>VXBL01001075.1:1639644-1754054 GCA_013400195.1 Aramus guarauna
TAGCCAGAGAGAGCTGCAAAATAAACATCTCTCCGCTATCAGTCTTATATTTTGGTCTTATATACTGAAACAGAACGAAAAGAAAACCAAACCAACCACAGCTCAGCACAAAAAAAACCTCTTTTTCCTGAGTAGTGTTGAAGAAAGTAAAAAGGGTTCAGCAGCAACAGAAGTCACTTCTGTTCTGCAGCTGCACTGCTCCGTAGCACGAAAGGACAAAAACACCCACAAAAAAAAGGCTACTGCAGCCCACAGACAAGCAGAAGCCTATATATTTTATTTCAGAACAGCTCAAGACAGCCCCAGCTACATTCCTCCCAGGAGCGGCCCAAGACAGACCTGCCTTCCATCACCCACCTGCTCAAGAACTGGCAGCCGCCACCTCACCGCCCAGAGACCTCCTCGGCCAGGCATCTGGTCGCCTTCCCCGGGAGAGAGCGCGAAGCACAGGCGCTGGCGGGCACATCCTGAACGCCTCAGCCTCACACCGCAGCGGGGTGGACACCGCGGCCTGGCCCCGGTGACCCCGGAGGCCTCCGGGTACCCCCGGCCCACTGAGGGAGCGACGGCCCCGTGGCACGTAACTACCTCCGGCACCCATCGCCCCCTCAAAAAACACCCCCAAAACCTTGGTGCCTTCACGCCTCAGCGGCNGGAGCCTGTTGTGCCCCGGACCGAGGGGAGGCAGCGACGGGCCGGGGGCGGGGTGGGAGCAGCGGCCTAAGGGGAGGCGGGGAGCCGGCAAAAGCGCCCCAACCCTTCCGCTCCCCAGCCTTTTGCGGTGTTATTTCCTGAAATGAGCACTTTCCAGACCTTTCTTTCCTCAAGAAATCGTGGTTTTGGGGTTGTTTTTTCCGCCGCGGCCAAGGGGCCTTGCGGGGGTGACCCGCGGCCCCCCCGTCCCCTCAGCCCGGCCGCGCTGCTTCGCCACCTCATTTCCTCGCCGCGTGTGAGGCGCCTTCGCCTTCCCCCCGTGGAAAAACGAGACGGGTCCCAAAATCTTAGCAGTTTAGCTGCTCTTAGCGTGCCTCATACTCCCAGTAGCCTGGGTGCGTGAGGGGTTTTCAGGCCTCTCCACAGCAGTTTTAGGAAATTTGGTTTTTTTGACAAGACTCACCCGATGCTACGACAGTCAGTAAGGGTTAAAAAAAAAAAAAAAAAAACCAAACATGTCTGATTTAGTGGTAGACTCGTGTAAACGGCTGCTGCACTTGCAGGAGAGGAGAAACCACCTTGCAGACCTGCCTGACCATGGGCGTAGAAATCACAAGTTGAACTACGAAAAAAAAAGGTTGAAAAACCGCTGGAGCAGAGCTAGAAAGCCTGGGCACCGGCTGTGGTACAGAGCTGATTAAGCAAGAAAACAGATTAAGTCATTACACATTGTGCTAGCTAAGAATTTTACTTATTTTCTTTTTAATATCTGGCTTATTGTTATGGTGTCTAAAAATTGCTCTCCAACCTAGACGGTGGCTGCAAAACAGGAACAGCAATTCCAGACCTTGGTGGCTGCTAAGTGATGAGCGCGGGTATTACAGCGCGTAACACGCTGCAGCAGCCGTGTCAGGAGAGCCGAGGGGATATACCTGCCCTTGGACAATGTGCGATAAAACTGGCCTTAACGGTGTCATTCACAGTTAAAAAGGGGTGATGCGGTAGAGGTCCGCACTGCTTTCCTACGAGAAGAACTGCTACACAAGGAGATCTGAAACCAACCACAATTTCCTGGCAGGTCTACGTGTTCTGTTACTGTCACGGATGGATGAGCAGATGTCCTGAAGCAGGATGGCTTAGATGCTTTCAAATTTTATACAAGACGAATGCAGATGTGCTTTTTATCCATATATTGGTCTTTTCTTCACAGTTCTTACTAAACTATGTCTCTTGATCTCTACAATAGATGATATATCGCTTTTGTGTTTTGTTGGCTGTTTGCTGGTTTGACTTGTAGTCAGGGCAGATCCTTGATCACTTTTTGCACAATTCAAGAGAAAATATATACATGTCAGAAACAAAGTATTTTCTCCTCCATTTTTTCAGCTGTCGGCATAACTGAGGACAGAAGATTTATTTAGGATTAGCTCTTAATGCTCATCCTCCATAAGTGCAAGCAACCATTCATTAGTTTGGGCTTTTGGATGAAGCCAGAAGACGTAAAGACCTGGACTGTACAGCCATGTGAGCACCAGACCGTCACAGGGCCCATAACATTGGGCTTCAGCCGGGAAACAACCAGGCTTTGCAAGCGGCCTTGAAGCAGATGCATTGTATTAATTTCTTAAAAAAAAAAAAAATGCAGGAGTGATTTCAAAGGATCAGAAATAAAACCTTACTAAAACATCATTGTAAGAGAAAAAATTACATCTATGGGGAAAAAAGAGAAATAGCGGAAAGCATTGCCACCAGAATGAAGAAGTGCTAGAAATAGATTCAAATCAGTTTTAACTGCAATATTTGCATCATGGCAGTAAATAGGGTTGAAGTTGTGAGCTGGTGGAGGTGTGGACTGTTCTGCTGCCACCTCCTGCTCCTGCCACTTGATGTGAGCTCTGACACACTGTCCACTCTTCCGCGAGGGGAGGTGGTGGATCCACGGTCTGGGGTTCGGGCACGAGAGGTACACGCAGCAGTGTGCAAATAGCTCACACCGCTGGGCAATGCTGGAAGGGTAGATGGGCAGAGAGGCAGCATCTCATCAAATATACAAGAATCGTTTCCGTGATCTCTGAGATTTGTAGTTATGGACTTCGTGATTCTCAGAGACATTTAGATGCTTAAACATACAGTTTAGGCATGGAAAGAGGGTTTTAAGTTCTTCACTGGGCATTTCTTCACTGATTCAGTGGGAGTTAGGCACCAGAACACTTCTGAAAGCCTTGCAACATTTATCCTCAGTAACTTCATTTAAGCAAGCCTGAGAACACCATCCCCTTGGCATGTGCGCCAGCTGCTAAAAGAAAATTATTTATTTGGGTCTGGTTTTAGATTTGTGCGCATCTGTAATTTTCTAAGTTACTGAGATGCCTTTCAGTTTTTATTCGTGAATAGGAGCGAGTCACTGCTAAATCAGAGCTCTCAGCATAATTAGGGCCATACAAGAGAAATGTTTTTAGGTTCAATCATCAATTTTGCCTTCTAGGAAAGAGTCTGAATCATGGACTCTGCTGCTTCCCATGTTCCAGCTGTCCCATTTTGATGGGTGGGGTCATCATTTTAAAAGGATGCTCCATTTAAGTAAATGGCTCTCTCTTATTACCAGTCTTTGTAATTATTTCTGTGGCACAGCTCTAATGGTTTTATTAAGCTGTGTTATGCTTTAATGATTATTCTGATTGATGAATGAATTACAGAATAGTGACACTGCTGTTATACTAGAGAAGAAATGCTTAGACAATCCTGCTGTAATTTGTAGGAGAAGCGTTTTCTCCACAGAGTGCTTTTGTAACTAGGTGTTTGTTACCAAAAATACAGGCTGTTTTCCACAGTAATTTAAAAAAGTGAAGTTTCTCCTCTGGTTATACATAAATTGTATACCTAGAACAGTGTATATAATGGCATTAGTCATCTGTATAGGTGGAACCTGCCCAATTTGCGTGGAGGACAAAGACAAAACTAGATGGATATTTATCATCTTCACATTCAGTCCCACTCTCCTACCTGGAAGATGACTTCTTCTGTTACTGGCAATGAAAGATACTTAGTGCCAGCCCAAAGAAATCAAAATACATTCTAGAAACAGCTAAGGACAAAGTAATGGAGATAAGACTCCACTGTAGAAATCCACATACCCCAGCTGTGCTAATAGAGAATTATGCAGTATGCGCATACTGGAATAACGATGCAATATGTATATAACCCTTGCCATGAACAGCATGTGAAACCATGACCTACCTGTCTTCTTTCAAACTGAGACAGAAGCCACGACATTATTAACTTCAGTGAGAAGATAGCCTCAGGTTTTGAAAGCTAATAGGAAAAGTGAACAATCAAATTTGTTACTTATTATATTGTTGAGATGTAAAATACAAAAGCAGGACGTGGCATGCCAGTGGATGAGTGATGCTATATTTTGGAGAAAGTTTAGAGGATCTTCCAATCACCAGTTAAATCTGTCTTAAGACAGTCTCAGTGGATTGAAGTCCCAGAAATAAATTGGAAAAATGCAGTATTAGCTACCAAAGAGAGAAAATCAGAGAGTCTGCAGGGCAGGAAACACAATCATAAGTGTCTTCAGTAATTCAGCTATAGGTTGGGTAAATATCACGGGAAGGGGTGATGCTGGATCTAACTGTTTAGAAACTGTCCATGACCACTAGCTGGGAAATCAGAAGAGGAAAAGAAATCCCTGGTTTGGTTCTAAAAAGTGTCATAATATTATTGACAAAGAACCACGCTGTAACAGTAACTGCAACGTCCTTGGATTCAACACCCTGGTATCACTGAGAAAAAGAAAATCAGTAGTATTCTGCTTTCTTTTCAAAAAAAGCAGAGTAATATAAAACAAAACAAACCTTTCATTAAAAGGGGTCTAAAATTAATATCTGAAAGAGTTAAATCTTCAGCGGTGGCATGGAGACTGTTTAAAGCTGCTCTTCTGGAGGCAGAACAAATGCACCAGAAGAAGAGTATTTCTAAAAGGAAGGGTGTGTGAGTAAAAACCATGGTATGTGACATTACTAGATGAAGGAGGCTTCCCTCAACAAACAGAAGTTGTATCCAAATTAGGAAAAGAAAAGACTGTAACTGGTGATGGGTTAAATACATGTCCCGGCTCTGGCTAGGCTAGAGTTAATGTCCCCAGGAGCCAGGCCAGGTGAGCCAGGCTGGCCAGGGGCTATTCCATACCCTGTGCCGCCATGCTCACCGTAACAGGGGGCTGGTCGGGGAGGGGGGTTCGGCGGGTTCGGGTGGCTTCGGGGTGGGCCGTTCCTGGAATCGGTAAATTGTTGTCTGTTATCAGTCATTGTATATATCTGTTATCAGCACTGTTGTTGTTTGTTCCCCTCTCCCTTGCTGTCCCAGTAAACTGTCCTTACCGAAACCCATGAGGCTTTTGCCTTTGTTTGTCCGTTCTCCTCCCCACCCCGCCGGGGAGGGGTGAGCGAGTGGTGTGTGGTGCTCAGCTGGCGCTGAACCACGTCAATACGGAAGAGTGATAAGCAGAGAGAAAAAGGAGGTTCAGGGCCAACTTGCAAAAGGTATTAAAAAAAAATAGCAAGTCTTTCTTGGAACAAATCAGGAAGCCTGTCAGAGTTTGAAAGGCAAGTAGACTGTTTAAGATGCAGGAGAAACATCTGGAGAAGATACAGCCATAAAAGAAAAGCTAAAGGGATTTTTGCATTTGTGAATGGCATGGATGAGCTTGGGTAAACTCCAATACTGGGAAGTTTATTTAAGGGGAGTAATTGGGAAAACATGTCTCAGATTAAAGTGTAAGTATAAAAGATGAAGGAACACGTTAACAAAATGAGCAGTAGCCAACTGCTGAGACCAGATGGTGTTCAACCAAGTTTTCAAGCAGCTCAGAGTTGAAGTAGTTCAGGTACTAACTGTTGTCTCTAACTCCTCACTTAAAACTACCTTGGCATCCAGAGGGACTGGAAAGTTGCTCATGTGACACCAGATTTTTGAAAGGATTTCAGAGGAGATTTTGGAAGCTGTAGACTCGGAAGCCTGATGTCCTTACTAGACAAACAAATAGAAGGGGTGCTAAAGAACAGAAAAGACTTAGTGGGCACATGAGGATGACACATTAGCGGAAGTCATTACAGTTTTTGGTAAAGCAAATTAGTGTCTCACAAATCTATCAGCTTTCTTTGAAGAAGTCAACAAGCTCACAGACCAGGGAAGATTCAGTTAACCATCTATGATGATTTTGAAAGACACTCAGTAAGATTCCTCCCTAAAGGAAGTAAAAAAAAAAAAAAGGCTCCTAATGGATATGAAACACGGACAAATAACTGATAGAAATAGAGGTGATTAGTGATTGACAAAATGTGCTGGTGATACTAAGCTACTGTGAATGACTTGATGTTACTAATAAACTCAGTGACAAAATGGCAAGTGAAATTAAAATCAGATAAATATGAAAGGATAACATGAGGGAAAAAAAATGCTAACTTCATATATATATACTGGGGAACTTTGTGTTGACTTTTACCACTGAGGAAGAAGGCCTTGGGGTTATGAGAGGTGGTTCTGTGCAAACGTCAGCTCAGGGCTCAGCAGTGATCAAAATGGAAATTGAACCTATTAGGATTATTGTTAAAATTCACTAGGAGAGAGATAGAGACCAAAAGAGAAAGAATAGTTATGCCATTGTATAAATCCCCGTTGTACCTGCATCTTGATTTCCCTGTGCAGTTCCAGTATCCCCATCTCAGAAATAATATGGTAGAACTGGCAAAGATTAAAAAAAAATAATAGAATTATCAGAAATAGTAGGACGGCTTCCTGATGGGGCATAGCTAACTCAATTGGGTCTCTTCAGTCTGCAATGGAGGGGGAATAGTATGGTCTGTGTAAAATCTTCGGTGATCCAAATAAGGAACAGGAATCAAGACTGTTCACTAACTTATCAGACACAAGAACTGAGGTACATGAAATGAAAGGAGAACTTGGAAGGCTCAGAACAAACAAAAGGAGATAATGCTTCACACAGTCTCTAGTTAAGCTATAAGAAGTCTTTGCTTCAGGTTATTGTGGATACCAAAACTTTGCACGGGCTTAAAAAGCAACTGAAAAGTCATCACGGACTCTTGACCTAGCTCAGCAAGTTCCTGACTTGCAATTTGCTAGAGCTGGGAAGGTATTTTGGGGAAATACAGAATGTGTTTTCCCTGTTCTTACACTCTTCCTACTCACATTCTATCAGCTGCTGTCAGAAACTGCTGGGATAGATGGAGCTTTCATCTGGCACAGTATCAGTTTTTATGAAATGATTATTTCAGGGTAGTCAGCCTGATAATATTACTTCCCAACCCAAGTGTTATAAACTTCCCCAAACCATTTCAGGTCATTAAATAATTGTGTAGGGTTTCTGCACCCCCTTTGCCTTAATTCCTTCACCGTTTCATGTACCTTAGTATTATGTTTAAGCCCACGTGCATTTTTAGCACTGTCCACTATTTCAAAAACAAAACAAAACAAAACAAAAAACCCCCCAAAGAACCCAAACTCTTTCCTGCTCAATAGTGTGTTCTTGCCATTAAAAACAAATTAATGCCTGTAGATGTACTGCCTTTCTTGCTTCCAGCAGAATGCAGGTTGTCAGTACAATCCTAAATATGACCTAGATGGAAGGAGTGATGTTACACATAGTGTGCTGGTCTAGAGGAAAATAAAGCATTGTATTGCAGAAAACACAGTGGTCAAAATGGGTGGATGGAAAGCAGTTTATTACTCTTCAAACATCTAAGATGGCTTTGTGAATTAAGGGGAAACAGGATAGAAATATTCATGCTTTCCATTTTAAGTGGTGCAGACAGGCTTAGGACTATTGGAAAAAGAAATATCAATATGTAATTTATAATGATGTTAGACCAGATACTGTCCGTGTCCTTCTGAGTTTCTTTTTCCTAGAAGAAAATATTTTCATGCAGTTCATATTGGTTTAAGTCTATTAATAAGTGTACAAAGCCTTAACAGCAGAGATTGTAATGTATATATTAATAATGCATTTGCAGAGAAAAATATATTAATGCTTTCCCAAATGCTCAATTAAGCAATTGCCTAATGCCACAAAGCATTAGTAATAGAGAGCAAGTGTAACCTTAAATCATTTTACGAGACTGTAGATGTCTATGAGGTTTTTCTAAGAAGTCTGAGAGAGAAGAGGATGTGGAGTGAATGGGGGTGGAGAAGAGGATGTGGAGCAGTCTGAGAGGAGACAAACATGCAGCCCGCTGCGACAAACAGCCCTGGAGGTTGTCACAAGCTCTCTCCATCGCTCCGCTGGCTGGGACACGTGCCTTGGCCACAAGGCTGGGGACTGCCACTCCTGGGAATATTAAATACTATCATATCAGCCTGAGTGTGCTCCCCACCCCCCACCCCCACCTGACCTTTATTTCCTGTAACCTGCTCAAGCGATAACCGCCAGTGACAGTGGTAATGCATGTGTCTGGTCATGATGGCTGCATCCAGCTCAAAGTGGATTTGGAGACAGATAACGACACAATAGCCAAGGGCTAATTTGACCTAGCCACAGTGCTGGTCAATGTTAGCCAAATTTGGAAGAAACATCTTCAGTCGGTATGTAAATATGACTCTGAGTCAATCATCTTACCCCATAAACAGTGAGCAGCCCAAGAGCCCTTTGAGCTCTCCTGCACGGCAGTGGGCTGCACGCCAGGATCTCCCCTTGGGTAGAGACACCTCTCAATGTTGCTCCTCAAGGTTGAGAGATTCCTTGCCACAACAGGTTCTCGGTAGGTGACTAAACTTTGAAATCTAAGCTAAGTGATATAAAGGATTGATTGCACATATAAAATCTGTTAGCCATAAACCATTGTCCAAGTCAGGGACTAGGATTGGATCCAGCCACACCTAGACTCCTTTCTGAGAAGGAGTTTAGAAAGCAAGGGCATCCTCTCTGAACCTCATGACTCAACAGGAACGTCTCCCCGACGGTTTTGTCTGACCCTGTGTGCTATGCAGTAAATAATCAAGTGTACTGTGCCATTGATTCTTGTTAAACCACTGTGGCAATTGCCATTGAACTTTGTTAACTCACTGGTTTATATCTATAAAATACATTGCTGCTTCTCTCTTGCGAGTGAAGTGCATGACTCCGTCCGTAACACTGAGACAAAAAGACAACTTTTCTGGCTTCTTTCTTCCCTTTCTTTATCTCTCCCTTGCTGCAGCCCTTTCTGGAAATGCCCATGTTAAAATGGAAATGGAAACAGCAAGCAAAAGGAGCAAGTGTGTACATTTGTTTAGCAAGCTTTCTTTTGAATTTAGGTAAATTTTGCCTTTTTTATTCTAGAACATTACTGTTTCCACTGCAGCTCCTTTAGCAGTTATCTTTAAAACCCAGTAAAAACCCCAGATACAATTTGTCAATTTTTTTCCTTGAATTTTGCTTAGGCAGATTAGTAGATCTCTTCAGAGTAAAGCATAAGCACTTATCATCTGCTGGTTTAAATTCCAACACTGTGGTTTTGATCAGCCTGTTTACTTAGCGTATCTGCTCTAACCTTTGGCATATCTCTGAAGCAGGGACCTAAAAAAAAAGTTGTTTAATGGGAAGTATGTACACACCACAGACCACACTCTTTTTGTGCCATTCTTTATCAGGTAAGCAAATTTTCAAGTCACCTTGTCTACTGTTTTTTAGATAAGCTACTCTGCAGGTAAATGGCATACATTAGGATCGTATGGCAAGTCAGGTTAGAAGGCACCTCAGGAGGTCTCTTCTCCAATCTCCTCCTCAAAGCAGGGTCAACTCTGAGGTCAGACCAGGTTGCTCAAGATGTTATCTACTCAGGGCTTGAAAATCTCCAAGGATGGAGTTTGCACAGCCTCCCTGGGCAACCTGCTCCACTGTTCGGCTGTTGTCACAATAAGAATTTTTTTCCTTGTATCTAGTCAGAACCTCTCATTTTTCAACTGATGCCTGTTGTGTCTTCATCCTCCCACCATGGACCCCAGTGAGGAGCCTGGTTCCGTCTTCTCAATGACCTCCTCACAGGTACCAGAGGGCTGCTGTCAGATCTCCTGTGAATCTTTTCTCCAGACTCGACCAGTTTCCAGTTTCTCCTCATGGGTCGTGTGCTTTAGTCCTCAACCATGTTGGTGGCCCCCTCCAGACATCTAATTTAAAGCACTAGGTAGAGGGGTATAATCGATCTACTGCCTATGATCCTGTTACTATCACCCAGGGTGCTTTTTGGCCGCCTTTGCTTCCAAGGCACGCTGCTGGCTCATGTGCACCTTGCTGTCTACCAAGACCCCAGGTCCTTCTTAGCAGAGCTGCTCCCCACCCAGTCATTCCCCAACCTCTGTCATTGCCAGGGGTTCTTCCTTCCCCAGTCCAGGGCTTTCTGTGTGTCCTTGTGGAGTTTCATAACGTTTCTGTTGTCCCATTCCTCCAGCCTGTGTAGGTCACGAACTCTGTCAGGCTGATGTAGAAGATACAAAGTTGTTGTAGAAGGGGAAAGTGCTTATCAGCTCTGCTCCAGGGCTGAGAGAGCTTGTCTTCAGGCGATGGTAAGGTCTGGAAAACTGAGCAGATATGCAAGCTGTTGATTGCTTTAGTGTATGCTTTCCCAAAAGTGTCTTAACCTAATGAAAAGTCATAAGTTAACTCTGTCTGGGCATAACATATATAACTCATAACTTGGCAGCAGTGCTACAACTGCTGACTTGCAGTCACATCTGCAGGGCAGGTCCCAGGGAGATGCCCTGAAGTCAAAGTCTGTGGCTTTTCTTTGGGAGGAGGAGGATTTTTCCTTATGGGAGACATTGAAGGGTGACCACTGACCTCAAATCAACCAAGCACGCCCAAACATTTCTGTTTCTGTTGCCATGTGTTGTATTTTCTCGGCTTTCTGTGGGCCCAAAGGAGTAATGAGGAGGAGGAAAGAGCTGATTTAGCGTTGCCTGACAGACGCAAGAGCAATTACCAGAACCCATCAAGGCTTTTCTCAGCTGCAGAAAACATGAAGAGCGTATTTTGACAATGTGCCATAGGCAGACAGGGTTCTGCTTTGTGTTATGTTGTGAATAAATAGTGCCTGGCCATGTGAGGAGTTTATGCAGGGTTTTCAGGATCTGCCGAGGATCTGTCATTGAAGAGTTTCTTTTACTTCTCTGAACTGCATAACAAATTAAATAAAGCGTGCTCTCTGCAGCACAGTTTTACTGTGCCATAACAGGAATCAGAGCAGGACAAAACAATTAAAAAGCTTGAAAAAGAACAGGCAAGATGGAGGCCATGCAAGGAACAGATGAAAACAGCCCTGTTTTCATACTGTGGAGATGTGGGGCTGCTTGCTGTTGCCCAAAGGGAAGGACACAGGCTCTGAGACCAGGGGGATA
The DNA here is from genome assembly GCA_013400195.1 of Aramus guarauna. Lineage (NCBI taxonomy): Eukaryota > Metazoa > Chordata > Aves > Gruiformes > Aramidae > Aramus > Aramus guarauna. The sequence goes on from VXBL01001075.1 coordinate 1,650,688, forward strand.
TCCAGGCTGCACTGGGCAGTTTTGACACATCTCACATACTGAGCATAGAAATCCCACAGCTGATCCTTCCTCTCCAGAAAATTTACCCCAGCAAATGTCTCTGTTCCCCTGCCCCGTGTCAAACCCAGCAGGGCAGCGTGGTCTGGGACCCACCATGTGTGATGTCTGTGGGCTTCCGTCTGCCCTCATGTGATCAGATGTGTAGCCAACGTGTGACCGGAGCATCTTCTGAGCAGATCCAAACCATCTCCTTCTTTCTTCCTTTCTTTCTTTTCCTCCATTGTCAGGATCAGGTTTTCTTTTGAGGAGTACTCATGAAAAGCAGGCCACTCATTAAATCAGATTATTTTGGTTCAACAGCCCACAGAAAAAGAGTTTCCTTCTGCATTTTCTCTGTAAATCTGGGTAGAAGTCACAAAAAGGGCCAGTGAGTGCCCATCTGTTGCCCTAATAATACAGAGGCAGGAGGCAGAGGTGCGCATTTAGCTCTGGGGGGCTCAGCAGTGTTTCTAGGACCCCCCCTTTGGAGGGTGGACTCACCTGCCAGCCTCTCCACTGTGGTAAGACCACCAACACTTCCTGCATGTGGGAGATGTCTTATCTTGACAGAAGAAATAAAGCTGTTCTTCCTCGAAACATACAAATGTTAAACCACACTCGCTCGCTAATATCGCAGAAGTTGTGCCAGAGCACAAAAGAGACGCCTGAGCCAAGATAAATCAAGTCTGAAAACAGAGAAGAACCTTATTTGCCAGCTGGGCTAGTGAGTCAGTTTGAAACCAAGTGCCCTGAGCCAACACATGCCATTTCTACCCTTCCCACAGCTGCCAAATGACTTGCTTAAATGTGGCATTTCAGGTTGAGAAAGAGAAATAATGTTTTTGACATTGTAATAGATTTATAGAGAATTCTTCCTGCAAAAGCATGTGACCTGAAAACCCAGTGGCAGGATTGCTTGGAGGCATCTTTGGACCTTCTCCGTGCTTCGGATGCTCAGTGTGTTGTGACATGTCTTTACTTTGACTTCAATTTGCGTTGTCTAGTCTTTCTATTTTTGTTTCCATTTTGTTTTTATTTCTGTTGAAAAAAAACCAAATAAACCAAAACCCAACACATCTTTGGAATGCATGTTGGTTTCTGAACACTCGCTTTCTGGTGAAAGGGTTGCTCCTGAGAGACAGTAGCTAAAGCCAGAGATCTCCTGGGTATTCTGATGCTGCCTCAATGAACCAGAAGTATAAATACAGCTCTGTAGCCCAACCAAGAAGAAATACTGGTGGTCTAGTCTTCGCTTTCAAGAGGACTGTTGAATGAGAAACGACCAAAATAATTTGTGGGAAGGACGCTGTGTCTTAAAACACAATCAGAAACATATTTTGTTATTTTTGCAATGTTTGTTATCAAAAAAGCTATCATTCACCTTGCTTGAATATTATTCTTATTTTGAAGCCTGCACAGTAACGTGTGCGATCTCCGTGAGCTGACAACTACAGGACGCCAGTTCTGCAGGAACCTGGGGAACACTTAGGATGGACTGATGTACTCTGGGAGGGTGTGAATGTGGCAGCAGTTCACATTGCCATGCTCTGCTGAGAGCTTTCTGCCTTGCAGATACAAGAGGCTGCCACCGAGCCTCCTGTAACGTACCACAAAGGCTGCCCGTTCCTGCCCTGCGTCACAGCACCAAGCCTGAGAGAGGGACTGGGGCTTTTCTTGGCTTTTCCCCTTCCTCCAGCAGTGGTGCCATGTCATCCCCCTCACCAGCATTGCCGTTTCCCTGCCAGATCCCTTTCTGCCCACCATCCCTTCCAGCCAAACAACAATTTCCATCCCTCTGGTGCCCACAGTGCTCCCTTCCCTGGCAAGCTGAGTTGAGCCAAGACATTTCCTTCTCTGGGATGCAACCCGAGGTTAACCCGAGCTTTTTTTATTTTTGGCTGAGACTTTAACTGGCCGAGAATCTGTGCTGAGAATGCTAGCAGAAAGAGAAGTCTTTCCAAAGCCTATGGGAAATATTAGAGAGGAAGAGAGACTGGTTGCTTGAATGCCCCTTTACAGACTTTTCTCTTTCTTCTGATTAAAGACCAGTGAGCCCTTCCTTAGCCCTAAAGTTAGGTTTTAGAAATACTTCCCCTTTTAGGTTTGGGACAGCGCTTAAAAATTCAAGCAGAGCAGCCAACGCTGCAGAGCTAAGGCATGGCAGCATCACCAGTACCACAGCGCGACGGGCACCGGAGCGGCTGGATGACACGGCGCTTCTTCCTCTCCAGGCGGTTTCAGTTCACTTGTCAGGAGATTTTCTGGCAGCAAGCTTTATCGGTAGGGCTTCAGGGATGTCAGTCTGGCCTTTGGTGTTGTAATCCCTTATAAAGATTATAACTGCTTTAATTAGGGATATGAACTTTTCTATTTGCTTGGGTTTGTTCGGTTTTTTTCTTCACAGAGGCATCCTACCAGGAAAAGCTACAAATATTTTAGTATAACCATGCTCACACCATTATAGTTTATTTCCCTCCCCAAATGGAAATGCACTTATTTCACTATTAAATACCTACTGCTATGAAGTTTACTAGTTTAAAAGCATTAGAGAGAAAGCGATGCATTAACAAGTGCGAGGGTGAAGTGGCTTCAGAGGAAGTGCAGCATTTGCATATTATCCTCATTTTCTGTTCGATCATGAAGGACAAGCACTAAGGACATTCCCCACCACTGTGGCCATAGGGGCTGGGCTCGGTCTTGATGCTTGGGGAGTGAAAAGGCATTTTCTGTGACTTTTTTGTTTTAGCTGAAAGATCGGTGGGACGACTCTCCCAGAGCATTTGCTGGAGTATCTTCTCCCAGCGGTTGAGAAATGTTTCTGCCATAGTCTGTAATGAAAAGCCCTTACAAAATTCATTGCAAATGTCCTCCCTGATTTTAGAAGCTGTTTGATGGAGTCATGGATGATGGTGGAGCTCCTGCATATAGCGTGGGATCCCCTCACCCTGCTGCAGAAGGTGAAGGCGGGTGAGCCCTACCTTAAACGAGCCTATTTCTCTTGGCTGCTGTGAAAGGAAGCCCAGGGTGTCTGGCTCAAATATCCACATGGCTGTGGGAGTCCTGGAGGTTGGGTCAGATGAACCTCAGGGGAAAACAGCGTCAAATTTCAGATAAACAATGTCCGGCAAGCAGATAGACAGACCTTGCCTTAAGCAAGGTTGAACAGTATTAAAAGATGAGAGAGGGAAAAAAAGCTCGTTTAATTAGGCATTACAGCCGCTGATGGATAGTAACAGGGGTCTGCAGAACTGGAGATGGAAAATGCGATGTCTCAGATGGCTCACGTGTGAGCGTGGCTGTGAGTCGCCCATTCGCAGCTTTTCTTCAGTAGCAGCAGCAAGCAGAAGTATAAAAATTAATCCGAGTTCTTAGGCAGCAGCCTGTTTGCTAACCACATGGAAGAGCCATAAAATATGGCTATTTAAATCAGATTTATAAATTTTGCTGATAATGTAATTGTATTCTTTAGTAATTACATTTGTATCTATATTCTTCTGATCTCTTACCCTGTGTTGGGGAGGGTAAGTGTCTTATTGCTTCTGATGCAAGATATGAAGAGTAAGGCGCATAGCTATCTTGGAAAACTGGTCTTTGGCTTTCTTTTAAATCAGTATTACTATTATTTAATTCGTGGTAAGAAAACAGATCTCAGTTTACTTGCCCCAGTCACCTTTACTTATCACTAGCAAAAAAGTAGGCTTTAGTACAGCAGAAAAGCTTCTAAAAAGTCTGCTGAAGATGTAATCTAATCCACCATAGGCACTAGTGCTTTCTGTCTTTGGAAACTGTGGTGGGTTGGCCCTGGCTGGAGGCCAGGCACCCCCCAAAGCCGCTCCATCACTGTCCATCCTCAGCTGCACAGGGGACAGAAAATATAACGAAAGGCTCGTGGGTCGAGATAAGGATGGGGAGATCACTCAGCAATTACCGTCACGGGCAAAACAGACTCAGCTCAGGAGAATTAGTTTAATTTATTACCAATCAAGTCAAGTAATGAGAAATAAAGCCAAACCTTAACTTCACTCCCATATCTCTCCCTCTTCCCCCCAGTGGCACAGGGGGACGGGGAATGGGGGTTGTGGTCAGTTCATCACACGGTGTCTCTGCTGCTCCTTCCTCCTCGGGGAGGACTCCTCACACTCTTCTCTGCTCCAGCGTGGGATCCCTCCCACGGGAGACAGTCCTCCATGGACTTCTCCAGCGTGAGTCCTTCCCACGGGCTGCAGTTCTTCACCAACTGCTCCAGTGTGGGTCACAGGGTCACAAGTCCTGCCANTCTGTCGGACATGGGGGAAGCTTCTGGCAGCTTCTCACAGCAGCCACCCCTGTAGCCCCCGCTACCAAAACCTGGCCATGCAAACCCAATACAGAAATAATATATTTTGACATTCCTCATGTGTGGAGATGAAGGTGGGATTAAGAGGTTTTGACCTAGGAATCTTAGATTCTGTCTCAGACCATGAGAGCTTCTCAGCATCAGCTTCATAAACTCCCATGTCCAGCAGATACAGGCTGGATAAAGAGGGCTTTTTAGCACCTTAGAGTGACAACTTCATTTGTTTTTAACCACAAATGACTGGTTTGTTTTGCAGTAAATCTGCCATAGCTTTTCATCAGACAAAGGGCATCTCAAAAAAACCCAACCCCACAAAACAAAACAAAAAACCCCTTATCCTTTTAAGCCCCCTTTTCATCAGTAATGCACTAAAAATTGTGTTTTTACATGTCCTTTTAAGTGATATTTCTCCAGCCATGGTGTGGCAAATTGTGATGGGAAGAGTGTCTTGCTCTTTGGGCTGTCTGCTTGAAATAACACTGCCAAAAATATTTGTAACCACAAGACTTTGCTGTGAGGCCAGTTTGACATCCAATACCAATGATCATTTCATTGGTTTACAATTGCCTTTATCTGATGTGGTACGTACAGCTGGCCAGATCCCTCTTTATTCCCTATTTTGAGGCCATGTGAGACATTGCATCCCTAGGGACAGTGGAGGTCCTTGTGAAATGCAGTCGTCTTTTTTTGTCCCCCAAAAAGTTATTGTGGTTTCGATGAAAATAATCCTAAAAATAATTCAAGAATCAGCCTTACGTTTATCAGTAAGGAAAGAGTTCGCTTTGATCAGACCTACCAGGTAGGGCACATGCAGTTCTCTGATGTTTAATTCTTGGCTTACCTACAGCCCCTTCTTAAGGCTCTGGCAGCCTTAATAATAATGGAATAATGCATGGAACGCCTGGAATAATGCATGCAGAGATTTCAGGATACAACCGAGACAAGAAATCTCACCTTCCTGCTGCTATTTACTTCCTCATCACAGCTTGGCAGCATCCCTCTGGTTTCACTGCCATGTTCCCGTCTCCTGCATTAATCACGCTGCTTCCCAGCCTGCGCAGTGCAACCGGCTCTGCTCTGCACAGACCACCGTGCAAGCCTGGCCGCAGTTCCAGCAGCTTTCTGGACGTGCCTTCTGTTGGCCTTCAGCCTGCTTTAGTTGTCCTGCCGTGCAATGGATGCAGAACATAGATGCGGAAGAAAGTGTTTACTTTCTCCTTCCACACTCTGGCTGCAGACCAGGTTCATTGAGCAACTAGTCTGGCAGTGACAGCCTCGCTCCTTAAACTCCCCTTCCCCAGGTTGCTGTTCTGGGACTATGGCAGCAGCAAAGTGACTCGCTGCCATCTCCTCGTCCCCAGACCATTTTGTTCACGAACAAGCACAATGCTCCACCAGAATCTGTTTTCTCTGCACCAGGACCTCATTCGACTGACGGTGTAGTGCCCTGGCACTGCTTCTGATAGCAGAGTAGACCGACGCTTGTCCTCATCTCCGCGGCAGTGCCACAGTTTGTAAGAGGCACTGCTGACACTTAACATCCCTTAACACAGTCTCCCAAATCACCTTCTTCCCACCTGGTTTCTGTCCCGTTCACAAGGATGAGGGTCTCTCCTGCCCCTGGTGATGCTCTGCCTGACATACCACTGATTCTTTGCCGTGGGCATGGGCTGCAGGCGTGTGCTGGCCGTGGTTACCTGCCTGGGTCCTTTCCTACTGAGACCAGCAGCAGCTTTGTGTCTGTTTGGTGTCTGTTTTGAGTGCCCCAATGCCCCTTCTCCTCCTCACTCATTGCCTGCTACTGTTTCACCTGGGGCTTTGGCTCCACATACTTGGCCTCTTAGCAAATGCTTGCTGGCCTCACCACTTCTTCTCACTTGGTTTTCTGTTTCTCTTCCTGTTTTCTGGATGAGAAAGATGATACATGGAGAGAGGACAGGAAGGAACTGGAGGTCGTGCCTTTATGGACTGGTTGGAGGAGAATTCAGTCCACCAGAGGAACCAGGAGGCAATGAGTGATGGAGATGCCATTTTCAGAAGGGTCGAGTGACACAGCAAGGATTTCTCCGTCCCTTCAACTTGATCTCCCAAAACTCAGATCCATCCCTCAGAAAATGTACTCAACCCCTAATTAACAAAGTCTCAGCAGTTTGTAGAGCACTCACCCATCCAGCCCACTCACTGCAGTATACAGATAATTTTGTCTTTATTGATAATCAACAGCAATTACTAGTCAGGGATGGCAACATTGCTTATAATGATAAAAAGACTGACGTACCTTCACAGGGGGAAAAAATGCAAAAATCCTTCATTAAAGTGCTCTTTAGCACTTCCATGCTAAAGAAAAGGCAGCAGAAGAGCCGGTAAGTGTGAGCTGAAGCTGGGCTAATTCAGATGGGAAGTTCAGATGACATTTGCAGCTGTAGCCGTGAGGAGTTTGCACCAATGTGTTCCCCTTTCTTCTGAGGTCTTCAGACTGAGACAGATGCTGTCTGAAAGGGGTGTTTGTTTTAATAAACTCTCCAACCCATGGCTTTCTGCTGCCCTCTTCTTGGGGGCACAGCAGCTTCTCTCACACTGCAGGCCTTGTCATACATCTATCACATGCTGTCACGTCCTCTCAATGAGGCATTCATGTCAGATGACTCAACTCGAGGCCACGTGTGGTGTCCACATGGGATGGGAGCCCATCAAATCACAAGCTGGGGCAGAAAACTCCCAAGTCCCTATAGAAAATGCGTTCAGCATGACCGGTTTACTCGAACATGAAGTAGTGGCTGCACTATAGGTGGAACAAAATGAGATGTCACGGTTGGTGGTGGCCTGGCAGTCATTGGTACTTCTGGCTGGAGTTCGTGAGACAATTAAGCGTGTGTGATTGTGTGACATTGGCTGTGGTCTGGCTACATTACAACATGCACTAGATGGAGTTTAATTTGTCTAAAGTAATGCAGACCTGCACTACAAGGGTACTTACCCCGTCTTAACTCTTTCTTAAGTTCGTTTAGCTTCTGCCTGCAAATTACTGAATTCTAGTGTAACTGATTTAAGGAAGGGTTAAATTGGGTTAAGCACATCTCCATTATGGGCTCTTACTGCCTTAATTAGGTCAATTTAAAATCAGTTTAGAAAACTTGCACCGACTGGTTTAGCTAATGTAGATCAGAATCTGGATATGGTGAAAGAGCAAAATAATTCATTGAGTCATCAATTCATCATTTTTTATGGCCAGACGTCAGATTGTCTGTTGAACCTAGATGTGTGTTTTTTGTAAGCCCAGCTCTGTTGGAGCATATGTGTATTCTGGGGATGAAATTAGCTGAATTTGAAAGCAGTTTTCCCACCATGCTGCCTTAGACTCAAGCCTGGTTGGGTTTGGTCTACTTGTTTCATGCTAGAGCAAGCTACATGCTAGCTACAACGGAGTCAGCAGCCTTAGCCTGGCCAGAGCTAAACCTGCCAGGCAGGACATGAAGGTGATGGGGAGGAGAAGCTCTGAGGACCACTGGGAAGAAACTCTGGGGCTCTTGTCCCCCAGCCCAGTGGTTTGGACAAGGAAGTCAGGAAAATAAATAACAGGCTGCACTGAACCCCGGGGCAAGGGCAAAACCAGGAGGGGCATCAAGGGGAAGGCTCAGACAGGAAAACCTCAGTGCTGGCTGCAAGGGTCTGTAACATGGTCGCATGGCCCAGAGTCAGAAGGGGAGACCAAGGTAGTGCATCACTGCATGGAGACATCCTTCTGGAAACTCACCTTCCCCCAGAGCTATAGCGATTTGGGAAGAAAAACCCCTGAGCAAAGATATAGTTCCTTGCATTTCGACAAAATTGCCCACGATGTCAGCCAAAGTACTTAAAAAAAAAAAAAGTCAATACTGAAACAACCTCTGGACTGAAAAGGTTTTGGGTTTTTGTGGTGGGGCAAGGGGCAGGACTGCTTTTGGTTTGGACAGGGTACGGCAGGAGCATCTCCCTGGCACCGCTGTAGTGCAGATGAGCAGTGCTATAAACTGGAAACCCTTGTTGGCATGTACTGGGTGAGTTGGTATTGCCTTGAACCAGTTAACCACGCCAGTATCAAGCAGTTGTAAAACACTACCATAAAATCGTCCTGATATCTCACAACCACGGGTTGAAATAGCCGCACGCGGCAGGCTCAGGCACAAGGCTTTGATCTGGTGACCCTGTAAAAGCACCTGCGCTGGGTCAAGTCAAAAATCCCCACAGCTCGGTGTAACTCTCCAACGGTGCCAAGGGAGCAGGTGATCCTTTCTCTGTTATTATTTCTCAGATCTTGGCAATAATAAACGTAAGGATTTCCCGAAGCAGAGCTGTAAATAGGCCAGCGTGCCCCAGAGCTGCCGAGGACCCTCTCCTCTATGGACTGGCCTAATCTCTTCTTAAACCACTTTAAACTTTTCACCACTAATGTATCTCGTGGAAAAGCGTCCCACAGTTTAACAACTGCTCGGTATGAGATCGTTTCCTTTCACACAGCTAAAGCTGTTTCCTGCCAACATCCTGCGAAGGTGAAGCGTGGCCTACCAGAGGGGAAGCCAGAATTTCCCAGGTCAAGCTTTGCAAGATTTTTCAGGTATGTGTTTCTCCACTGGAAGCAGATACACTGGAGAAGGAGTCTTTCCTAATAGATAGTCAGTAGTTAATTTGTTTAACCCAGAACTGTGGTGGGTTTGAATTCTCGGCCAAATAAGTGTTTAGGAAAAATACTTCTTTGTGATTTTCATCTCTCCTCTCTTGGTGGTTGGATTGGCTTGTTCTCCACCCCCCAGCCAAACTTCTCAGCTGCAACATTTAAATGTCTTCATAAATGACATTTCCCATAGCTTTCCATCACTGGGATGTCTCTTTTCCAACTCAAGGCTCTGGTTTTCCATCCTTGGAGGAGCTAGAAAAGCCGCAGCATTAGCTTCTCCAAGGAAATCCCTGCTCTGCCTGTTTGTCAAGCTGGATGTAAAGACAACCGCACGTGCAGTGCCGTGGGGACATCCGTCTCAGGTGCTTCACAACTGCTCTTCCACAGCCTTGCAAAGGCACCGTGAATATAACCATCTCATTGCACGTGGTGTCCAAGCAATTGCACTTGCAGGTGTTCAGGCAAATTTCAAGATTATTTGCGTGAATAGCTATTCTTGCTCCACAAAGAGATCGCTGGAATTAGCTTCTGCACTACTGGGTGGGCTTATTTTTATTTATTTGTATTTATATGCATAATTGTGTGCATGCTTACAGCTGCACTCTCTGTTTAAAGCTGGATCAATGGGTCCAGCACTTCTATTCTGATTTGCTCATCAGGAATATGCTTTGCATCTAAATCTTTCATGAAAAGTTGAAGTGATATATCAAAATATATATATATATATTGCCATACATCTATGTAATTACTTATATACACACATTTATATCATTACATGTATATACATACATACATTTGAGATAGCAGTTTGGAGATAGCCTGTTATGCTTCTGCTAACAAAAAGGCACCACATCATGAATTTAAATCTAAAAAAAAGAAAAAAAAAAGAAAAAAAGAAAAGAAAAAGAAAAAAAAAAGAATAAAAAGAAGGTCCTATGAGAAAGCAGTATCTTTTCTAATAGCACTAAGGAAAAAGGGTTTGTATCTCAGCTTAGAGGTAGGGCATTTAAAATTAGCATGGTGCAATACAAATAGCATGCAATTATCCTCACCACATTCTGAAGCCTGCGGGGTGACAGTCACAGCTATGTGCAAACTGCCTGAGGTTTCAGGGCTGGCACCTGGCGGAAGGCACCCATGGACTGCCACCAGAGCCATCCCCAGCTGCTCCGGATCACGCCGACATGCAGAAAACATGGGAGCGCAGCATAATGGAGAGCGGGTGAATAGGTAGGAATAGGATGGGAAAGCAAAGTCCTAGCTCTGTGCAATTAGGGACTGCTTCTGAGGAGTGAGAAGAGCTCCAAATTCTGCCTGACCACTTGTAATTTGTTGCCAGCTTTACACACAGTATTTAACTGTACGTCACCTAGTCGCTGTGCCCCCATTTCATGAGCTGTGCTGGGAAGGGGTAGATTGGATTTAAAACTGCAGAGCCCCTCTCCGAGACCAGTGTACCATGCACGGGGAGATCCCGCGGCCACCACGGGAGCAGCGGGGCCCTGCTGCCATCCTGCACGCACCTACACACGGAGGGGAAGAGAAGAAGCGGCTCTCGTTGTGCCACCTTCCCTCTGCTCCGCTCTGTCGGGCGCGCTGCTCGCAAAGCACAGCGATGGGTTTGGGCTGGCTCTGATCACTCCCCTGCTCGTCGCAGCTGGGATTAGCAGAGTGAAGTCGTGACTCAAGCATACCTAAAAGACTATTATTGAATTATATATATATATTAAAAAAGCCTATTATATATCCTATATACCTAAAAAAGTTAACACAGCTGCTTGTGTCGGGATCCAGCCCGGCAGTGGGGCTGTGGGAGCAGACTGCCCTTTCCAAAGGCACTTTCCTCCCCTCCATCTTCCCCTTCCTCCTCCTTGCTGAGCACCGCTTATGCCGTGCGCTAACTTAGCGCTGGCATTTAAGCCCTGTGTTAAGCCAGTATCAAATTCTCATCACTTCTTGTTGGCTTTTTTAAAAGCCTGGTTCATCTTCAGAAACAGCCTCTGTGAGCCCTGGCACGTTTTAATGTCTAGGAGGTGATTTCAGCCAGCTCTGACAAAGGAGTGGAAAGACTTGGGGTTTGGGGGGGTTTAATTCAGTGTGCAACCATCCCCAAGCCCCTCAGATGGAAGATGCGAAGCATCACTGGGGCTGCCCACAACCACCCACCTCCTTACACACCTCTGAACAACGAGCAGTCAGAGGGTGCTGAGCGTGGCCTGGCAGGGCATGGGACCTGGCCATGGCTTGGCGGAGGCTTGGGGACCCGTGCTGTGCCACACAAGAGCTCTTCAGGGCCACCCTACCACAGCACAGCCAAAACCAGCATCCGGGTTGCTCCTCAGGTGGCACTAGGAGAAACCACGCATCTCCACATCAGCCCTGAAGGAACTTCTCAACACGTGCCACCATCTCAGCGAATCATCTGCTGGACCCCACTCCCCAAAATATCCCAGCAAAGAGGGAAACGTAAGGTGAAGGGGATGATTTTCACACCTGCTGAACGTCAAACAGCTGGAGAGCAAACACGCTTTGATCCCTGTTGTGTTTCAAATGTGACTCAATGCTTGTGTGCCCACCTGGGGGGCAACACCACCATGCCCAGTGTATGTCTGGCTGAAAAACCTTGAAAACCCTTTCACTAAACGATGTGCAAACGTGGTTTGGGCTCTTGGTAGCGGCTGATCCTGCTCATTGGGCAATGCTTGGGCTTGGAGGACACCACTGCTTCTCCTAATAGCGAGAGGCTCCTGAGCTGGCATGAGAGCAGGCACAAAACCTCTCCAGAAGTCACAGAGAGCAAAAAGAAAAAAGCCCTGGGCTGGGGAAGACCGTGCCCTGTGGATGGATGGATGGATGGATGGATGGATGGATGGATGGATGAGGAGGGGGATGAATTTGCTGGCAGTGATCTAGCAGAGCACATGGGATCTATCTCAGGGATCTCCCAGGTTCATACTGGGAAACCTTGCTCCTGGGGACACGTTAACCATGTCTCCATGCTCCGGCATCAGAGCACACCCAGGAAAGCATCAGCTGTTTACAGCAGCCTGGCTCCTAATCCTATAAACAACCCCAAAATAAGTGCCACTGCCATGGGGTTTGGTTTCTGGAGGTCGGTGCTGTCTGCCGCGGAGCTTTTCACACCATACAGGAGTCATCAGCTAAAGCTGAAAAAAAGTAGAGACGTAATCCAAGCCAGCATCTTGCAAGGTGACGCTAAGTCAAGCTTTCAGTGATGCAGCGACGGGTATAGATAAGGCTGGGGGGTCTGCTAGAAATCTAAGCTGGTGACGGATGACACCTAAAAATTTTCCCTTGGTCCTTTCCCTCAGGGACTTGGTTGCTTCCTGGGTATTTTGCGTTTTGAAAGGTTTAGTGTGAAGAGTAATTGCCTGTAAAATACTAATGTGACCAAGTGTAATTGATGTCTGGGAATTGAGTTAAACCTCTTCAGTGCATCAGCGCACCTCTCTCTCCCGGAAGGCGGGGGTTATCTGGCAGATGGAAACTGCGTTCGGATGGACTGCTTGCTTCCCAAACACACTGTTTTTCTCATCAGAGTGGAGCGGAAGATGATTGCAATCTGCAGGATACTAACGTACGTGCTGCCAAAAAACGCCCAAGTCCTCTGCAACGCTCCCAAGGTTTGCAGATACAGCATCACACATCCCCGAGGCTTTCTGAGCTGACCGAAAACTGAACAACAGGGGTAAGCAGCAAAGAGGCAGGAGGACCACAAGCTCTGGGTTCTCGTTGGATACATCCTCTTGGGGTCTGGATCGTTTTTGATGATCCCCTGTGGCCAGAAGGTAGGAAAGCAGATGGGAACCCTTATGCTAAGAGCACAGGCTGTGCTTACAGCTGGCTAAAGAGCTTCTGTGCTGAGATGGTCTCTTTTCCTTGGACCAGCAGAGCAGAGGGCTCATGCATGATGAAAACAGAAATGCTTATGGCCTCTTCTGTCTGTAACAGGACAATACAACAAGTACTGTTTGGACAGGTTGCTTCCTCACTGTAATCCTTCTCTTGCAACGCTGAGGAAAATAAAGGATGGCTGGAGTTTGCAGGGTGCTGAAACAAGGACTGACTCAAAAGCGGCAGCCAGCTCTGCACGGGACTTTCAGAGTTAACAAAAATGGCGTTGCACATCTTTGAGGTGATCAGAATTGAAGCAGAAAAGGACAGCAAATGCAGTCAGGAAAGAGGTTTATGAGCCTCTACATAGGAGCAGTGGCTTCTGCTGGCAAATCTCACGGCATGCTGCAAAGTGACCGTATCACAGTAGTATCAACCGTGTCGCCGACAAGCATCTCCCATGCCTGGAGGAGTCATTTGTCTGAGATCACGAGACATCCGCATTCGAGCTGGGAACACAGCCCGGATCTTGTGAGCATTAAAAACATTTGCTTTAACCACACAGTGTTTCCCTTTCACTTAGTAGAAGCTTTGAGTTGCTCTGACTTCATCACATTAAATCAACATCTAACAAGACCAGAGTGGAACAGGTTGCCCAGAGAGGTGGTGGATGCCCCATCCCTGAAAACATTCAAGGTCAGGTTGGATGAGGCTCTGAGCAACCTGATCTAGTTGAAGATGTCCCTGCTCATTGCAGGGGTTTGGACTAGGTGGACCTTTAGGGGTCCCTTCCAAGCAAAAACATTCTGTGATTCTATGGATGCAAAGGCTGAGATGCTCTGACCCGACCTCACCTGACGGTAGGGCACTGACGAGGTGATGCCAAATCTTACCAGAAGCAGCTGCTAAATAACGTAGCAAGAAAAACAGTGACATTTCTGCTACTGAGCCAGAAAAAAAGACAATGCAAACTATAGCATGAGAACGCCATGAGGGCTTAAAGCTCCCCGCTGCATTGCCCCGTGTGCAGTGCAGCACAGCTGGATGCTGCAGAGTGTGTTGCTTTTTTGGGTCACGCACCGAGGTAATTCATAGAATCATAAATGGTTTGGGTTGGAAGGGACCTTACAGATGATCTAGTTCCAACGCCCTGCCGTAGGGGTTGGCCGCAGGTAGCTGTATCGCTGCAGAGATGCGTAGTTAAGAAGTTGTTTCCCTCCCCAGCGCACCTGAGGGTCAACTGCCGATGGATTTTTCCGACATAGTGGGAAAAGCTTGGTGGTGACAGTAACCTTCACTCCATCTTAAAGATATTTAAACCAGCAGGCTTTGCTTTAATGGGAATGGCAGGACTTTACTGGTCCTTTCCCCTTCTCTCTCTCCCCTTGGTACTGCTTAACTCGATGTGTTTATCCAGGATTTCTCAGCCTGTCATCCCAAACAGCCACTGGAAATAAGCTCTTTGACAGATACCCATCTAAATCCATATCAGTTTCAACAATACCAGGTCTGACAACTTTATTTTTTAAGCCACAGGAGGTTTTTCCTAGGAAACCAGAGATGCGCCGTAGAGCTGATGCCTTGTCTTTGTCAGATACACCGAGGATGCGGCGACCCTCAGCTGATGCTTCTGACTCTGGGAAGGAAAGCAGACACGCACCGGAGTGCCTTCCACATCTCCAACACTCTCCAAACCCTTGCTTATCCAAGGCGGTCCCTGAGTAAATGCAGAGGCATTGCGAGAGGCAGGTGCCTTGGCTGGCTGTTTGGCTCTAGCACCGGATTTCTGACCCATCCTGACAAAGGTGTTTGGTATTAATTTGCCAGGAGGGACTCACAGTTGTATTTTTCAAAGCAACTTAAGCCCAAGGAACGTACACCCATCACAAGTTTTCCTTATTGAATTGTAGGTGGATTTTTCAAATAGTTTATTAGGCAGTGAATAAACCCCCTCTTATCCACTAGATTCCTCTGCTAATTTAAGCCAGATTCAGAAAACAATTTTTTTTCTGGGGGGGCAGGGGGAAAAAATCAGAGAGCACTGCAGATGTTGAAAACAGTCTGGTTTGGTTTATTCTGGCACAAACCTTTTTACATCTAAAATCACTTCAAAAAATTGTGGGGAACTTAACTCTTTTAAGAGTTATTTACTAATAGCTGTTAAATAACTCTTAAAAGATTAAATCTTTTGGTTGACTGCAAACGAAATGTTGGGTTTTGTTATACCAGGAAAAACTTATCTCTTGGTTTGATGTATCACGCGCTGGGGCTTGTTTGGGGGCTATGTGGTAACCCAGTGAGGTAAAAAGCTGAAGTCGAACTGACTCCTCAGGACGTCTGCATTCCTAGCATCAACATTTCCGCTTTCTCATCTGTAAAACCTTATTTTAAAGGACCAGTTTATCTTGCACAGAGGACACGGTTCTCAGGACCCCAAATCCTATTGCACGCTCCTTTCACTGAGGTGAAGCAAGCTTTGCTTTCCTGGAACGGCTCAACATTTCCAGGGAAAAAAACCCTCAATCCCATGTTAAACGTTTCCTTTTGAAAAATAACCACAAACACCAGGAGAAGAAAACATTTGCCTTGCGTGGCTGTGTAGCACTGTGTGGAACAAAGTCCCAGCTGCCAACTTAAATTCATGGTCAGAGAGGCCCTGGGAAACAGAGATCCCTGCGGGACAGCCCCCGGGGTGTCATGTCGGGATTTAGCCGTAATGGATGAGTCCCGGTCTGGTTTTACGCCCCATGGCCTGACCAGGTGGATGCAACATCGGTCATACACCCATCCCACCCCCAAAATGCACCAGCAGAGACTCATTCCTGTAAATAGCTTGGAGTGGAAACAGTTTGGCGTGACACATCTTGGCAAAAAGAGAGGAAAAAATAGATTTGTTTCAGTTTCTTGAATTTGAAGCAAGGGACTTTCCCTGAACAGAATGGAAAAGAAACTAGTAACCACCCTGCAGCCAAGAAGGAAGAGGGGACCTTCTGTCGTCACGGGCCACTTGGCCGAGGGAGGCAGGGACTGGTTTCAGTGTGGATGGAGACACACACAACCCGGGCAGGGAGGCGTTTGGGCAGAGAGGGCACACCCCGCCACAGCACCGGGGAAGGCGAGGGGCCAACAGGGACTTGAAGCCACTCAGCAGCGAAGATTTGGGTCAGCGAGACCCCATGGGTCAAGGTGAAAGGGGCAGATGCTGCCCATGCTCTCTCTCATCACGTGCTCCGCGTTGCCCAGCGGCTGCTGGAGCACGCACGCGGGCATTAGCTCCATGTCTGATGAAGGAAGATGAGCCTGTCATGGTCTGGCTGGAGATAACCGAGCAGACCCACAGCCGGGTGGGTGGAGGAGAAGATGCATCAGCACCTTAAAAGAGATGTCTCAGCAATATTTTCCTGCCCAGAGCCCTGGCCTGGCTCCAAAACATGAGGCAAAGCACGAGAGCTGCTGCGTGAGCTTCAGTTACTGTAAAATTACGTAGTGTTGTCCCCAACACTGACGTTTGTGCGAAGATGTGATGAAACGGGCACTCCCTGCTGCTGTCCCCAGCTCTGGAGTATTTACCCTCACTTGGCAACAGAGGCAAGACGAGAGTCCGGGTCCAGCCCCGAACTCCTGCCCAGTCTGGGCCTGGCAAGAGCAGGAATTCAGACTCCGCTGTCTTTCCGCTCTTGTAAAAATTCAGTCCTGTAGCTTTATCCAAAATTAAAGAGGATCATTAAGTAGCAGGGAGGCCAAGGGCACCGCCCCGGTTTGTAGCGTTACTTACATTCACGAGGCTATTGGGTCTAAACCACATCTCAAAAATTCTGCATCTTCCAGAAACAACCCAGACTCCCAAGCAGAGGAAATACAGTATAACAGAAAGCAGAAGAACCCTCTACTGAACTGTTTTACAGAGCATTGATTTTTTTCCAAGGTATTGCCCTGGGATTTTTCTGCAGAGCTGTTGTACTGTCAGCATATAATTTGCTCTACTTGCCCTTTTGATTTTAATGTCCCATTAATAATGCATCTCTGTATTTATTGCAGTTTGCGTTAATGTTCCACTGTTACTTCTTCATCACTCGTTATTCTCTCTAGTGCCAGGCAAGGCTCCAAAACCCAAACAATGGCAGCAGTGTTACTACAGACCAAGCCGCAGCCCCACCGGATTCAAGGCACCCCCGCCGAGGGGGATCATTCATCTTCCCGAAGCTGGCAGAGCACGCTGCACCCAGGAAAACGGGAACAGCACGACATCCTCTCCGACTCCGTGATCCGACCTCAACTTTTCCAGGGCGATTTGGACAGTCAGCTCTTTCAAGGGATCTAAGCCAGAAAACTGTAAACCATCATTAACAAGCAGCTTGCTTAATCCTGGCTCTACGGCACCGGGACTGGGCTGTCGGGCTGGCTCTGGCCCACAGCTCAGCTCAGCGGCAAAGGCCTCCACGGAGGATGCGCTAACGATGTCTCCCTTAATCAACCTTGCGTTCCTGAAAACCACTGCTCAGCCACCCCTTGACCCTGCAGCCAGTGGAGCTCTGCAGGTACCTCGATTTCTCACCCTGCAGCACTCTGAGCACCCCATCGTACCCCCGTACACCCCCAGCTCAGCGTCCAGGCTTGGGCAGTGCATTACCGGTGCCCACCTCCCACCAGGAGCATCCTCAGGACTCATCACACCTGCACCACACCGCAAATCAGAAACAACAGAGAAAGGCAACACTGAAGGAGCTGGGTGGTTGCCTCACCTGGGGGGGTTACAGTGCTCATCCATAAGGCAGGGCTTTATAACGCTCTTTTCCCTGAGGGACTTCCAACCCCTGTTTTCACATCACAGGAAAATGCCTTAAAATCTTGAAAAAAAAAAATGATAGTTGCAATCTTGTTTTGAAGCAGGATTTCTCTCCGCCCTTTTGGGTGGGGCTGCACAAACAGGAGGATAAAGGTTTCTCTGGTCTTCCAAGAAAGCCCTGGTTTCCCCTCCCTTCCCCTGGGAACGGGGAGCTGACCTCCTCCCTCC
This sequence comes from Aramus guarauna, assembly GCA_013400195.1. Lineage (NCBI taxonomy): Eukaryota > Metazoa > Chordata > Aves > Gruiformes > Aramidae > Aramus > Aramus guarauna. The sequence continues at coordinate 1,668,586 of VXBL01001075.1, forward strand.
CTTCTCCCTGCAAACAGCACATTACTTCCGGCAGCTGCAAGGCATTTCGGAGCAGGAAAAGGGAAGTTTCCCTGGCCAGAGCTGGTGGTTAGGGCACTCAGGAGGTGGGGCTGAAGCCCCTCAGGGCCCAAGGCAGGTCTCCTGCATCCTCAGTGGCTGCCCTCAACACCGGGCTCACAGGCACGACCAGGCATGGGTCACCTCTTCTTCCCTAGGCGTACTTTGAAAGAAATCACATTTGCTCTCTTATATTATTATTATGCACTTATCTACAAAAAGAAACTCGGGGCTCTTCAAGGTGAAGCATCATTGGTGCTGCTTAGGGTGCTACATAAATGGGACGGAAAAGCAGGGACTGAAGACGCAATTCCCACGGTTCCCTTCTGGCCAGGTTGCCACGTGGCAAGCTGTGGGAGGTCGGTCTCCTCCTCACCTACAGACACCAGCCTGATCAAGACGTTCAGCACCAAAACCTTCAAAACATTTTTTTGGACCTCAACCCTTATGGGCGATGTTAACAAGTTTTCCAGTCTATGACCTAATCCCAGAGGAGCAAATGATTTTGCTTTGGCTTGATCCGCCTGCCAGTCCCGGGAGCACGGTCCAGTCACCATAATCTGACCTTGTGTGAGGTGTCTCTGAGGTGTCACACGTCTTTGTACTTGCCAAACTCCTCAGCAGATGCGGTAGCTTCCAGATTTCAGTACTTACTGACACGATTCAAGTGGTTTGTCCAGAAAGGGTCTGAATGGTTACAGATCTCCTCAAGCTGTGTTGTTGCCACTGCTTGGTTACTGACCTACACAAGCCTCACAACATGGGAACCAAGGACCTGCCAAAACAAACTTTTCTGCTGTCTTCTAATATTTAGCTTTGCTTTTGAGATGAAAGAAGCACTAATTCCTGTTTGTGTCCATTCCCATTGCCTGACTTAGGATTATTTTTTTTTTTAAGTTCACTGGCAAGAACAAGCCTTCTGTTATGATTTATTAAGCTTGAACGCAGCTCACTTTCCAACTGCTGTGCAAATACAAGCTGATTCACTGTTACCAACACACTGAAAAGATTTGTTAGCCCTATCTTACAGGTAACAAATCTGGATCAGCACAAGTGTGTGTTTTGCAGCGTACAAGCAGGACAAAACCCACAACATGCACCCTGTCTGCCAAAGTATGTGTGACCAGGACATGAGGATCACTGTCTCCTTTCAGGCTGAATAATTTCTATTACAGCTTTAAAAAAATCCTCTTTCCACAGTTTTCTTATCTCCACATGCTAACCAGCCCATTCCTGGAGCGCACTTTCAGTCAAACTTATAACCTTTAGGTGTCCAGACAGATCATTTGCTATTATTTACAGAGATAAAACACACAGAAAGCAGGAAATTTTAGAAGCTACCTTTTCTTCTTTCTTTCCTCTCACATTTTCACAGTCTTGAGGTGCCTTGGCACCCTGCAGTGCAGCAGATAGTTAAGAGAAGGGCTGATTCCCAGGGAAGAATCGCTAAGAGCGTGGCCAGTGCCAGCACTGCAGCTGACTTCTAAATTGCCTGCAAATGGAAACGCAGCATACATACACAAGCTAGAGAAAATCACCCCCAGATTTCACTGTTCAGTATTAGTTTTGCATTATTTCTGATAATCGTCACAGCAATGTCAAAGATATTTGAAGAAAGACTTGTAAATAGCGTGCATCCAAAGTGACCCTGCAGAAAACACTCAAAAATAGCATGAAGGGTTCTCAGTGCCATCTGATGTGTTTCTTCGTGACTTCTTACTAGTTGAGTTTGGTCTGCCACCAGAGAGAACAAGGAGGTTTCCTCAGCAGAAAAAAAAAAAAAATCACCCCCAATTCTGATTCAGAACACTAAGGTACTTGAGAGAAGAAAAGAAAAAGGACGTCTCAATTATGAATTCCCATCTTTCTTAAGTGAAAGAAAGCAAAGCTCCATTCTCACACTCTAGAGGGGCTTTCCAGCCTGTTCTGGCCTTGCAACCATGACCTCCTCCTCTCTATGAAATCATATCTACTGCCAGCTCTCTGGGGTCCATTATGCCAAAACTGACTGCATTTGCCCGGTTTATATAAATTACAAAGCAGCAAGAGCCCCATCCATTACTGCAGCCTTCTCCCCTGCTCTGTTTGGGGGTAGGTAGTTCACAGCCTGAAAAAGAACTGTACAGCGACAGGAATCATCACAAGGAACCAAAGAAACTTTAAAACATAGCAGATTATTTAGCCTCCGCACCCTTGCTCCCCATAAAGCATGCTGGCTGACCTCTGCCCCGCCACCACACGGGACTTCTCACCACTGAAGCAGTAGGTAAGCCTGCCAGAAGGATTGCAACACTGGCCTCAAGAGCTTCAGACAGCAACAGAAAAGCAAGCTAGTGCCTAGAAAAGGACATCCTCAAGTTGGTCAGGAGACTCTCTCTCTTTTCAGCTGCAGGACAGCATAATTTCACATACATACATACATTTAAAATATTCAGAATTTGTACTTGGATATATTATGTGAAAGTCTAAGACTACTAAGTTTTCCTGTATTTCAGGGCTGTGTAACTGTGAGGAGAATTCATTACTATGACACAAAGTGACCTCTTAAGTGTCACAAAGAAGTCATATGAACACTTGAATGAATGAGTTACTTAGGTCAAACTCTTCGGAGAACTAAAGCATGCTGCATCTCCACACAGAAAACATGGCATAGATGCTCTTCGCTGCAGGACTGCGAATACCTCTTGGGGATCTCTCTCAGCAAATGGTCTGTAACAGCATAGACTGTAGCCTGAAATTAAGTCTTTTTGTTACCAAAATTTGTTCTTTCCCATCTAGCCCTTTGTGAAACTGTATCCAACTAATTCCATCCCAGTTGTTCGCCAAATGACGTTTTTGAGAAATACATAGCAGGTGCTAAGATTAGAGAAAGACAGAAAGAAATCTTTTACGAAGATTTGCAAAGTGAAACTGGAGAGCTACCGGCCTAATGCATTTGTTAAGCTTCAGCGCAATTTGCAGTACATTTGACACAGTTCTAAGGGACTGAGGCAGAATGAAGTCCATCAAGATACTCCAGAGGCTCTCTCCCAATCCCAAGCCAACGTCTCCCACTATCTGACCTGATTTGATCCCCTTTAGCACAGCTCCACTCAAAGTAGGAGCTCCTCAGCTGGCTAAGTGAGCTCTGGCACTTTTCCACTAGCTTGGGGGGGTTCCACTGAGAATGATCGGAGGTTGAAACCTGTCAGAAAACTTGCCTATATGGTAGTTAGCAAACTCGAAAGAATTTTAACTCCTTGCATGCATTTCATTCTGATTAAAATCAAATGTATAAATGAGAAAGCCTGATTTCCGAAGAATGGCTAACAGCTCTCGGCTATGTGATTTTTAACAGTCATCAGAATCCAAGCGATGGCTGTTGGCCTCATGACAAAATTCCCTCAGTAACACAGCCACATAGTAGGGCATTCAGAATGTTTCTTTGCAATGTCCTTTATTAAAGATTCTCTTTGATACAGAATATTTAAGCAAAAATAGTTTTAAAACTCTGTTTTGGTAATTCCTACAGGAGTCTTTTGTGTAGTCAGTTACAGCAGCTCACATTGACATTTAAGGAATAAATCTTTATCAAGTGTCAGGTCTTTGACAGTGTGGAGATCTGTTCCATACAAAGAAGCCATAAGAGTAGGCACTGAAAAATGCCTACAGAAACCATGAAAACTCTGAATTCCGGCCTTCGGCTAATAAAGAAGTTTAACAATTGTGTCACAGACACGTAATTCTTAATAAATGAAGTATCAGAATGGGAAAATGCATCCTCTAAAGCTTATAAAAGTCATGGCAGTGCATGCAAGTACAGCAAAAGAAGAGGATATGCCACAAACACAGACACTTCAACACAATGTTGAATCTTCAGCACGGTGTTGCCCAGCTACACCTGTGAGTCTGAGCACTATTGCCAGTACTGGAAATCTGTCATCTTAACAACTGTGTGGCAACTGCCACCACCCACCGAGATGGGATTCTGCCCCAAAAAATTAGACAGCATAAACAGCTTCTGCTTTGACTTCTGTCTGCCAAGGCTGTTGCACAGCCTGTTTGAGACCCAGACGGTCTCCTTCATTTTATTCTTTTCTATCTAAACCGATAATCTCATTTTATACATTAATGAACAGTAAATAAATGTTTCTTTGGATCATAGGATAGCTCCTATAGGTGCGGACATTCTCATTAAATAGATTAGGCTCATCAGGTATCCAGATTAACAAACCTATTGGCACAGGGAAGATGACTGAGGACACAGTACATGCCCTCATTGCACAGCTGTAGAGCATACGTATCTCTTACGATGAGCATTTTAGTCAGAATCCTTAAATTATAACCAAAACACTATGTAAGGGGTTGCTTGAGGTCAAACAAACCAGTCCCTCCTTTAACAACTTTTCCAACCACTAGGCATGCAGAAGGGGATCGCAGTTCATCATGGGCACCTGTAACAGAAGTCAAACAAAACGGTATTAGGATGTTTCCAAAGATTTCCCAAAGGTCAGTGCTGAAAAGAAAGTATTTTGGTTTACATGCAAGAAGTCATCTGGTTCAGGCCACCCTAGCTTCAGAAAGGCACTGCCACTTACCATTCCAATTGAATGAGAGCAGGAGTCCAAAACTCTTCCTACCCCTCCTACAAAAACGATTCTCTCTTCCCAATCTTTTTGTGCAAGCAGAGAATCAGGCCACACGTTACTAAACTCTCCCTATTCAGCATGAAAAGACATGTTCTGAATTCTAAGAGAACACAGATTTGACCTTCCGGTGAACACATTTTGCCAATTAAATACGTTAGTGAGTCAAAACCAGAAAGATTCCCTATTCATTGCTGCCTTTCTCCTTTGTTAGAGTGAATCCTTTTGATGTGCATTTTAAATCCTTCTGGCTAGATACGAAGAGAACTTTTCACTGGAGAGACATTCCATGAATTCCTTTGATTTTGTGGTTACTCATTGTAGCGAAATAGTGTCACAGAAATTTGGAAGCTCTCCAGATGACATGTCTGGCTAGGGCTGTTTTGCTTTCACTGATTTTATGAGCATCCAGAGTGTTTTTCATTCATCCTAACTACCAGCAAGCTGGAATTTTGTCATTAGAGCAACTGGAAGATTGGAAATAAAATTGTTAAACTTCTGATAAGTTTGGGTCATCTTTATTCTACTGAGCAAAACGTACTGAACTTTCTATCATAGCAAGGCTGGGGGCAGGCACTGCACCACAGCACAGCGTATGGCATGTGCTTGTGGCTCTGATCTCAGCTACAGCTGAGTAATTAAATAGCTGCTCCTAAATGTGTCAGCTAAAGAAAAAAACCCCACAAACTCCTCCTTTGCTAGATCATTAAACAAAACAATGCTAACTCTCCTATCTGCTCATGTGATGTTAACAGAGTTATTCTTCAAGCAGACAGCCAAAGGGATCTCACTGCTGATGCACCCTGAACCCAGATCAGCGGTCTGCTGGGTCGCACCTGCACTCTAATGGCACTTCTTCTAACGTCAGCTGTGCGCTGTGGTCACAGGCCTTCTTTTTTCCTTCTTATTGACCACGGCCCACAAGCAGGCAGTATCTCTTTAAAGTTACCAGTTACGTTAAAGCAAATTAGAACCAGACTGCTGCAATCCACATTAGGACTCTGATTTCCTTCTTGCTGAAATCAGTAACTCCCTCCACTTGCAATCAGTGTAGCTCTCCTGCCCTTCACCGTGCCCTTCTGTCACTATGCACTTCATGTCTTTACTCATAGTATTATCCATAAATATAATTACGTTTCAATAGGCAAAAACCTTATTTCTAAGTCAACATGTGATATAACATAAATCCAGAGAGAGCACGCAACTGTGCAAGTAACATCTTCTTCTATTCAATTTCACCCCAGACTTACACTTTTCCTTTCCTATTTTCAGATGAATTAAGTCAATTATAAACAATACCATTCATTAAAACCTAAATTACCTTCCCAGAAAAGGTATAACAGCATTAACAAAAAGGAATTCAGTGATAACAGTATCTCTGACATCTGTGCAAGGTGGTTTAAGATACGAGCTGAAGAAATCACACTGAGAGCTTTTCCATTTGTACTAGGTAGCAAAGAAGGCAGCACAGGAGCTTTCAAGAAGGAAAGCATCCAAGAAAGCAAGACTATCTGCAAAAGGGAGGAGCAATTAGTATCCAAAGCACGAGATCAAGCAAACTGCCTAATGACAGACTTAAAGCCCTAGTATTTTGGGTAGACTCCTAAATTTGAAATGGCACTAGCCATCTACATGTCCTAAATGATCCCTGCAGCCATGTGATCTCTACACATTCCAGAGCAGCAACTAGAGGCCAGAAGGATACTCTTGGGCTTCTCAAACAGCACCAGAAACCTATCATTACAGAAATCAATCTGACCCTTTAGCTGTGTTTGAGGAAAAAAGCAAAGATAGTAAAGTGCTACAAAGCAGAAGAAAAATAGAATCAAAGTAACAACCAGGAGGACTGTTCTCACAACAAAATTCAGAATGGCAAGGTTAGAGAAGATGTAAATATCTGAGTTTGAGACATGAAAACAAAGGAGAGATGACAATTCTAATGGCAGAGTCTGAAAAAGGCAGATTTAGTAGTCCTTTAAAAGGCTTTGCTATAACAAATCTTAACGATATTAAGGTTTGTTATAAAGATGCCTATCTAATTCTTAAAGAAAGGAGTCACAGACCCCACAAATTGCATGTGGGAGCTGACTTCATTTAAGCTGACAGAATTTTATTAAAAACATCTGGAACATTTTCCTAGGCAAGGGCTTAATTAAAATTTTAGCCTCTGGCATTTTTTTCTAATGCAATTATGCATTACTCAAACTAGTGGAAAGTTACGATGAAAACAAAGCATATGTGAAATACTGCAGCAATGTAGTTCAAACACTTTACCCATCATTGTTGCTTCCTTCAAGAATTTGTAGCTGGTTTCAAATGTCATCTGTTGCAGAGGGGAGGAGTTAGACTGAATTCCAAAACGATTCAGCGGTTTATAAAATCCTTCAAAACACATGTAATCTGCCACAAGTGAAAGGTGCCGAGGGTCTACCACAATGCCTAAGAACACAAGGAAGAGCAATCATCAGAGCATTCAAGGATTAAGGGGTTTTTTTAAATAAATCGGGTGTAAATTAAACCTCTGGAATCTAATCAACATCTCTGTTAACATTCTTCTGGCAGTTGCACCTCTTTGGGTGTAGCTGGCTCAACTGCTCCCCTCATATATCCAAGAGAGGCAGATCTCACCATAATATAAAGCAATCTCTCTCCAGGGAAACTAAAATGTCAAGAATGCTGTAAGGCAGCAGAGTTTCTCTACATAAAATCAGTAAGGTCTGCATCATCTTTGCTTACAAAGAAGGAGATCACACATCCATCCATTCGTGATGGGACAGCTCTACCCCCTCACGCTGCATTAGCTAGGCACCAGTCAGAAAGGTTCTGATATTTTCTGTGCATGGTATTAGGCATCCACAGAATACGCTGTTTAGGCTAAAAAGAATTAGCACTTATTTTTAAATAATGTTTGTGCAGTCAGTGTAATGGGGGATCATTAACAGCTCTGTCAACATTTACCTAGCAGTTCTTGAACAACTTGAAGGTCAGACCATTCTGGGCTGCCAGTTGGGAAATCTGTTTGATATAACTGGTTGCTAAAATTCCCACTGTATTAATCTTCCCTCTTTTCAATACTTTAATTCATAGCAAGATTTAGCTCACTTAAGGCAAATTCAACATGCCTAACTTTAGCAGCCTATGAAGTCAGGCATCTTCCGTAAGCTAGTTGATTTGACTCTCTGAATAATCTATGCAGAGAGAACATTCAGACAATACAGCGCAGCTATTTTAGGAAAGATATAAAAACTCAACTACAAAGGGAGCCTAGACTCCCATCATTAAAAAGGTACAGTGAGGCAAGAATAATCCACTTCTCAGGGCCACTGTACAAGTCCAACAGTTAGCTCAGACCTCAACAGTTAATTCGTCTGGGCCTTCCAGCTTGCAAAAAATAAATATACCAGAATAGAAAAGCTCTGTGAAGGGCGGATAAATTTTAACTTATCTAGCAAATTTCCTACTGATTAAATGGAACCTAACAAATAACTAACGAAGGCTTCACAGAAGCACTATAATGATTAAAACAATGAAAAGGTGCAACTTAAGCATACACACATAAATCAAAAGATCATGCAAAATCATAATTTTGTAAGTACTACGGGTGGGTTTTCCCATCTTCATGGTAATAAAGACTATCTTTAAAAATACAAAGAAATCCTACCATATACAGCAAATACATCTTTTATTTCCTTTATAATCACCCTCAGGGCAGACTCAATTCCATAATTCTTAGCCATGGCATGAATATCATTGGAATAAAGTCTGTTCAGGTCCAAAATCTGAAAGCAAAAAAACCACAGATACCAGTTAGGACAGTAGTTACTCTGTATTTCCAAATAACTTAGGCTAAGCTACGACAGCTTTTTTTCTCCATTTTTCATTAGCTTAAGCAGCACCAACAGTTCCAGACCAACTAGGCAGCAGCTCAGAGTCACATACAAACAAAAATGATTCTGGGGATTTATGTTAGAGCTAGTGATCACAGCTTTATATACACGAGTAAGAGTACTGGAATCAAAACTCACTGCAGGAGAAAGTGATCTGAAATTAGGAAAAGCGAACAAACCAACCATCCCAAGCAGCAGAGGAACACGTTAAAGTCTTCCAAGCAGCACAATGGAATGCCCAGTCTATCTCAGCCAGCCAAAAAGCAGTAGAAAAGATGTCGCTTAAAACAATCCTGTATTTGTAGAGTTACGGGTGAGATGGCGTAACAGAACTATTCATCTCCAAGTATTGCAATTCATTTAGATGGAAGAACTCCCTCAAGTAACATTTTAGAGAGACGGGTACAAGCACAGTGTGGAATTATCTGTCATTAGACACTGGGCTGCTGCACAAAAACTGATTTGCAAGCTGCCCTTGAGAAAAGGCTCTGCTGAGCTCTGAACACACCTGGGTGTGAAAAGGAGGAGGGAAGAGAGTTTAAGAGCTGAAAAGGCTACACATCACCCCTGCTAAATTTCAATGGCATCTGCTGTCTCTCCCTAGAACACAAAAGATCACTCAAGTTTGGGATTATAAATAGATTACGTACATCAGAGTATCTGAACAGCTCTGCAAGGTTTATCCCCTCGGTATGCAGAATGAATTCCTTCTCTCCTTGCTTATTGGTACTTTCATTCAACAGGCATCGTGTGATCCCCTTCACTTCATGAATGACTGTGCTTCGTGCAAGAGACACAAGCAAGGAGGAGAGATCGAAGTACACCTTCATCAATGGAAGTGTTAAGGAAACCTTAGAAGGAAAAAAAACAATGCAGTGTTCTGTAAGGAAACTTGACCATTGACCAGGCTCAATAGCCAGGCTCTTCTTTTTAGGCAAAAAGTAGACAACTGAACAACTGGGATTATCCTAGCTGTGCGCTTAAGAACATAACTATCTGACTAGAATTACAGCTGAATGATGCTAGCAAGAACACTACATCCCAGGAGCATGCATACAAATTGCTTTCAAGATCTCCGAACTTACATGGATTTGGGTTTGTTTTTTAATTTGTTTGGTTTGGATGTTTAGACTTTTTCCCTTCTGTCTTGCAGGAGGACCACGCAAGTTTCTCGAACACCTGCAGCTTATTTGATTTTGTTGCATCTTCTGACAGTTTCAAAGCAGTATTACCTCATGTTAGAGTAAAAGCGTAAGGTTTTTCAGCATGAGCTAAACAGGTGCCGTGGTTTAACCCAGCAGGCAGCTAAAACAACCATGCAGCCATTCACTCCCTCCCTCCCCAGTGGGATGGCGGAGAGAATCGAAAAGGGGAAAAAAAAGAAAAAGGAATATAGTAATAACGACAATAATAATATACAAAACAAGTGATGCACAGCACAATTTCTCACCACTCAAAACCAATACTCAGCTAGTTCTCAAGCTGCCCCACTTCCCGGCCCACTCCCCAATTATATCTGGAGCATGACATCATATTTAGCGGTTGGACTTGATGATCTTAAAGGTCTTTTCCAACCTAGATGATTCTATGATTCTATGATTCTATACGGTATGGAATATCCCTTTGGCCAGTTTGGGTCAGCTGTCCTGGCTGTGTTCCCTCCCATCTTGTTGGGCACCTCCCATCTTCTTGTTGGCAGGGCAGTATGAGAAGGTGAAAAGCCCTTGAATTAGTGTAAACACTACAACTAGCAACAACTCAAAAAACATCAGTGTGTTATCAACATTATTCTCATCCTAAATCCAAAACACAGCACTATACCAGCTGCTAGGAAGAAAATTAATTCTATCTCACCCAAAACCAGGACAACTGGAAAACTGGGGAGGTGGACAAAGCATAGCTGAGGTCAAAGACAGCTTGTTGCTGGAAGGGGTTTTGGGAGAAACATGGGACCAGAATTGGGGGAAGACTGTAGGATAAATTTAGCTAGGTAGATCTGAAACAAAAAGTTTTATTTCTGGAAGTGTTAAAAACCATTTGTTAAAAACCATTTGTTAAAAACAAGGGGAGTGAAATGTTTCTGGATCTATGAAAGTCACATTCCTGCCAGATTTTTTCAACTGCACTGTCACATTTGGTCAGGAATTTCCGTCCCCTCTAATTACTATTTCATACAACTATGCATTCCAGCTTTATTCATCCTAAATTCCTCCATGAGTAGATGTGCTTCCCAAAATAAAGCTCCCCTTCTGCCCACACTGAACACATTGCTCAACAGCAACACATTGCTCCCCTTCTGAACACATTGCTGAACAGTCTCTTTCAAAAGTCCAGTCATCGCTTTTATTCATAGGAGCTACCTGTTGCCTCATCATATATTTAAAGATTAAAACACAAAAGCTGTCAGTTATCTTAAAAAAAAAAAAAAAAATCATCTGAGGTTCTGAAAGTTAGGGGCTGTTAAAAATTATGTCAAGAAGTATCTCTGCACTGCCACTTTTCTGTATTAATACAGGAGCGCTGACACAAAACAGCAGCACTCCACTGAAGAGATCCATTCGTTACGGGAACTACATGCAACCATTGCACAACCACACCCACCTTTCCAGGCACCACCATCTTACCTCACACCAAAGTTCATTTTCGGTGTCAAACGTATAATTCTGTATAGATGGGTGGCTGTCCAGAACAGCATTTACTCGCAACTCTGCTGACTGAAGTAATCGATCTTTCTCTTTTTTAGTCTGAGACATAAAGGAAAGATGTTGAGATTCATCACCATCTGCTCCCATCTGATCTTCTGCACTGGGTGTCTGTTCTTCTTTTTCTGATTCAGCCTCTTCGTCTTCTAGATTCTCATCAACATTTTCTTCCCCATTTTCTTCTTCACTCTCATAATCAACCTGCAAGGAAACAATATTGTATTGATCTCAGCCAGAACATGTACGGAAACAAAGCACACTATAAACAGCTTTATTCATGAATATTCTTGACAGCTGAGTTGCAAGTATCTTGCCTATGACACACAGAAAATGCAATTCTGTTGTAAAGAACATAATACAACAGATTCTGTTCAGTCTCTTTACAATCTTGCCATTATTCCTCATAGAGTCCAGGATGCTACAGGTTATTGGGACTGCAGCAGAATTTAATTTTCTCCCCCCGAAAAAGGCTCTTCCCATAATCCAACTCTGATGATAGGATTCCGTCAGGATTTTCAATTATTCTACCCTCTTGCTGAAATTACAGCAGCCCATCTTTTAGGCTGCAATTATGAAGTAGTGAACATGGGAAAAAATGCAGAGCCAGAGAGAATATTTATTAAGAACCACAGTAAAGTTTTAAAAACAATTAATGGCATGAAATTAGCAAGAGGTAAAGTTAAGGTGAACTACAGCACTGACAAATTGCAACAACACTATCCCACCGGGTTCGGTGGCATAGTGTTGTTGCAGCCCTATGCTCCTCGAGGAGTAACAAGGACCAAACAAACAGCACTGACAACCTGATTGCCAGACCCAACAGCTGAAGAACAAGGCTTCGGAAAAATGCAGATCTCTTCCATCTTGAACTTGCACAGTTCTGTATTACTCTTAAAGGACAGCAGTGACCAGGTTTAACTATGATGACCGTGGTCATCACAAGTCTCAGCCCACATCTTCTGCTGTGGACTTCCCTCCGTCCTGATCCACACAAAGCAGAGACTTTCCTATCCCCTTTTCAAGTGATTTGGGGTTGTTTTTTTCAGCATTTTGTTTCAATGGAAGCTTTCCTTCCCAACTCAAACCAAGGCAGTGGAAATTGGTAATTAAAGTGCAGTGCTGAGCATGTATGAAATCATTACCTCTTCTTCTTGGTTCTTCTTCCGTTTTGCTTCTGTAGCATCACCATCTCCTTCATCAGCCTCTGCATCAACAATGTTCTCTTCTTCCTCTGCTGGAGCTTCCTGATTATTCTGTGTCTAGAAATCCGTGACAGACCAGATAATCAGGCTGATTCTGCTCAGAAGCATCAACTGCCTCAAAAGGCTTTAGCCAAACATTTGGAATTACACAATCTCTTGTTCAATGTTCTATCTATGAACTCATGATAACTTTAACGTTAAACAAGGTGAATCTCTGCAAGATAGGCAAGCTATCACCCTGCTTATATGACAGTCCTTGTTGGGAGAGGGGTGGCAGAAGGTACATGCAAAAGCTTTTCAATGAAAAAAAGGATCTTCCACAAAGTTTTGACAACCACTGCTACAACATGACATTGATCTGGGAGTAAACGGATAGTAATATGCTTTTATCTCACTGAAGCTAAGATAAACAGGCATTTTCAGACTATAGTCTTAAGTAAATTGCGATTTAATGCACAACAACTTTAATTTCCTTGTTAATTTTATGAGAATGCAAAGACATTCTCAAGTTTATGCATAAAGAAAGTATTTAAGAAGTAATTTAATAGTCACACATTGCATGTGCACATTGTGACATACTATGCTTTTCCAAATTCTGGTTCTCAAAAACAGGTAAAGGAAGTGAGGCATTTTTTTAGATAATGTTTTTCTGTACCTTGTCTTGGTCACCATCTAAATCTTTCCGAGTTGCCTTTCGGGTGCTGACTTCAGTAAAAGATGCCATCTTTGCATTCTTCCTTTTAATTGCTTCCAGAAAAATTTTAAAGAACCTGAAAGAAGCAGCAACCCTGAATGTCAAAGCTCGGCAGTACCACAGTCAATTTCAAGTTGTCAGAAAATGACTTTACTTTGTTTAAGAAGCTAGTCAACTCAGGATATATTCTCTGCTGGATGCAAAATACTTCTAGGATAAGGCAACTAATTTTTCTTCTCATCCCTTTTCCATTCCTTTAAGGATCAAAGGATTGGTATCATCTCTCTAACAATCACAGATGTAGCCATGCATCCAAAGCTTAAAATTATAAGCTCATCTGGACATAAAATCTGCACATTAAATTGATCTTCAGAAAAGATGATTTACTACTGGATTTTTTCCTTTTTTTTAAACCAACGAGCACATGCAAAATTATTAAATAAAGTAGCCCAGCTTGAACGCACATGGCCTGAAGGAGGAAGAAATCAATGAAGCCTTTTTGCAAAACAAAAATAGCCTTCAATAGACTCTTATTAAATGCTCCACTTTTAACCACATAAATTTGTCCAGACATGGTGAAGGAAGCAGGGGGGGAAAGAAAGGAGAAAAAAAAGCGCAGGCCTTTTCTGATTTTTTTTAACAACAAAAATTTAAGAAAACATGAAGTTTAGTTCTGTTCAATGAGAGGACCAAGTGGTACCTAAAGTATTCAAACATTTTTGATAGTAATAAATGCTTAAGCATCCAAAGATAAAGAATGATGTGATGCTTAATGGCTCTTCTCTGAGTAGATCAGAGACACATGAAAAATCTGCCTTGATACAATTCTGCACTGTCACCACACCAGAGATCCACAACTTTATTCAAGACATAAAATGCAACTGTGTCAATGCTTCTGCAAGCACATCTGCAGGAAGCTGTTGCTGTGAAAGCCACAGCAGCAGTAATAAACGACATGCAGTGACCCTTAGAGCCCACAGAAAAGCAAATATTAAAGTATCTGAAAGCAAACTCACCTTGTTTCCATGAAGTGCAAGACGTCCCTGGGCTTCACACATTTCTCTTCTCGGTAATATTCATAGGGCAAGAAATGGAATTTGATTTTGTAGAGACGATGTTTGTTCTGCTTGCACTTCACATGCAGGGATTCCTCTATCTCAACTTTTTGCAAGATCTACAAAAGCCACAAGTAGGAAAGTTACTTCTTTGAGGAAGACACTTCATTTACCTTCTGTAACTTCACGCTTTCCTTATGAGACCAGAATTACACAAGGCTAACTGGCAAACTTTTCTAGAGGTTATGTGGCAGCTCTTAGGAAAGAGGACTCTACCCTACTGCACTCTTTTGGCTTAAACTCCTCCCAACAATTAACTGAGACAATACCAGGAGAACAGCCTCACCTCCCACCCAACTCCTTTACAAGAGACTACACTTCTTAGCAGGCCAACAGCTTCATTTTACTGACCCCTGCTCATTGACCGTGAAGGTATTTCAGCATGGAGCTGAGTCTTAACTCTATCCTTGCTGCTTTCAACTTGAAAGAGTAAGACAGAAGAGGGTAGGGCATGCAGGAGAGCACAAGAAAGACTGCACTCCTAGGGAGAGAGGGAGCACAGAATACAACACACTTCAGTATATCGAGTCTCCAAGCAGCAACACGTTCTGCTTCTACTGAGCACCGCCACTTGTATGAGATTAGGAAGGGGTAGGGGACAGACAAACAGAAAAGTCTCTACTATGCCAGTCACAGACAGATTAGCTTGTCTCTTAAAGACAAAACAAAACCCCTCCAATTCTAGAGAGTGATAAAAATGAGCTTGAGAAAAACCAAACAAGGCTAAAGCAGCAAACATAAATCCTCCGTGCCATTATACTACTGCTTTGTATGAACTATTACCCTACCCCTTTCAGTTCTAGAGACTTTGTAGCCTGTGACAATGTTCCACAAGTTAAATTGAAGTCTCATACAGCCACAGTAACTGCATTTCCTTTCACTGCTCCGTTTCCTAGCAGACATTACAGGTTCACTATACAAGAAGTGAAAAGAAAGGACTCTCTCACCTTGCACCCACAGCTAAGCCTTCAAAAATGGAAACTGCTACTAAGCCAGACTAACTGATGAGCTCAAACAGGAAATTTTGTTTTTCAGACTCTCAAAGGATACACTGAATAGGAGGCTCACCTCAGCTAAGCACACTCTTGTGAGCTGCTTCTTAAGCTGTTTCACCTTCTTGAGAGCTTTCTTGGTATTGAACACAGGAACACTCATTGTTGGCGTTTTAATATTTGCACTGGCTACCATCAATATTTCCCGCAACCTTTAAATAAAGAATGATCTTCCAAATTAAGTGATAAAAGCACTATGCAATCAAATAAATACCTAGTTCATTTAATTAGGCAGCATGCCATAACTGCCAGTTCCACTGAAGCCATATGCCTCAAGGGCTGTGGTTACCATTGCACTGCTTTTTTTTACTTTTCTCGTTCCTCATCAGGAGCTCTACCGCCTCAATTAGATTACCCCAATTACAGGAAGAGATTAGAGATGATATTAAGTTGTTCCAAGAACAGAAGAACTAACGAAGCCTGTTCCCTACAGATGCATCACACACCTGCGCATGAGGCCAGGGTCAGCACCCATGTTATTCACAACAAGCTGACGACTGGCTGGTAAACATGTGTGCGCTGATAAAGTCATAGATATGGAAGAGCCAGTGGGAGACCTGGTTCATAGGGGCCAGGTTTTTTCTACGTAGGCGATAATACTACTAAACATGCCAGATTTCATAGCTGCAGTGAAATTTTGTGTATGAAAGAAAAGAGGCTTTAAAGTTAGCAGGGGGAAGAAGATGTTGGCAGAGGGCAAACCCACAAAGCACCATTTCTTTAGGCTTATGCTGTACTTACTAAACTACAGAAACAAATAAGCCATTTGCTATATATCAGGTAAGAGTAAAGGGGCTTCACAGATATTTTGTATCTGGAAAACGAACCAAAACAACCGTAAAATTGTAAAACATTGACATAGTTCTGAACAGGCACAATTTACAATTAACCTGAAGGATCATTCACCCTCAAGATTACACATATACCTGCCAGTGAGATTAAGCACTATTACGTAAGTGCCAAAAATGGCAAAGGACCCATTGAGAACCCAGATATTCTCACCTTGGAATACCCAATGTGACATTCATTTCACCTCTGCCAGCAAAGTGGAAGGTGTTCAGAGTCATCTGTGTAGAAGGTTCCCCAATACTCTGAGCTGCAAGGAGACCCACAGCTTCTCCTGGGTCACAAAGAGATCGCTGCCACTTTAAATATAACAAATCCTTTAATCTGAAGACAGGAAATAAGAGGTGGTTTAGCTCAATGTAGTACCAAATAAAGAACTCTGAAGAGACTCAAACATTGCTTAGTTCAAGAAAGTTACCTCTTTCAGCCAATTTCTCCTGGTAGCTTACGGAAAAATATACCCCAGAAACTGTAAAATTGTCCATTCCAATCTGATCTGACAAACACAGCTCATTAACACAGAACGGGGGCCTTGGCCAAACCGTATTTGACGACTTCTGCTAATTCCCAGAATGTCAAAAGAGAGTCCATTTATTCCCACTTGCTCATCTTAACTGCCTTGCTAACTCCAACGTATGGCAAAACCATTTTTTATTTTGTAACTGTTACTGTAAAGTCTTATCTTACATGTAGGAGAACAGCAATACACTGCTGTTATTCCATAAAGCCTTTGGAAAGCCCTTAGCAGCACAGAAAATTCAGGTTTGGAAAAAAACAGATAACCAGGGCCTCTCCACTGCACACTAAGCACAATGGTTTAGGAACCATTCTGAAACCCACTACTTTGTTTCACAAAGGACACAGCAAAACCAACAGTTGCTAAAGACTTTTCATCTTTAGCAAACTCAGGACAAAAAATAGGTTTGGGGATTTTTTTTGTCTCAATAAAAAGCAGTAAAGACACAGAAGTTATTACCTATTAGAAGAAAGTGCTGAGTGCGTATAACTTTGTCTGTTCTCAGATTCCCATTTGTTGATATAATCTTCGACTCCATTTTCAAATGTTTCTGAAACAGATGCAAAATAAGTATCGGGACGCCAAACACCAAGGCTTGGGTCAGGACACTTATTTGTCTTCTTCAGATACTTTCTTCGTTTCTTCTCATCTAGCTCATACCACATCTTCAACAACTGAAAATAAGAAGGGATTTTTAAGCAGGCTGGTTTGTCCACAGTAAGACCAAAACTAAGTAACACAGCAATCAAGCAATAGAGAAGGAGGAAAATATTATCTGTGTAATACTTAAGGGTGTATGTTACACAGAATCACAGACTGGTAGGCATTGGAAGGGACCTCTGGATATCATCTCGTCCAACCCCTCTGCCTAAGCAAGGTCACCTACAGCAGGTTGCACAGAATTGCATCCAGGCAGGTTTTGAGTATCTCCAGAGAAGGAGACTCCACGACCTCTCTGGGCAGCCTGTTCCAGTGCTCGGTCACCTTCAGAGTGAAGAAATTCTTCCTCATGTTCAGATGGAACTTCCTGTGTTCCAGTTTGTGCCCATTGCCCCTTGTCCTGTCACTGGGCACCATTGAAAAGAGTCAGGGCCCATCCTCTGCCCTTTAGATATGTTTAAGTATTGATGAGATCCCCTCTCAGTCTTCTCCAGGCTAAACAGCCCCAGCTCTCTCACCCTTTCCTCATACGAGAGATGCTCCAGTCTCCCCTAATCATCTCCGTACAGAAAAACAAAACAAAACAAAAAACCCAACCCACATAGGAAACAACAGCTCAGCTACAAATATGGCATTCTCCATTTACTGATACTTACACTTTTACTCAAACGGTTTCAATGTTCTTTAAGAGCTTGAAATAGTCAGTTACCTATCTATAGTAACTACTCCAGAAATCACCGAAATACAGCTCTCTAATAATGATTTTAACTTGGGAGTGAACCCCCTTGACATACTTAAATCTTTACTTCCCGCTGACTACTACCTTGCTTGTCTAAAGCTGGCATGACAAAGAAGCTTCTCTGATTTTCAGTTGTCGACATTCAAGCATACTAGTCCAGCAGAGACCTTGAATGTAGCTTGCATCTTATGCATGCTAATAAGTTTTACTTCTATTCTTTTGAGTAACATTTAAAATACTGCATTTAAGAAATAAAAGGTTAATATAGACTTTAAAAAAATCAATACAGAAAACAAGCTAAATGTATCTTCTACATGTCTTGCTGTTTTACGAACAAGGAATTGTATTGTGACACGGAAGACTGTCCACTGAGCTTTGTAATACACTAAGACAGAGATAAACGTATCTACCTAATCTACTGAAAGACACACACACACAAAAAAAAAAGATCAAACAATGAATGAATCTCCAGGCCAAACTGTTATGAACATTATTAAAAGTGCTAATAGCAACACAAATTCAGCATAGCTGACAAATGGACCAGTGATCAGGCATAACATTTGCAGACAAGCTAACAGAGTTTTATGTATCTCAATGCCTTCCACTTGGACTTTCATGCTAACTGCCCACATTCTTCCAAGGTGAATTCCCTGTAAAAGCAAGGCTGTGAAGCAGCACCTGTTTATATTATGTGTCCATACATAAAATATTCATTAGAAGCCGTAACATATAGATTAGTGCCCTGATGTACAAGAGGCTTAAGCAAAAGCACATTTTTGAAACACTAGGCAGGGCTGGCTCAGCCCTCTGATCCTCGTATTTAAACAGGCTCTCATCCAACTGGCAAATAACTGCCTATCCAAGAGACATCTAGTCTGTGTATACAAAGAAAACCCCCACAAAACCTAAACAACTCACCACCAAAAACCCAAAAACAATCCCCCCAAAACACCCACAAACATGGGCTGTTTTCTAAAACCAGTTTTATCTCAGAGTTTTTGGACTCTGCCCTAGCACCAGGGCCACAGGCTTTTAACAAATGAATCTCAACTTCATCACCCACACAGCTGACATATGATTCCTTCAAAAGGTAACTTGTCTAAGCAGACTGTGAAACACTTTGGGACACTTGGACCAGGTGGCCAAGAAGGTCAACAATATCCTGGCTTGTATTGAAAATAGTGTGGCCAGCAGGACCAGCGATCATCCCCCTGTACTTGGCACTGGTGAGGCCACACCTTGAGTACTGTGTTCAGTTTTGGGCCCCTCAGTACAAGAAACACGTTGAGGTGCTGGAGCGTGTCCAGAGAAGGGCAACGAAACTGGTGAAAGATCTAGAGCACAAGTCTTAGGAGGAGCAGCTGAGGGAACTGGGGGTGTTTAGCCTGGAGAAAAGGAGGCTGAGGGGAGACCTTATTGCTCTCTACAACTACCTGAAAGGAGGTTGTAACAAGCCTGGGTGTTGGACTCTTCTCCCAAGTAACAAGTGATAGGACAACAGGAAATGGCCTCAAGTTGTGCCAAGGGAGGTTTAGATTGGATACGAGGAAAAATTTTTTTCATCAAAAGGTTTGTCAAGCATTGGAACAGGCTGCCTGGGAAAGTGGTTGAGTAACCATCTCTGGAGGTATTTAAAACATGCATAGATGTGGTGCTTAGGGGACATGGTTTAGTGGTGGACTTAGAAGTGCTAGGTTAACAGTTGGACTTGATGATCTTAAAGGTCTTTTCCAACATAAATGATTCTCTGATTCTATAAAAAGCTATTCAAAAAATATAAATAAATCCCTGAATTCTGCAACTTTTTTAAAGGGCTCGGTCAATTCAACTGCTTCTGTGTTACCTGTAAGGTAGCAGGATCTCTTCCATTTTTGATCTCTCCTCCTGGAATCTGTGCTTTTACAATTGCCATTTTCTTTTGGGAAAACATCAGAAAACCTCCTTCTCTTTGCACAGAGTTTTGGTGCCTGGCTCGCCACTTTTTGATGGCTTTGAACTGCTGATTAGCTTGGTGAGACTCCATCCTTGCTAAAGCTTCATCCAAATGGTTTGTCTTCTGGATTACCTATAAGAAAGTTATCTGTATGATTATTCTCTCTAGACTCACTGTAGCAGAAAAGGCAAAGCAAACTGAAAAGGTCATCTGCTGCCACTCAGAATGTTCAGCTGCTGTGTAACAATTTTAAAAATTGGTTTTCAACCCAACTGAGACAAAACTCCTTCTATCTTTATGTGATTATTGCCATTCTTTAATAACCAGTGATGATAGTGGTAAAAGTAAGTTAATTAAACTTGACAGACTGAAGAGTAGTCATCTGCGTTGACTTCAATTGCAGAGTTAGAATAGATGAGAATGGGGAGAGCACTTGATGCTCTGTTGAAATTGAGAGTGCTCAAATTATGCCACAGACTTAGGATTCACTTCCATATTTTGGATACAATGGCAAATAAAAATGTAGGCTAGTCAGAGCAACTGAGAGAAACAACTATGCCACTGGATCCCTAACAGATATGCCAGATGTTAACTGTGCATTTCAGTCCTCCCCTTGACCCCATATAAATGCTAAAGATTCCGGTGTTCTACCTCATAATTTTCTGCAATGAAAGGAAACTGCTCGGGATGTAAGAACTGAGTTTTAGGGATATCAAGCCCATCTTCTCCATACAGAAACTGCACCACACTGCCATCACTATCGCGTACAGTCAGGTCATACTGAACTACCAGTCCTTCCAAATGTTTTATGATACACCTGTTCCAGAGGAAAAAAAAAAACCACAATAAAAAACAAACAAACCACAACAAAATCCACTGTTAAAAAGATTACAAGCAACAAGGATGATATAACTCTAACACAAAAAATACTGTTTTCATTAATACCTTAAGTGCACTTAAGGGCTGGAAGCTAAAAGTCATACAGACATGACACACAAGTGAAATGCATAATGATACTGCAAAGCTTTCTGCATGTTGCTCCCTCCAGTTTCCTCGGACTGAAGTGACTTAATAGCAAATTACTCTCTGTTTCTGCTGTTACTCTTAAACAGTTGTCTGAAAGAAGGGGGCATCCGTCCTTTAGAACACCTCACTACCCTCTGCAATAATTAAAAAGTTCCATCTTCTTCTATATACTGGAGGTTTTCCTTGAATCAAGGTGAGGGCCACACAATGTGTCCAAGAAAAAACTAGAGTTGCCTGGAATTTGTACATCCTGTAACAGGAAAAAAAGATTTCTCATTGCTGCTGCTATATGCCAGAGAGAAGTTAGAGATAATAAAGTTCCACTTGATCTACTCCTCTAAAAAGTCAGCCTTAGAACAAACATTCAACACTCGGTCAAGTAAACACTTTTCTAAAAAGCAAGTACACTGAAGTTAATCTAAACAACACAGGCACTTCTTCCAGTCTACAGTACTCTAAAAAACCCACCAAACCCCCCCCCAAAAAAACCAAACTCAAACAAACAGAAAAAAAACCCAGCCAACCAAAAGGACCTTTCAAAGGCTCAAATTCTAAGACAAGCCTCTTACCTTTGTAGGTATCCAGAACGGCTGGTTTTGACAGCTGTATCCACAAGACCCTCCCTGCCAGCCATGCAGTGAAAGAAGAATTCCTAAACATAAGCACAATACCATCAGCACTCTGTTGAGAATTACAAGAAGACTGGCAATTTATCCTCTTTCTCAAAAGCCACATACGAAAGTAGGGTGAACAAAGCTTATTTATCTATAATTGCACACATTGCATTAAAATACCAAGATTTATATAAGCTTCAGTATAAGCACAAGCAGTATTAAACTTACAGAAGGTTTGATCCCAGTGAGAAATCTGCCAGTCACAAATCCTCCTGAGCTAGGGGAAAAATCGTAAGGCTGGAAACATGGCAGTGATTTGCCAGATGCCATCAGTGGGGGTCTTCGACCTTCCAACTCAATCTGGCCCAGCAAACAAGAAATCTAAATGTGGATAGGAAAAAAAGGAAACATCACTATCACTTTTCCATCCAACTTTTTGCTCGCATAAATTCAACAATTTTTCTTAGAAAAATGTAGTAAAAAATTTAAAGTGTTCATTAAATGTTCTTTAACTAAATGTCAATATGTTCATTAAATGTTCTTGCTACTGATGGGTAGAAAAGGCATGTAGATCTTGTCTGGTCCTTTTAGTTATTCCAGTCCCCTGACTCATCCTCAGCATTTCCATTTCCATTCTCATTCTGTATGTTTATTTCAATACAAAGAGATGTGAAACTACAAATGTTGTAAATATTTTTTAGGTCCCTACATTACCCTCTCCACCTCTCAGCAGTGTACTAAAATCAGAACAAAAAAAAACCAAAACGAAACTCTCTCTCTCTTGAGCTTTGGTCGTTCTCTCAGACACAGAGTTTTAGATGGCTTTTTTATATAGCTTTTATTACTTCGTGTCTGAATTGTAGAAGGCAAAATGAGAAAGTATCGTTGCCATCTCTAACAAAATCAAACTAAGATTTAGTTGTTCCTATTCAGTTGGGGAAGAAGGAAACAGAGGGGTCAGACTCCAGCACAGACCAGGAAAAGTTCTCCTTCTCCTACAGTAGGTTTGTTTGTATGATCTGCAGCATTCCTGCTAACCAGGACATAAATCCTAATGTACTAAGAAATGATGCAAAAATAGAAGGTTATAATGGAAATTAACTCTCCTCCATCACCCACTGAGGTCTTCATTACATCCTTCTAAATTTTTTCCATGCCAAAGGCCTCCATCCCCAAAGCTCAGAATAAAAATCTTGCTTTGGTATTAGATATCCACACAACTTCTCAATAGCTTACATTCTAGGACAAATCACATCAACACAGGTAGCTGCTAAGTATTCTAGCTGTCATTACCTGCATTGTATTTACAGTGGATCCTTTGGCTCCTGACTGTACCATCAACTGCAAATTGTTCTCTGGAAAGCTCCTGTGGAGACCGAGGGGCATGCAAACCTAAAGAGTTGTGATGGGATGAAGGGAACAAAATCAAACCATTATTATAAAATAATAAACCAAAGCAATTCCTGTTGAAGGCTTTAAGAAAGTGAAATGATGAGTAAATCACAAAGATTCCTATTTATAATTTTAAAAGTGTCTTGAATATTAAACCATCTTCTCATTCAGGGAGGAGAAGGTTGAGGTGCACTGGCAAGACAGTATGTGAAACCTCATCCTAGGGATAGACAGAAAGCTTCAGCCTCCACAACAGTCAGGCAGCTCTCATCAACATTAACTTAACTTAATAAGAAAGTCTCCAAACAAGATTAGTATATGCAGATGCCTCGATGCCAACCTTGTTAACTTCATTGTTGTAATTGTTTACTTCCTCCTTGAATTTCAGATCAACCATGTTAAAATCCCTCTGGTCTTTGCAGAGATGGGCATCCTGCCATTTCCCTTGGACCTCCTCACATGATGCTGTTTCTGGCAAATTAAGAGCAGCTCTTACAGCCTGAAAGTAAAATGTGGGGTTTTTTAGGTGCTAAGCAGACATGATTAAAAAGGGTAGGATTTCAAAAATTTTTAATTATGAGGGGAAAAGAAAAATTCTGCAAGACAGACTTACTTCAATACCATGCTGGCTTGAGTTTTCAATGATTTTTTGTCTTTTGTAGTCTGCTTCAGGTTTAACCAAAATATCTTCAATCCCTGTTAAAGAAGAGAGACAGACCACATAATGATCCAAACTGGAGAAAGAATCGAGAAAGGAACCACATTTGGTGTCAGGGATTTTGAGAGCAAGGAGCTGGAAAAGAAATTCGCAATTTAATTTAATTTAAAAGATGGGCAGATGTGGCGCTTAGGGACATGGTTTAGTGGTAGATTTGGCAGTGCTAGGTTAACGTTTGGACTTGATGATCTTAAAGGTCTTTTCAAACCTAAATGATTCTACGATTCTAACTAAAGATACAATAATTGTTAAAAATCAAGCTAACTGCAGTTTGACAAGAAAAGTAATGCTGCTTGGCTTTTTGAGGGAGAAGGCATAGGTTGTGAACAAAACATGCAACATCAATTAAGCTAAGCACTAAGGGTGCAAAATCAACTCCCTAACTTAAGAAGTCTTAACTTCAACAGTGTGTATAAAATCTTAATCAGTGCCCTTGCACACAACAAACTTGTTACAGGCCAGCCACATCAAACTGTTTTTTCTCTTCCATCCACTTCAAAGTTCCTATTAGCTGAACTTTGCAGAATCTGTTATTTCCCTGCTTTTTACAAAGGTAAACTAAACATACAGACCCTTGTGATAACAGAACCAGGAGAACAGTTTAGAACAAACCAAAGGTCGGAACCCTAATTCCTGTAAGCTACAGAGTTCTGTGAAAGTCTCTAAAAGGGTCACAAAAATGGCTGAAGCACACGATGCATGAGGAGGGGCTGAAAGATGTGTTTGTCCTTTTGAGATACAAGCAAACAAAATTTTCTTCAAGATGAAAATAATTTTGACGATCAAATGCTGGCACAGGGACCCAAAGAGGTTGTACAATCACCCCGGAGATATTGGCAACTTGACTGGACACAGCCCTGTGCAAGCTCATCTGGCAGGACTTGCTTTGAGCTGGGAGCTGCGTTAGGTGACCTCCAGAGGTTCCTCCCAGGCCACATGTACAGCAGTTGTAGGGGGACAAGTGGGACACTTTACTAGTGAGTTGCACACACATTTACATGGCCCTGTCACATGTCCCTCTCTCCTCACTCTTTCTGTCTGGCCCTGCTCTCCTTTTACCATTACAACCTTGTCTCTTCTACTTTATCTCCTTCTCCTGAACCTTATTCATCTCATCCCAAAGTCTCATTTTGCTCAGACCCACATTACCTCATCTTCACCAAATCCCAGACTCCTGCTCTAGTCCCACTTCTCTTTTTCCGTTTTAACTATCTAGTGAGCCCAGGCTCATTATCTTTGCCTAACTATTTTTTGCACCCTGGCTCTCGAGACATATTTTGTGTGGTTTACAGTCAATTAATCACCTTCTTCACTTCAACAGATCTCTCTCCCTTTTTCTTAGCTCACAGCAGTCTTGGTTCCTCACTACTGCTGTCTACCACTTGACCATGCATACATAATTCTAAATGATCATAATGATCATATTGTGCCTTCAGATAAAAGCCAATTTAAACCCTCCTGCTGCTATATATGCTAAGTATTTCATTAGTATAAAAACGTCATGTAAAGCTCTACATGGTAATTTGAAATATTTCAAGTATTGCAAGAAGAGAGAGTACAGTGAGGGTCAAATTTTTATCTCCTGCTGAGTGCATTTTTGTGTGAGTTTGAAAAAAAATAATGAAAGTCAAACATTTACCAAAAGATTTACAGTAGAACAAGATATGCAAGACTTGACTAATAACCCCGAAAAGTTCTTCTATCTCGCTTTATCTGTTGTTCTGGTTGCTATGCAACTGTTCGTTTTCAGAGAAGCAAAACCAACATAGACTCACAAGAGGTTTTAATCTAAACAAAACTTCAACACAAGACATTTAGACTTTGACTAGGTGGGACTTGATGGACATACTCAAGATTATACTTTCTCTTTCTGGTGAGAAGGCCAGCTATGAACCAATCAGGAGAAAAAAATAAATAAAAAAGATGGAAAAGGTTGGTGAACAGCTATCCCACTCAAGGACAGTCTTGCAAAACTCTATTTACAGAACTTTTACATGTATTACGCACAACAATGTCTCTTATATACCTCAGGAGATGCTGCACTACAGCACTAGTGAATTAGTCCTTGTGTTACTCACCCATTGTAAATCCCCTGTACAGCTGCAGATAAGCAGTGAAAAGGCGTCCTAGACACGTTAGCACTTTCCCACTAGTTTCACCCCCATAGATTTCATAGCAACAGTGGACCAGGCCATAGGCAGAGCTGCCAAAGTGAGCTTTGTCCAAGACTCCACACAGTAATTCCCCATTTCTAATAATAACCTGAAAAATAAAACACAGCTATTCAGGAAAACAGAAATATTGCTCTTCTTACGAGCTCTACAGTTTTTTCTGTGTAATCTGCATGAAAATAGGTTTAATAAAAAGTTTTGAAAGCCCACATATTGGTGAACAGTTAAATATGGTCAGATTACCCACACTTCCAGAATTTACAGTAGAAATAAAAATTCTAACACCATTTGTATTTCTCCATCTATAAAGTCAAACAACA
Source organism: Aramus guarauna (assembly GCA_013400195.1). Classification (NCBI taxonomy): domain Eukaryota; kingdom Metazoa; phylum Chordata; class Aves; order Gruiformes; family Aramidae; genus Aramus; species Aramus guarauna. The sequence continues at coordinate 1,694,856 of VXBL01001075.1, forward strand.
AAGACACATGGTCTAACAAAAACAGATGGAATCCACCTGCTTCCCTTCCCATTCCTCTACTCTATACGCAGTTTTATTACCATACATCCCAGCCCAGCCTCCAGAGTTGCTGCCCCGGCATACCTGAGATTCACACATTGAATCAAGATTTAGACACCTGTTTGCAGGTCCCTTTACCCAGGCTCTTCCACCAATCTTAGCTTTCCCAGTCAAATTCAGTGGGACGTGTTTTTCTGGAATGATGTTTATTAACAATGTAGAAACAACCTATAAAGAAGCAGGAAGAGTGGCAGGAACTATTTATTTCCTATATTCACTTCTCAACATAAAGATTTTGGCATGGAGGAGAAAAGCAATATCCTATACGTATTTTTTCCACCAACAGCAAAGCTTTAACAGCTCAGAAATCTTAAGTTTAGTAGACAGGAATATCCTCTTGCTACTCCAGCCTTTGAAAAAATCAGTAAGCTGAGACACATAATTATTCAGAAACATACAGCACCAAAGATTTTTTCCAATAATGAAATATATACACATATATATTATTTAAAAAAAAAAAATTATCTGTTGGGTTTTACAGGAAAAACTAGGGAGATAATTTCTCCTACTCTGCTATGAGACATAATACTTGGATTGAACGTTAAACTCTCAAACAGTAGAAAATTAAGCACTCACTTGGGCTTCCCAGATATTACACCAACCTAATGATGATCTCAACCAAAAAAGTCAAATACCAGAATATTTACCTACAACCTTTAAGTTCAGAGATTTAAAAGCACTAACTGGCATAACTCAGTTTACTACGATCAACAAATTCCTTCCTATTCCATCCCTGTAAACTGCACCATTATACTTCTATCTGCAACACTGTTCAGAGCAGCAAGAAGTACTATTCTAATACTGTCATTTTAAATGAAAGATGACTCTCATAGCTCAGTAACGCACACCAAGATCTACGTGGTGTTGATTAAATGATGGGATCTGGTTTTTCAGCAACTCACAGCAGCACTGGTTTAAACATTAGCATTATGTTGACTTTGGCACTACCAGCATTCTTTAACCCAGTAAGTTATAAATTACCTGCTTTCCTGTCCATAGTTGCTTTGGTTTCATAATGGCAGGAGGAAAGATTTTAATTCTTCCTTTTTTGTCTGTTAGTCCTCGGTAAACAAGCTCCATATATTGTTCTCTTGTGAAAAAGCATCCCCGGATTGTCATGCTCACTCCAGAAATCATGTGGTCCTGGATCAAGCCGGGAAGTGGCTTCCCATCCTAAAGAGATAACAAAAAAAAAAGGGTTGGAGGGGGTAATAAATCGTGCTAGCAGATCTCAAAATTATTCCAGCTGGATAAAAACACTAAAGGCATTTGTAACAAACTTGTCATCACAGCACAACTCTCTACTAAATCTCCTCTGGACATTGACGTTAAAAGCAACAAGATTGTTCAGATGTGATGCGCTTTCTCTAGAAGAGAACAACTGAGTCTGAGTAGTTGAGAAGCAAGTAACAATGCCACAACAAGAAGAATCTGTCGAGAAAGAGCAAGACTGGCAACAAGTGGAGACAGAGAAGGGATGCGGAATAAATGAAAAATAAGTAAAAGCAATTTAAAAAAAATAAAAGAGACAAAACAAAAAATATCAAACAACGTGGAGGCATAGATTTATCTAGTAGTTGTACTTACCTTTGGAACTAGATATTGTTCATCAGTAAAGGCTAAGGTGTAGGCCTCTGCCCTACCCAGCTCGCTCTGTGGAAAATGGGCGTTCATTTCATCACCATCAAAATCAGCATTATAAGCCTTGCAGTTGGCATAGTGAAGCCTCAACACTTTTTCTCCAGGCAGGATTCGGGCCCGGTGAGCTTGGATGGAGGGTCTATGAAGAGTGGGCTGGCGGTTCAGTAAAAGGACATCTCCATTTTTAATATGTCGACATACCTGCAAGAGAATTTTGGTTGCTGCCTTTAAGGCATTTCCATGCATGCCTCTGAAAAGGCTGCATCTTAAAATATACACACATCCAAACCATTTTATTTCTAGTATTAATGTTCTGCGCAAAAGAGATTCTTTGTAAGAGAATCAAGACTGCTTGTCCCTGAACACCCTCTGCTCTCCACCAAACCACACTCTAAGGCTGCGTATCCTCCATTAACTCCCGCAAACCACAGTGATGAAACCAAGTTAACAGCATGCAAGCCACACTCTATCAATCTCTTTAATCCCTATATTGCCAAGGGAGAGGAGACTGAAAAAGAAAGAAAATTATGCCATTTGCAAATGAGAAAATAAACTATTTATCCAAAGCCCACTGGGCTGAACTGATAATACCTGTCACCATACACTCAGCACTCAACGTCCTAGAATAATGTAATAATGTGACCCAGTAGCTGAAGCAGAGGTCAAGGATCTCCAAGTTACAATTGGAGGTTTGGGTACAACACACCATATTCTTATCTAGAACAGTCTCTCTCAAAACAGTCTATTTTAAATTTCTCTGTCAGTAATACCCATATATCCATTTAAGTGATTATCAACGGGAGTACCATAAGCTGTTTGTACAGTCTAAGTGGTCACATTTACCTCTGTGAGAGGTTCTGAGAGATCTGACATCACAGAAATACTCAGTCTTAAACATTAAATCTCTACCACACCTCTACTAGAGATAGGGGTATACATAACAGACATTGCAAAAGGACTATTCATCACCAAAACTTTTGCCTTAGCAGCTAAATAAGTTCTCAACTCTTGCAAGGGATGAAGATACAGTTATTAAGAGGTTGCAAAAGCTGATTAAGTCGTAGCACAGAAAACTGAAACCCTCCAGCATCTCCTATGAAACAACTGGCGTAAGCACTAAGAATTTCACAAATGTAGATGTCTACAAACAGATGGATATCCGTGTGGTTATTTCTTGTTTTGTCATCTGTAAAATGAGATGGTGATGGGAAGATGGATCTCAAGTTACAGCAGTCAGCTAAAACACAGACCACTCCTTCCCGGGTTAGTGCCACTACCAGCAGATCTGCAGAATGGAGGACTCTACTTCGTACATACCCACAGGCACCCCACTCCTGGAAGACGTCACATCAACTGCCTGTGTTGTACTTACTCTACAAGTATACCAAATTTCAGCCTACCACCAAAAAACTGCTCCAAATACAGAACCTATTTAATATTTCTAGAGGAGAGGAAAAAAAAAATAAATAGAATTTGCTGAGAAGGATGGGGAGGCAAGGGGACATAAAAGCGTAAGATGAAAGCAGTATTTTATCTTCCATACTGCTAAGACTTCCCAAGAATCCTCAGCTGCAAAGAAAGATTACTCTGCATCTTGGCAAGATGAATGCCACATACTGAATATCAAGACAAGAGTAAAATTCAGGATGGAAAAATTCTTTTTAGAATTTGAATGAGTATCAAGCTTTTCTTCCCACCCCTCAATTTTTTCTCAGCCACCTACTAAAAGACAAGATAACCCTGCCCTGCAAGTCTTTGTGAGCGGGCCCATTGGAATCACTGGCAAGGCCAGTATTATTATTATTATTATTATTAAAAAAAATCACCACAGGTATAGGAGGGCTGCGACAAGCCCTTTGTCGTACTCACAATCTTCAGTCCTGACTGGGGCGCGCCTGAAGAAGGAGTGAGAAGCTGCTTTGCTATGGCTTCCCTCTGGGTGAGGCTGCTCGCACTCAGCACTGTCCGAGATCCATCTTCATTAATGACCATGGAGGCCCCAGGGTGAACCTTTGGGCCGTTTATGACAGCCTGCCTCAGCTCTTTGACATTCCAGGGAGTGACTGGCTGAGGATAAGTCAGTTTGGTAGCAAATACCTAGACAGGAGGGAAAAGAGGAGAGAAATATCAAGTTGTTCAACTTTGGCTTAAAACAGTACTAAGTCACTGAGAAAACAGTGTCCAATGTTAATTCATACAACGTAAACATAAATTACTTTAAGCTGTTGGATGCATTTCCTCCTCCATCTACCAAATAAATGTATTTCTGTTTCAAAATCCTCTACCATGAGAATAGAAATTATGTCCTTTTTACGATTTTCTACTGCAGTAGAAAAGGAAAACTCAATTAGCAACTAAAAAAAAGAAAGCATAATTTTAGATTCTGCAAACAGACAAACACAGAGAAAAAGCCCATTATCACCAGGTCCACTACTCGCAGATAGGCAAGCAGAAAAGATGATATAATGAAAAGCTCCAATTCAGGCTTGGTGTCATCTCTGCGGTTAAAAATCATTAAGGATGAATGAAGTTAGTGATGTTGTTATGCCCTGTTCTTAATTGCCACCATAGCTGTTACAAGATACATTGTACAAAGACCACAGGAGAAACGGGATCTGCTTAGAAAGTTTGCACCAATTCATAAATCCAGGAAGCAAGAACAGCTGCTTCTTTTTTTTAATCCTCTTTCCCAGATGTGGTGTTCAGTATAACAGGAAGAATTTCCTGCTCTTCAATGCTCCTTCTTTACTAACACATGGTGGTAACATACAGCTATGATGCACTGGGGAGGAAAGAGTCCAGATGAGTCAGAACATCTCTACATTTTAAACTGTTTGCTATGTAGCTGAAAGTGTTACAGTGTAGTTCAGTCCCCAGCTGCACCAAAAAGAAACGCTCCTTTATTTATTCTTACCATAGGAATGCCAATCTCATTGGTACCAATGTACATATCCGGACAAATGACTGATCGAGCAGCAAAATCCACGCGCTTTCCCATCATGTGCTTGCGGAACAATCCTTCCTTTTTCTCCAATAGCTTTGAAAACAGGAGTAAATGATTAAAATGTGAAAGCATGCAACACCAGACGGATTGTCCAGATATTACAGTGATGAGTATCATGAAAACACCAACACACTAACCACAAATATTTCACTTTTTTCTTATTCCATCAACTTCTCTTGTTTTAACTGTCTGTGATACACAAAGTTTCTAAGATTCTGCCTGCTACCCACCTGACGAATACCCGGGTATTTTTCTGTCATTAGTTTGTCCATGTCACTATCAAATACAATGTTGACGTGGCTCTGAAGACGAATCCAAGCGTTGTACAGCTTATCTGCAATGGTCTGTCCCGGAATCATCGTCAGGACAGAATGGTCCAGAGGTTCACTATTCTCTCCTGTCTCCTACAGAAACAGAAATTAAAAAAAAAACCAAACAAAAAAACTATTAACAATGTAAACTTAACTTTCAAATTATTACAGTCAAGTGCCTTGGACAGGTCTTCTGTCAAGAGAGATCTCCAAACAGCACAGCTACATATACCAGTGGGATTTTAAAAGATGATTGCTAATCAATCATCTTCAGATAAGTGACATTCCTCTTTCCAAATTAGATATTACTGGTGAGTCAGCCTGTACTAGGAATCACCGTGTTACCAGAAAGTCCTATTCTTAGATAAAAATAATGTAAATCCAAGAGCTTTCATCACCTACATCACTTTGTTTTCACAGTCTGAAAGTCAGTATACCAGTCACATCCAAAACGCATTAACCTTCCATCACGGCAAACGTTTTAAGAACATATCTCCACCTAGTGGCTAAATTCTGAGTAATTAAAAATGTTTTCAGAGCGTTTTACACTTAGGATGTAAATCAAGTTCAGCTGCAACTACGTCCAGTATCAAAGAACCCTCTATAATACAATTCAGCAACAAATATGAAGAGAGGTACAGTGACATACATTATTGTTTACCACTTTATGACCACATGAACTCATCAGTAGTAAACAAGCATTGTTACTAATCAATGTTATTTGTGAGTTTTTTGGTTCTATTTAGACATCAATGGTCAAAACCAACCACGATCACGATTGGCTCTACTGGGCTTAGGAGATAAAGTGGCTTTTTCCCCCCATAATTTTTCATTCAACGAGATGCTGGAAAAGTTTTATTATGAAGTGTTTCTGCTGTCCATATTTCATTCTCCAGTAACAGGAGCCTGTTATGTCTCACATACAGTAATCTAATACAAAAACCATGACTGAAGGAATCTGTGTAAAATGTTTTTCCCTTTGCACCAGGCAGGTGAGTGGAAAGAGGCACAAGGAAAAATACAAATAAACAAACAAACAAACAAAACCTATGGAGAACATCTCCAACAGCCCAGGCAAAAGCTGCTGTTGGAACAGTTTGAACAGGACCCTACCTGAACTCTATCCACATATCCAAAAAGCGAAGAATAAGATAACCAGCAAATCTTACTGTTTGGATTTCTTCTTCTGTAATTTTTATTGGCTGACATTGTTCTTTTGCCATGAAAACCAAGAGCTTCCGTATCATTTTGGCATCTTTCATGACAGCCTGCAAGTTCACTGTCTGACCATTTGTAAACAGTCGATCTCCAACACGATTTACGGGACGGTATCTACAGCAGATCAAAATTACTTCAGAAGATTAAAGCCACCGAAAAGTAGCATGATACATCTTAAACATTCTCAGCTAAGTCTTCATTGCATGAAAAATAATCCCTATAAACTAACAATGAGCATTTAAAGACTCATATATTTTACTAGCACAGTCATAAAAAAGGAATGATTCCTTCGCAAGAAATTCTACCAGCATTACACAGTTATAATAGTCCATAATAATTTAAAATACTAATACTAAAATACATTTTTTATAATTAATATTTCAGTCCTCTAACAAACTCATTTGAAGTTATAATAAAACTTATCATCAGTTACTGCTGTGATTTTTTTAATTTTCTTAACACTCCACTGACACTTTAGCAGACCAGTGTCTGTACTGTAGGTGTTTGCATCTCTGACTCCTGCAAAAAGTATGCACTAAACCCCACGATTTCTAGAAAAGTTTTTTTTGGGATATCTTACCTTGAAGGCGGAACCACAAGTAGATCTAGAAAAAACATGTCTGGACTGAATCCTGAACTCTCATGGGGATCCATCCCAGGGAAGAGATAACGCAAAAAGAAACCTAAAAAGATACCATAGAAAAGATAAGCTCATCATCAGTGCTACTGTTTGGGAATCCAAACCCCCAGATGCATTTGGTCAATCAAGCCAAAAGCATCTGCTAAGTTAAATATGAGCAAGCTTGTTTAAAATAAAAACACTTAGGCATACTTTAGAAAGAATTGCCATTGTTCTTTTTGGTCACATAAATGATTTTTTTAGAAACACCTCTGAGCAGAACTACAGTGTATAGCAAAAAAAAAAACCAAACCAAACAAAAAACCTAACCCAAAACAAAACAGCAGAAAGAAAGTGTCCAGCTACTAGCTGTGACTGATACGTGAAACTGCTTTGGGTTTTCCTGCCAACTGCAGACAGATTCAGAGCACAGGAACTCAAAAGAAGAGACCGCCAAATACATTCTCAGTCTTCAATCAATGTAACTGTGGGGAATATTGGGCACGGAACCATATGAACACCACATTTTCTGTAAACAACAATCATGATTTGTGGGAAGCCGCAATTTGAGAATAGCTGATCAAACTATTCATTGAATCCGGCTCTCTGCATTCACTAGTTACCAGTCCTCCTGTCACAAAATCTACCTTGCAGCCAGGAGCCTTTAATGATGGCAAAGATTTGACAAGGAGTTCATATGGCAACATTTGCAGACTCTGTCCACTAAATGATACAAAAAACAAAGTAACGTTGCTCTTAACAACCATTAATTACCTTCATTCTTCCACAGAGCCAGGATGTATTCCTTGGCAGTCATCGGTGTGAGATATCCTCTCTTCCCTAACTGGCTTTCCTCAATAGCTGAAAAATAAAAAAATATATAACATAAAATACTTATTTTAAAAAAATCATAAGAGGTTACTTTGAAAGGGTTGTTTTGCTTACAGCAAAAAAATAAGTGCTTCCAGCTCAGAGAGGGAATGGAAATACATACAAAATATACTAGCTGACATGTACATTCAAGTATTATTAACATGTTTGCTTTGGGGATGTGAAATTAACTGAAATAAGAGTCTTCCCAGTATGGAAAAATAAGCCATTTCTGTGACTAAAGAATAGAAGTAGGAGTAACTGAAACAAAACTCAACATGTAAAGTCTATGTTTTGTTTGATTAATGGTGAGCTGGACCTCTTCTTCAAATGATCTCATCCACTGACCAAAACACAAATCAAATGTCAACCTACAGCTGGTGAACATGAAGTGGGATTCAAGTACAACCAGTGAGATCAAGGTTCCCATGAAATACCCAGCTGGATGAGACAATAGTGACAGTCAGCAATCCATCTACAAGGTAGAGTCTGGGCTAGCTGCATTTTGGCGAGAAAGGAAAACATGTGTTTTTGCTGCTGAAAAGTAGAAAGTTTTGTTTTGGTTTTTTTGTTTGTTTTGTTTTGTTTTTTTAAGCCAGAGATTTCTTTTTAAGCCAGAGATTCTCAATTTCCACTTCTCTTGCAGGCCAGACCCTCATGTCCCAGGGAAGCCAGAGTACACAGCTTGAAGAAAAACAATTCTCCCATGACCTCAGCTCAAGTTTCCTACTGTTCTTTTGGCTTAGGTCCAGAAACACAGATTTTTCCACACTGAAGCTTCAGTTCCCCATTCCTTTACATAGAAACCCTTTCCATCCTGTAAACACGAATGCATCCATGCCAAGGCTAAAAGTACTCCCTCCAAGACTCAATACAATGAGTAACCATGACACAGGCTATGCAAAATGTATGTTACTGTTTAGTCCATCCCATTTCAGAAGATCTAAGACTTCACTGCAATTAGAGTAACCAGGAGGTGTTACAGCCTTGGTTTTTGAACATGGACAGGAGGAAGGCATTTCCTACCTGTACTTCAGCTGTGATTGTTAACAGAAACTGCAAGAACATGCCTGGTTTTGAAGCTGAGGTAAGGCAAGGAGTTTGAAATCTGGTAACTCATCAAACCCTCCAGAACAACTATTTTCAGTAGCATAATAAAACACGTCCCCAAACTTTGGACAGTGCTAAAGGGAGTCAAATAAAAAGCTCAAAGTAGCACCCTGCACTTTAATGGAGTGGCATCATAGTTGTCACTCAAAAGTAGTGACACTGGGATATGCAAACTTTCCTGCCTTTGTTGGATGTTACGGATAGCACGCCAAAGCAGAGATAAGACCTTTCTGCTTTAAAACCCATCACTGACATTGTGCTTCTTCAGCCACAACTCCAGAGATTTAATCTAGTATTTAAACCACATGGCAGCAAACAGAATAAGCTCTCTATATAAATCTTTTCTATGGGTTAAATAACTCACACACAAATCCACTTCAATTCTTCTTTTCATGACATAGAGGCACTCAAAGCTGCAAAAGCACAGAAGGCTTGCAAATGAAGAAATTCAAGGGAGTTGGGTACTCCTGTACTGCTAAGCTTATTGTTCTATTTAATTTTTTTATAAATGAGTCACAAGTGCATAGTCACTGCTCGGAATCTGTGAACCTTAAGTACAGGAAAGTAAGTGCAAACATATTTGAGTAGAAGGCAAGTATTTTACCTGCTGGATCACCCAGAACACCTTCCTCTCCTGACTTATGGTACACAGTAGAAGGATATGTTACTGTCAGCTTACTGTTGTGCTCTTTTCGCACTAGTGATCTCCTAGATCTTAAAGGGAAAAAAAAAACAAAACAGGAAAGGCAGATGAAAGTTAGTACAAATGATCACAATATTTAACTTTACACCAGCTATTTACTTCCTCATGTAATTAAACTTACTTGCAGTTTGGACATTTCTTTGAACTCATATGTGCTTTCCAGAACTGTGCTATCAGTTTATTTCTACACTCACATACATTTTTGACCTGATTAAAAAAAAAAAGACAATAAAAAAAAAATTAAAACATTTGATATGAAGAATTCATTAAACACTACAGAATTAACGTTACCTACCAACACGAACTTTATTAGCATCAATGCACACACATCCTTGTACTGATTTAATTCACGCCTTGATCTCTAAGGTTCTTCCATCGTTTTCCCATATTTGCTGGAAACTTACACCCCTCAATGCTCACCCAACTCCTTTTTAAATTAATTTCATAAATAGTCTTTATTTTTCAAATCAGTACTAAATTTTAAAGCTTTTCTCTAATGATGATTTAAGAAGGTAGAAGATTGATAAAAATCACTTCTTTTGCCTGCTCATGAACATATGATTTACAAAGTGCTTAAGGTCATTTTTGAAACAAGTGATTAAGGAATTAAACTTGGCTTATAAATAAATCTGCTCTAAGATATTAGACCTTTAAGTATCTTCTTCACTAGTATTTTCCTTTAGCTTACAACATACATTAAACTGCATTTAAATGGAAATGATAATTTAATTATAATTACATTATTCTTTCTAAAAATTTGACTGTAATAATTGTGTAAACTTGCTGAATGCACGAGTTCTCAAAAAATGTTCTGCAGCTCAAAATGGCAGGAGCATCATACAGAGAAGTATCAACATCTGTAGGTAATGTACTGACAGCAGTATCAGATTATTTTTGTATGATATTTACACCATCAAACATTTCCCAACACAAAGTGTATTTTCCAGAAACCTAATAGTTACAGTAACAGGAAATAAAATCTTTTTAAGCTTAATTTCAGACATTTCACCCAGAAAGCTCTCTAAATATAACACAGTTCAGAACTCCAGGACAAAATCTAGAGTCTATACAGTTAAAGACAGACCTTCTTCTGCACATTACTATTTTACAAGGACAAAACTTGAGATCGCAGGAGAAGTACTGATTGTACTTACATTTGAACACTGATCTCTTATTTGATAACTTTGTAATATTTCCTGAACATGGTGATTCAACTCTTCTTCAATTTCTGAACCTGTTGCATCTGCACATTGCTCTAAAAACTAAAAGAAACAGAACAAAAGAAATTGGGATAGCTCTATAGTTACAGGACTATCAACTCAAAAGGAATGGAGAAATACACAGTACTTGCCCTGTTCAGAATGACTTCAAGATCATGGACGGCATGAAGCAATCCTTTTTCCAGAACCTTCAGCTGACTCAGCAGTAAGTGAACCACAGCTCGAGCACATGTCAGCATGTGACAATTTAAACAAGAACCTCGAATTAGAAGGTATAATTTCTGGGAAGAAAAGGGGAAAAAAGTTATTCTGGTAGATGTACTAGCTTGCTTGCACAGTAATCAAGTAGATAGAGTTCTCTGAACTTAAAGAAAGTGCTACTATAACTGACAAATTAGACTAATTGTTAAACTTAATCATGAAGAACTGGACTGAAAAAAAAATTTCTTTCAACCACACAAACACATATGCAAAGCATGATATGTAGACAAACTATCTGCAGGCCAGCTACATAACAGATACAGGAACAGCCTGTGATATCCACAGAAACTCTGGGTCCAAGGCTGCTCTTACACAGCACTGTGATTATAGCTTCTAACAGAGTGTCCTGTAACTCCACACTAGTAAAATTAAATGTTCTGGTCATGAGTACTATCTGCGTCCCTCAGGATTCTTCACACAACCATATTCTCCCCAAGCTTCAGGAAAATATCGTTGGTTTTTATTATTCAGCATAGCTCTGCACACAACTTGCTCTATATGCACGTGGCACCAGTGGTCTGAAAACCAGGAGTTACTGCTCCATGGTTTTGTTCCTTGGTCAAATAAAAGTATTTTACTTCACAGCTGGGAGAAGACTGTAAGTAGGATAGACTTCATCTAACTTCACTAATCTGCAAGTGAAGTTTTCAGTCTCAATTAGCAGCCTATGCAGGAGCCAGCTACTGTAAATGGGGAGATTGGCATAGAATCATAGAACGGTTTGGGTTGGAAGGGATCTCAAAGATCATCTAGTTCCAATCCCCCTGCTATGGACATCTCAGGAGAGAAATTCATCTCAGCTCAGGTTCCTGTTATAGGCTAGATGAATCTTCGCCTGCAAATAGCCCACTCCTCAGACTCCAGAAGGAGCTAAAAAGTACTTATCACATTAGACATCTAACTTTCAGAAGACAAAAATAATGCAAATCCCACCCTTACTGCCAGGAATCCTTTTATATTTAAAAGAGGAGCCTTTGAAAAAACACCCACATGGAGCACTTAGGAGAAATGTGCAGTTTGACCATCATGAGTAGCTTTTGAAACAAGCTTGTAACACCTGCCCTGAAAGATGCACACCAAATCTCTGCTCTACATTAGGTATCCCGCATATCATGTACATGCAACAGTTGTAAAGCTATGAGAAGCACATGTGTGACTTCCAGATGCAAGAAATCTTGACAGCTTTTTTTTATGATGAAAATTGATGTATTTTCATATAGCTTACCATTTTTCAACTCCCTGCTGCTGCCAGACTTACAACACTATATTCTTCCCTTTACTTGGCCTACATCTTATGTCACTCAGCATATTGCTGGCTAGGTTCTTGGGTCTTAACCACATTGATCTAGTTTTCTGGAATAAATTACTCTAGAATAAGAGGACCTACTGGGCAGAATGTACAACACAGCTATTTGGAGCTCAAACCAGGAAGCACTTGCAGATCCTAGGACAAAAGTAGGTAGCTGTTCATGTAAGTTTGTAATAGTAGTTTAAAGGAAGCAATTAATATTTTTTACTGTGCCATTCACTTAAATAAGGCACAAGACTCTGCAGTTAGTCATATAGTTTAGTAACCAACATTTCCCTCTGTTTGTCAATAGTGACTAAAATAAGCTACAACAAAGTGTACATTTTGCAAAAGTCTAAGGAGTCTATTTGTACCCAACTACCATAACACAACAAACTTTTTCTGCTACATCTCCTGTTATTGCAGTAGACCTACACTTAAATTAAAAGACAAGCCAGATCTTGGCACCTTTACCGTTTTCAAGGACTATGCTATGACCACCATCACCCGTTTCACTAGCAAGACAACAATTAATCATACATACATCAAAAAACAGAGGATTGTACACAGTCAGAGGCAGTTCTATATGGCCAAAATGACCAGGGCAGTTGCTGAAGTTCTGCATGCAAGTTGCGCACACTTCTTTGGAGTCTGGAGGTCCCAAAGCCAAGTCATACAGTCCATTAATGGCTGGATTCCCCATATTATCCAAATACTGAGGGTTTGTTATGGGTTTTACACTTAGTTTCCTGAAGATGAAAGAAAAGAACAAAAATCAGCAAACAGCCACATGATATGCACTTGAATGGTATAACTAGCATTGACATTTATATCTACAGTATTTTTTAATTAATAAAAACATGCTTTTGAGGGCACTTTGCACATGCAATGGGAATTTCTGCATCATTAATGTCATTGACTGGGTACAATCATTCACACCACCATAAATATTTCTTTTACATCTTTAATTGTAAGGAATTTTGTCTGCATATCCTCTCAAGCAGTGAGAGAGGTACAAAACCCAACAAAAACGCCTAGGCAATGACAGCTGCATGCCCATGACTATACACAGTGCTAACATCACATCAACACTAAAAAATGGTGACAGCTCTCTACAACTCCAGGAGAGCCAACCTGCTGGAAAAAGCTGCAAAAAACCCCTCTGCGACAAAGATCTCAGCTCTGCAATACTTACGCTGGTGCTAAAATAAGCTGAGCATTTTTCCCTTGCTAAAACTAGCGAGGTCTCTTCCGTGCCGGGCACTCAGGATCAGATCCCAGGCCAGGTTCCCAGGAGTGCCCCCACCAAGGAAAAAGCCCACAGCCTTAACGGCACATGGCTCTGACAGGCCCTGCTGGGCTGAGGGGCAGGGCTTGGGGGGAAGGACATGGTTTAGTGGTGGGATGGCAAGGTTAGGTTAGCGGTTCGACTTGATGATCTTAAAGGTCTTTTCCAACCTAGATGATTCCTAGATGATAGGACCAGGGGGAATGGTCTAAAGTTGCGCCAGGGCAGGTTTAGGTTAGACATCAGGAAAAATTTCTTCACAGAAAGGGTTGTCAGGCTCTGGAATGGGCTGCCCAGGGAGGGGGTTGAGTCCCCGTCCCTGGAGGTATTTAAAAGAAGGATAGATGAGGTACTTGAGGACATGGTTTAGTGGTGGGATGGCAAGGTTAGGTTAGCGGTTCGACTTGATGATCTTAAAGGTCTTTTCCAACCTAGATGATTCTATGATTCTATGATTCTAAGCCAACACACCCTTTCAGGGGGGTCCTCCGAGAGGGCTGCACCCTGCGGCCTGTGCCAGCACCTAGAAACGGCCATCCCCCGCCCCTCGCCACTGCCAGCGGGGGGCTCTCAGAGGGCCGGGGCCGCCTCCCTGTCTCCTCACAGACCCTTTCCCCCAGCACCCCTCAGTCGCACACAAGATACTCTCCCCCCCTTCCTGCTCCTCCAAGATCTCCAGCGTCCCCAGGCTACGCAAGGGGTCTGAGAGCCCATCAGAGAGCCCAGCAGCCCCCCCTAACCCTCAACAACCAGGGGTACTCAGTTGCCGCCATCCCAGTGGCTGGTGAGGGCCACGGCGCAGCCGGACTACAAGTCCCAGCAGGCAGTGCGCCTACAGCACCCCGAGGTCTGCCGGCCTTCTGGCGCACGGCACGCCGGGAGTTGTAGTCCCCAACAGCACCCACAAGACGGGTGAGGAGGACAACCCACCGCCTGCTGTGGATCCTCACCTGATCTCCTCAGCTGTGTACATCCCGAAGGAGACCCCTACCAGCCGCCGCCACGGCACCACTTTCGGCGGCCTCATGGTGAACGAGCGAAAATCCCCTGGCCTATACTCCGCCTCACTCTACAGCCGCAGCTGCTGCGCCACGGGAAGCACCACGCGGTCCCGGCGGCGGGAGGTAGGCGGGGCCGGGCGATACCACCACCGCGGAGGGGTGTCCTTCCCCCCGCCGCGGGAGTGGTACCGCCCTCCTTCCCGGCGGGCACTGCGCGAGCGGCGGCATGGCGGCGCGGCGGCTGGGGAGTAGTTCCTGGCAGCAAGTGGTATTGCTGAGCAGGCGGTGCTGTTTACCGGGCGGGAGGCGAGAGCACTACCGGTAAGGCTCTGCTGTTACCGCAGCGGAGGGAAGAGAATGGCCCGGCGGCGGTGATGCCGTGGAGGAATCAACGGGCAGGGAGGGGGGGTGAGAGGACTGGGGAATTGAGGCGGGAAAGGCCGCGCAGGCGCATTGGGGTGTGAGTGCTGGAGCAGGCAGGGTCGGGGTGGTATGGCGGGGCCTGGGGAGCGCTTCTTTCGGCGTTTTTCCCGGTTTTTGGTGGATTCTGCAGCTCCGAGCCTTCCCGGAGAGTGAGCTTGAGCTGTTAAGGGATTCCTAGAGCTGAATATCACGAAAAAGCAGAGGAACGGTGGAAGTTGCTTTCAGGGTGTGCCTCAAGTGAAGGGGTTCCACTCCTCTGGGTACTCTTCATAGGCGAAATATAGCTCACAACTGGGATGGTAAAATCATACCTGAGAAGTTTATGTGACATGTAGGCACAGCAGTGCAGTAATCCCTCTAAAGCACAGAGGTATGAATGCACTTCAACAGCATCTCCCTCAGGGTCAAGGTCAGTGTTGAAGCACACGCGAATACCAGAGTTACAGTAAGGCTTTACTGTTAGAGTCCTTCATGAGCAAAATAAAAAAATACGTGTTTTGATGTAAGCTTTAATTTGTGTTACAAGCAGTAAGAAAGACTTAGGGCTGTGTCCTGTGACTCTGAACTGAGCACAAAGGTGCTTTGCAATAGATGGCAGAAGCAAGTTTATGCGGATGTGCCTTTACAGCTCTGGTTATGCGAGGGAGCTGTGCAGCTCTGTAGAGACTGGGCATCCACAAGTAAATAGGTCTGATTTCACTACAGCACAACTCAGGGTCTTCTGCTCATGTAAACCCTGCTCTGGTCTAAAATATTTAAGAAAAGGTACTGCTTTCAGCTAGATCCTGTCTCTAAAACATAAAGTCTTTTCTGATTTATGTTCAGGATTTTCTAAGATGCAGTGATTTGTGAAAACTACTTTATAAAGACATGATAGCCCCCCAAAAAATTACAAATTTTCCCTGAAAAAATACTTGCCTCTTGAAATTAGGGCTTTAAGAGAAGCATCAAATATGACTTTTATGATAATAGCTTGGCGTTGTTAACAATGCAACATTTCCAGTTACTTCTTCTCTTTAATGTTTTAATTCTGAACTGTGGTACAGGATTTAATTAATCTGCTTTTGCTATATTAATGTGAGTACTATAAATTCAAAACTCTGGTTTACAGGTGCTCTTCTAGCAGTACAGCTCTTGGGAAGACTGTGGAAAATTCAGAAGGTATAATGTCTTAATTACTACTTTCTTACAAATGTGGGGTTTTTTGTCTCCATACAACACAGCCTGTCATGAAGTGAGGAAGACAGTGAATGCCCTCCTACCCTTTCTTGCATTTCCCCCCCACGCACAGCCCCGTCTTCGTTGTGCAGCAATTTCCTACCTTAACTTGAGTACCCTCATCACCAACCAGCTCTGTGCTCCCAGAGCATGAACCGAGTTGTCCAGTTCCTTGAGCTTTGAAACTGAAAATATAAAATAAGGAGTTTTCCACCTTAATCCTGATGGTTTCCTTCAAGTTCTTGCTATTCAATAACAGCTCATGAAAGCATCAACACAGAGGCAGTGGGAAAAGTGCCTCTGCAGACCTTGGCTCTGGGAGTTTTAGTCAGGAGGTCCCACGTGCTCCTCAGTGAATGAATTTGCTAAGATGCTGTACTAAAAACCTGTAGCTTCTTCTTTAGATATTGTTCTTTTTCTTTTCTTCCTCTTTGGGAAAACTGGGGAAATTGACCCTTGGGATAGAAGGAACCAAGCAGCTGGTGTCAGGCTGTTGGAGGAAGAACTTGGGAGGACACTTTGCTGCAGTATTCAGGCAGGCTGAACTGGAGAAGCTAAACAGGCAGAGTTGGGAAACTTTGAACTGAGGGACTGAGAGTGGAAAACCAAGGGACGGTAAAGGTTGGGGCCCAAGTGAAAAGATACAGGATAAGGATGATTGAAGTAGCTTGGATGGTAATCTGTTCGAGGGTACAATCTCTCTGACGTTTGTTTACCACAGGGCCCTGGTCCTGTCTTGACACAAGGCTCTTAAGCTCCCTGTCAACCTTTTCTGTTACCACTCCAGTAAATGGTGGCCTACGTGAGACTGAGGTTTTAAAATCCTTGCTTTAGTACTTTCAACTGAATCAGCTTAAATCATCAGTTTTCATGAGGTCAAGATTTTCTTCAGGCATCTGTTTGTTTCTAATACAGATTTTAATATTGTTTCTCATAGTTACTCGTGAAGAAATTGTGCTCCCACGAAGGAAAACCTGGTGAGTGTCTACTGCTGGAATATCTCTATCAACCTGGAAGAAAATCATTGTTAACTAACTGTAATCTGTCCACCAAAGCTGAAAAAGAAAATTCATGTAGTTGTATTCCTTGATTTAATGTCCCACTAGTGGCTTTCCTGCTGACTGGGAGCTCTGATAATATGCTTGACTCTTACTCTATGTACAGAGTATGTACACTCCTTTCCTGACCTTTCTTTTAAAAACAGTTACAGGGACTGCATTTTTAAGCTTAGTTCTGTTTCTTTGTAAAAGATCACGTTCACTAAAAATCTGTAAAATCAAATTCATTTGGATGTCTGCACGTATGTGTGTTTCCTTCAGTAAAATAAACTTGACCATTGATAGCTGGCTGAATAAATAACGTTTAGAAATTACACAGCTGAACAAAAGCTATTTTTATTGGAAGCACTTAAGAAGAAATTGCATGACTGTACAGCAAAAACTAAGTTAATAGCCAAATGGTGTCTGCGTGTAAACCTAAAATAAGACCACATTCACCTAAACACTTTCTTTCAGTGGCCTTTCCTTGTTTGCCTGAAACACAAACAAAGTCTTAAGGATCCACAGGAGTCCCGAGAAATCTAGTTTTATTTTAGTTTTTTTTCCTCCCAAGACTTTTCTTGGAGAGGGACTCATGTATCCCTCAAAGATGGGGGACTCCGAGAGGAGCATTTTAGGGAATTCTTTCTGTGTCCCTTCCCTATGTTCTTCGTTGATAATATATAATAAGGGCAGGAGTGGTAGCAGGAAACAGAAATGCTTTTCTGGTTTTTCTCAAAGTCTTTTCTGTTTCCTGTGGTTGTTCCAGAACTGAGACTGTTTTTGTGGTTGAATTTTTCCCTCCCTTTGTGAAAAGTGGTCGCAAAAGTACAGCAAAACCATTATATCATAGAACTGAAAATCCTTATGGGCCAGAATAGTCCTGGGCTTGTTCTGCATACAATGTAATGCATAACATTCAAAGTCTGTAACCGAGTATTAATCAAAGGTCATTTATGTTTAGGGATAAGCTAGCTGTTCTTCAGACTTTGGCTTCTACTGTGAACAGGGTAAGTAATTCTTTTGATCGTGGAAATAGGTTGAGTTGTCCATTCTCAGACAATAGCCTGACATTCTGGAGGCTCTTTCTTCTACTTTGGCCATAAATGAAAGATGGGACTTTTACATCCATTTTTCTACAGGGTTTTTCATTGTCGCTCAACACGTTTTACTCTGTCCTTAAAGCCTTATTCTAGTGCTAAGAGACAGCTGCAACTACCAATGAAAGCTGTAATATTTTGATAAGGCTTTTGCTAACATCAGGAGCAAGTTCCTTTACGAGTTCAACTTCCCAATCCCGACTGTCTTTTCCCAATCTCAGTCCAGAAAGTAAGCTTTGCAAAGAGCAATCAGTGTCTACTCTTGCTAGGCAACAACTGTAAATATTGTGATGCCATTCTTTAATCCTATCTGTCTTGAATCCTGTCTGCCTTGAATTCTGGAAATTATCTGATTCTACAAGCCCCTCACCTCCCCTGAGACTGTTGTAGTTGGGGTCCTACTTGCTTTGCAGGGCACTTCATTCTTTGTTGTGTTATAGTAAGGACCCTTTTGTTGTCACTGTGTTAGCCTGCGTGTGTGTGTACAATGGAAACGCTTTTTTAACTATTTCCAGACAGGCTAAACCTTTTGACAAGAGCTTTTGTAAAATTAGCATCAGGTGGTGGGTAGGATGCAACCTTAAATTCCATGAGGCAGTGTGATATGCCTACAGCATGCCTGTGTACATAACTATAAACATTTCAATCCTGGGTTCTCCTTTCTACAGGATCCTACTGCTGCTCATTATATGTTCCAGGATGACCCTTTCCTTATGCCAAGAAATGCAGCCAGTTCTGTAAGTGTGTCCTTTCAGATCCTTGATAGCTTCCCCTTCCCCCTCTTAGTTTCAATTACAAAGGAAAGTGAAGTATCAGGTTTCTTTCAGAATTTTCTCCTCTGTGTATTTCTGAATGCATCATGCCCATAGCATTTCTCTGGACAAATCCACCGTGCACACACAGTTATTTCTTCCTTCTGCCCCCGTAGTAGAATGTTTATCTGGAGTGTTCTCTCATGCCTGTGTTTTTACTAAGAGTTGAAAATGAGGCATGAGTTTAATTTGATCACATCAGAATGTTCAGTGTTATGGAAAATGTTTTTCCTCACTCTCAGCCTTTTAATTGCGTGTTTCTTCATCTTGTTCTCTCTCATTCCTATGCAGCGTCTATTTTCGTTGTCGAAGGAGTCTGGGAGAAATGCTGCAAAATACATTATTAAGGAATTTCCTCAATATTTTGACAAGACTTTTGCAGAGCCCAACGTATCAGTAAGCTTTTTGCTTTTCATTTTCATTGTATTTTTGCTTTGTCAGGTAGTGAAATCAACTGTCAGACTGGTCCAAAACTAACATAAAAGGATAATTGTTAACTGTTTTGCAGACAGCTATGAAAGCAGTACTGTATTTCCACTATATTTCTGAAGTGAAGATTTTTCCTTAGGAATTCAATATCATATCAGGTTCTTGAGATAAAAGTAAGAAAAGAAATGTTGTTTAGATGTTGAGTTACTAGCATGAAAGTGAGAGATCAGGATGTGTGGTTCTTCATCACCAGAAGGGACTGCTGTTATTAGGCTGGGAGGGTTGGGAGATTATGAAAGCAGTGTACTGGGTGAAGAGTAAGGATATTTGGGTAGTGGTTTAGTGATGGTTTAGAGAAGGTTTGAGCTTGTGTCTACCTTGCACACTTTCCTTTTAGTGCTTGATGCCCGAGATACATACACCTCAGATTGAAGGAGTGAGTGAGGAAGCTCTAAAAGAGCGTATCTACCTCAGAAGGGTGAAAGATTCTGTGGACCTGTTCGATCAGCTCATACAAGCAGGTATGTGGTCACCCGCCTGATTCTGTGGTGGAGCTCTACTTAATTTGTGTCAAAAAGTATTTAGTTGCTGCTGCAGTCTATGGACACAATTTCATGGCTGTTGCTGCCTGTCAGAACTGACTGTGGTCTGGTGAAGTGGTTCTCCAGAACTATTGGGCCCTCCTTATCTACTGCTTGTCTGGCATGTCTTTTTGGTGATAAGGAGAACAAATGATTCTTGATCAAGAAGCAGATAATATGAGGTTTTTTCCTTCCCTTCCAAAGTAGAAGAATTGTGACGCAGTAGAATGGCCCCTGTTGCGGGCAGATGCTATGTGCTTGGGTGATATCATTCAGCCGGTGAAAGCATATTGCTTGGTGTAAGCTACATCTGTGCTGAGCACTTTGCTGTGTTG
Source organism: Aramus guarauna (assembly GCA_013400195.1). Classification (NCBI taxonomy): domain Eukaryota; kingdom Metazoa; phylum Chordata; class Aves; order Gruiformes; family Aramidae; genus Aramus; species Aramus guarauna. Next base: position 1,715,424 of record VXBL01001075.1, read on the forward strand.
GACTGGTGTAGCATACCAGCTGAGTGCCCCTTCTGTGGACCTGTCCTCAATAAATAAGTCTTTCTCAGTTTTTCCTTCATTTGGATCTTATCTCTATCATGGCTGAATAAGGAGGAGGCAATAGGAAAGGGTAACTGCCACAGCCTCTGAAGGAGGAAGACTTACTGAGAAGGTGAGACCTTCTCATATCCACTGCAAGATGGAAAGGAGATGGTTCCATCAAATAGCTCTTCTCTTTTCTTGGTTTTAAATCCAGCCCGTAGAAAGTGAAACACACAAAGTGATCTTCACAGCAGGGTGTATCCTAAGAGTAGTTATGAAAAGCACTAGAAATTTTGCATGTTGCATTGGGCTTGTGCTGCTTCAGGGCTTTGGCTGCCAGCTGCCACTTCCTTCTCCCACTTGGTCAGGAAAACTCTACCTTTCAGTGGCTTCAGTAAAAAACAGATACTTTAGTTCAGTGTTAAAATTGTCTCCTGCTGTGAATGGGTTTGTGGAAGTATTAGTGTCACACCCGGGTTTTACAGACTTGCTAGAGATCACTTTTATGTTGAAAGAGAATAAAGTGACATAACTGAGTGTTCGGAAGTTTTCTGATATGGCTGTAGAATGGTGTGGTCTTTATTTTCTCTGCAACTGTTGTACATCCTCATTTTCTATAGGTACGCCTCTATCTCTGGAGACCACAAACAGCCTTTTAGATTTGTTGTGCTTCTATGGAGATGGAGAATCTACTCCAGAAAAAGAGCAAGAAGAAAAAGAGGATTTAGAAGAACCAGAGGTATGAAAAACCTGTTGATCTGTCTGTCTGTCTGTCTTGGTGTGGATCAAGGTGATGTCAAGATTTTTGTATTGTATGCAGTCAACGTTCCCAAGAGTTACAGCAGTTACAAAAATCCTGTGTCTGACCTGGTAGCAAAAGTTATTCTCATAAAGCTGTACTTAGTTACTGGAACCCTGTCTTAGTTCTGCTGAACTGCATTTAAATAACTTCCTGACAGCCCTGTTTTTATAGTTGCCTGCAAAGATGACCTCTAGTACCTCTAGTGTAGATCAGCTAGTTAATTTTCTTTCAGCCTGAAGCATATTAATTAGATTTCAGTGAAGTTGAGGGCTCCTTGTGTGACCTCAGAGTAACAGGTCACAGGGTACAGTAGGTGTGTTGCACAATACCTGTCCCTGGGAAGGCTGTTGAGGGAGAAAATACCCTTTACAGAGTATTTGCTGTAGTCCAATGATTCCCACCAACTCCATAAATACATACAATTTACCTTGTTAGTATGTTTAATAACATAAACAGTATTCTTAATGTAGTTATTACTTCCTGAACGTTATAATAGAAAATATTTTAATGTAACCCATTGAAAGCACCTTTGGTAGCATATAAATTGCGGCTGAACTTCTGTGTTGTTACCAAATCATGTCATTTGATGTTTAATCGTAATTGTGAACTCTGAGAAACTTATTCCTGTAAAAATCTCTCCAGGTAAATGCTTCAGAACAGAAGGCTCCAAAGAGACAATTCCAAAGAGGCTCACAGTTATCTGGCTCTCAATGGAGGTATAGAAAACCTTGACAATATTCCTGTATTTAATGGGTTGTGCACATGCATTGTTATTATAAAATAGACTTCAAGACTGTATTATATCTGTGCTAATCTTTTAAAGTGTTGATGCAAATCTAGTAAGTATCACAAGTAATATATTTGAATGTCAGACCTTGGGAGTACAGCCTGTTACTTTGTTCTGCATGTTTAATCCTTTTCCAAAAGGTATCTTTTATTGAGTTATTTAACATTCAGTTTGGTGATTGATTCTAGGGAGAACAACAACGCTGAAAGGATATTTAAGATAATACCAGAGAGGAATGCACACTCCTATTGCACAATGATCCGTGGGATGGTGAAGGTAACATTATCCTTCAGTGCTGGGAGAACTTTTTTCAGCTTGTGAAATCTCACGCAGTCAGAGATTGTTTATTTTTGGTTTTTTGCAGCATGGGGCTTTTGCTAAAGCTTATGACATGTACATAGACTTGCTGAATGAAAGACACAAGGGTAAGTGTCTCATGGGTTTGCTTTGTGGTCTTCCAAGTAACAGAAACCCGTTGTTGGGTACATGAATGTTTGTTTCATGGCAATGATGATTGGCGCAGGGGTACGGACCTCAGCTAGATCATGGGAGCTGAATGCAAACTGTTTATTTCAGTGCAGCTGGCGCGTGGCTGGCTCACTGGAAGCAGGTTTGCATGAGACTTCGCCAAAAACTGAGCCATGTTAGAACAAACTATTTCCTGTACAATATAATTGTCAGTTAAAATGAATTCTCTTACATTTTCCAGCTGACGTGCACACCTTCAACGCACTGATTACAGCAGTCCCGTATCTAAAGGACAGGTTCTTAGAAAGATGGGAATTAGCCAAGGTAAGGAGGTAGAGCAGAAGAGGTGGGAAGGGGTAAAAGTGTAGGTGCTGGGTCTGCTTTATCAGTAGAATTTTGCAGTTGTTAGAAGACTAAAACCAAGAGCTTTGTACAAAGATACTAATATCTGCTGCAAAAGTACACTGGTTTAAACATACAGACTAACTATTGAGGAGTGGAAAATGCATGAAATCCAACCTTGCCCTTGCAGAATGGTTTGCCTTGTGAGACCATACCTGATCCAAGAACGGCCCAGACATAAAGTAATTGGGAAATTATGCTGGGAGATAAAAACAAGCAAACAATTTTAGATAAAAACTCTTCTCTGAATTGTGATTCCTAGTGGTGTGATAGGAATGGAATTTTGAGGTGTAACATTAAAGGCTCCAGTTTTAATGACACAACCTCAGTAAGGAAAATAGTATGTAAATTTAAAAATTTCCTTGATGTTCTAGGCACAATTCTCGAAGATCTAATCTGATGTAATTTTGTAGTCTTGTTTTTTGGTCAAATTAATGAAAAATTAGATGGTACTCCCTTAATAAATGATCAGTTGAGGTAGAGCTGTGCACTTGAAGGGGGTGAGAAGGATTAGGTTGAGGAAATGCACGCATATCTACCTGAAAGCTGAACTGTGATACACAACGTGTGAAGCACTAAGGATTTGGGGATTTTGTTTAAGGTCTTCCTGAATCACATGGCTCAGCAGGAAGTGCAACCAAATCTGCTGACTTTTAATGCTTTACTGAAGACTCTGAGAAGATGTGGTGGTGTAGGCAGAAGTATGTCTTTATCGGTAATAAAGGAAATGGAAGCACTTGATATAGGTAAGAGAACCAGAATGGTTTTATTTCAGTGCTACTTCCAGAATGACTAACTTACGAGTTCAGCAGCAAACACCACAGTGATTCCTAGTTTCAGGGAAGAAGTCCAAGGCTTGTGGAAAAAAGCATTTCTCACTATGTTTTCAGCATTGCTATTTGTTTCCTTTTGCAAGAGAACTGAGAAATAAAAAGGCATAAGCACTGAACTGTGGTTGCTCAGCAAGCCAGCATCTGTAGATTTCAAACTGAATCATCATCTTCAGAGTATTTGTTCAGTGTTGATGACCAATTACAGTATATTGTGTGTACTTAGCCCCTTAGGTCAAATAATGAAGCATTTTGATGCTGTAGTCTTTTAGTTTAGGAGCATGTTCATCATTACATTTTTACCTGTAGTTACCTCTAGCTACTCGAGGACAGGTATGTGTATGTAGTGGGGAGTGTGTCCTGGCCCACTGGGTCCTTATTGTAGTATTGCTGTAGAAATTGTGGATAATCTGAATACGTATTTGCAGCAGTCAGCTGAGTCTTTCAGCTTCCCATAGATCAAGGAGATTTATTTCACAAGCCACCCAAGCCAATTCAGGTCTCTACATCTACATCTCTACAGCAAAAAAAGCTTTTGATCTAGATGATGGTTTTTGATGTCGAGTAAACATTGCAAAAGCACAGAATGTTGGCATAGCTGATTTGATGTCTTGTGGAGTGTTCTTTGCCCTAGTAACATGCTTGCTGGTACACCAAAGATAGGTTCATAAACAGAATGGAAAACTAGTTGTGAAATATTTTTACTTTTAACTCAGAGCAGGGAAGCTTAGCTGTTTGCTCCATAGCAATATGGTGCTTCAGCCGGTGGTCCACCCTCAGATGTCATCTCTTCCAGTTGTATGTGAGGTCTGGTCCAGCATTAGGGTGGACAGGGAGAGAAATGATAGAGTAAATTTATGCATGCTGCCTTACTGGAGAGGCTGGAGACTGTGAATTAGAGCTCAGGCATAAAGCTCAGCCAAGAATGTCAAAGTAACTTCAATGTTTTTGCTTTTCAGAGCCTAGCCTTGCAACGTATGATCATCTTCTCTCTATGTTTTATAGAGGCGGTATGTGCAATATTAACTTGTCCTTGAATGTGTCCTGTTTAACATCATCTTTAAATGCTTTCCAAATGTGATGGGTGAAGGCAGTTGATTTATGGATTAAAAGACAACCTCTTGCGTGTGCAGTCCTAATGTTACCTGTGCAGTCTGATTCTGCTTGGGTAAAGAAAAAGCTACAGAGGATCGTAACCTCTTACAGTGAGGGGAGAGTCCTTGGGGTTTGGGAACAGGAAGAACTGGAAAGCCTGTTTTTTTTCCGTTTATGGCCACAAGTTGATAAAGCTAAAGCATAAATACTACTCAGATCCAGTGGAAGCTGGATCTGACTACAGTGTAATGGGATTTTATAGTCTGTGCCACTCACAGGGAAGAAATTGCACAGGGATTCTGTTTTTCTGCAACAATTCTGTGCATTGGAGCTTGAAATATAGTTGTGTTAGAAGGCAGGAGCCCAGCTGTTGGAGATCCGTTAGCCAAAAATCTGTAGGCATGAAAAGAGAATAGACACAGTAGTCATAACTCCAGTCCTTCTGTTAAAACAAACGTGGAGGAACTACTCTGGAGTCTCTCTGGGTTTTGGTGGGGGTTTTTTCTGTTTATGAAACACCTTGCTTTTCCCAGTGCCACAGTCTAACAGACAAACTTGCAAACTTTTAGATTCCTTGCTAGAATATACTTGTGTCTTTCTGAATCTGCTCTGTTGTGCTGTGGAGATGTGGCAATAGTAGGGCAAATTTTAGTGCAAATAAAATTGCAGCTGGTGTGGAGCACCACAAGTAGGAGTACAGATAGGAGAATCATGGCACCTGTTTGAAATCACGGTGCTTGTTTCCATTTCCATAGTATATTTGCAAGCTGAGGCTTTTTACTAATGAAGAGCATAATCCAGTGGAGATGTGATGTTACTTGTCTTTTTGTCCCGCAGTTGATCGTTACCCATCAGGCATCATCTCTGAGGTACTAGATGATGTTGAAAAGAGGAGCTTCACACCCCAGGACCCTGATGACGGTATGAACTTCAATATATCTGGTAATCTGCATTGTTTAAGCTTGGGTGAAAAGATACCTAGGGAATTTCAGGCAGTTCTACCCAGCTTGCTTATATCAGTCCCTTCTGATATTTTTTGGAGGCAAATAAGGAGAAGTTCCAGTGCTGGGAAGGCATGCTATGCACTGGGGCACTGGCTTCTGTGCAGGAGTAGGAGCGTACCCAATGTGAATGAGTCTCACACCATAAAAACAACAAGGCTGTTTACAAGACTAGTTTAAGGGGGCACATCTGCTAGCAGTGCCATGGAGTGATACAGGTCTGGTGAACAGCAGGTTTTTGTTGTAGTATGGTTTGAGTTCCTGTTCTAGTTCTTCCTAAGGCTTTTCAGAAAATCACATGAAATAAAACTTCATGTAGAACTGAAGCTTGGGTCTGTAGAAGGGGTAAATTCTGAACATCCATGTCTCACTGGCTCTTTCTGCCATCTGTATGTAAACAACGTTGCCGGAGGATGTTCATAAGCCTTTCTGTACATACAGAAGTAGATGCAGCTTCAGTGTGAAGACGAGTGTGGCAAAGAGGGGTCTGTAGCCGTGCTGTGTACAATGTGGTGTTAACAAAGTGTCAGAAGCCGCTCTTTAGCAGCTGGTAATTCTATATGTGATAGGGTGAAGAAGCTATTGCAGTACATGGTTCAGGAAACCAGTGAGGAGTTGATATGGTTTTGGCCACTTAAAGGACAAAGATAGATTAGGAGATGATATATTGGTTACGTTAGGTTATCGTACCAGAATTTTTTTTTTTTTTTTTTCCTTGGAAAGAAGCCTGGAAATAGCCAGAATGTTGTACACCTCTTTTGTTTGCTTTGCCCTGCAATGTGTGTTACACAGTTTCTTGCCCTGGGTTTAAACTGCTGCCAGACATGTAGACAATGATTGTACCTGCTCTGCTTCTTCACACTTCTTCTAGAAATACTATTGTTAGCAAAGACAGGGATGATAGGCACGCAGATACCAGTTTTGGTTGAATCACAGGAATTGAATGAGTTTTTCTACACAGTGGTTTGTTTTTTGGTTTTTTTTTTGTTGTTTTTTTTTTTAAAAAGAAGGATTGCTCCCAAGACTAGAGCAAAGCCATTTTGTGTAAGCAGGATGTGCATGTAGACATTTTCCGCTCTTCTTCAATGTGGGATCCTTACGCTGTTTTGGTAATTCCTTTTGCAGAATTTAGGTTGGAACTGAACAAAACTGAGGCTTTTTTTTCCTTAGTGTGGTGTTGTATGTGAACTGACTTTTAGAAACCTCTGTCTTCCCTGCAAGGCCTTTCCTTCGCCCAGAGTATTCTGTAGGCTGTAGCTGAAGTATATACTAAACACCCAAGTAACACAAAAATGTTTTTTCTGACTTAAAAGTATTTAGTTAATTTATTAAAACTTGCAAGGGAAAGAGGGGTGTATTGTCTCAAAGCGTTTGACACTGTCCCACACGACATCCTTGTCTCTACAATGAAAAGGAATGGATTTGATGGACAGACCGCTGTATGTTCTTGGTCAGCTCTGGGGTGTACTAACGAGGTGGGTAACCTGTCTTGCATCAAACAAGAGAATGTAGCTTTTGTAAAACTTCCCAAAGTCAAACAGATCATCTGCTTAAATCTGCATCCAAAAGCACAGCAGTATAGTTGCCTCCAGAACACTGGCTAACAAAACTCATACCACACCAAAGTCTCTACACAGAAAGTGAAGATCCTTGCTACCTTGTCAAACTGAGCTACAAATTCAGCTTTCTAATGGAACGTGTCTTGCCTGTCCTCTGAGGGGCTGGGTTAGTGAGCTGCTATGTCTCCTTGAAAGTTTGAAGCTAACAGACTCCATTTTCTCCCTTTCAGCTAACTTTTTTACCACCGCTATGCAAGTGGTAAGTACCTCTTTGCTGCAATTAGAATTCCTTTGAGCCCTCCAGTTGTTTCAGAATTGCCTGTGAGGTTTTCAACATGTCATATGAGGTTCTTTCCCTTTTTCACCAGTGTTCATCACCTCCTGTAACTTTCCTCCATAATTCTGCAGTTCTTTGCTTGATACCTCCTAAATTGGTAACTTCCATGCCTGGGATACATGCATTACTTGCTACAGAACTGTGTAAGCCTGCATCTTCTGTGCCCTACCTCTTCCTCCTAGTAGCACTGCAGTGGTCAGACCGTCTCTGCACCAGCAAGTGTCAGTTTAGGTTAAAAAGCTTTTGCCCACTGGGAGAGTTGTGCATTTCAGCTAAACAAAATGCTTTGGCAGTCACTGCATCCTGTTAAAAATGTTTGCTATCAGCTCATTACTCTTCATACCTCTGTGAAAGTCAGTCTCCGAGGGATGTATTAGATTTTAAAGCTACCAAATATAACCCTTAACTGGTTTATTGCAGTGCTGTGATCTTAAGGATATCAAGCTTGCGTATCGATTAAATAAAGCAATGGAGAGGGGAGACAACTGGAAATTCTTGGACATCGATCGGTTAAATGGCTACTGGTGAGTGAAGTGCAGCTTACATTCAATGTCTTGTGTGTCGTTGTCAGTCTGAATACAAACTAGGATTCAAACATTGCGCAGAAGGCTGCTTTGTTGAATGTCAGTTGGTTGTTTTATGTGCCATTTGAGACAAAGTCCTTAAGAGCAGTCATAGCTCAGGATTTATTTTCAGTCTGGCCTTGCCCAAACTGAAATAAAGTGTCTTGGAGCATCACTTTAGCTTAATCCCCATCCAAGAACTATACTAACCAGTTTTGTTTTCTACAGTCCTGTCGTGCACTTAGGATGGCAGCTGAGGAAGTAACACCAAAATAGCATTGCGGTCAGACCTAGCTCTCCGCATGGTGGTGCAGAGAGAGGCTGCGGTGCAGCAGGTGTGTTTAGGCACCAGAGTCCCGTGTAGCTCCACCATTTGACACTGTAATTATGGCATCTGAAATGTCTTTACCAATGTCATTAAGTGCTGCAGTCACAAAACTTAATTAAGTACTTGGAGCTGATACTGATTTGAAGAAAAGCCTATTTAGGCATTGGAACTAGAGATGCTCTGGTAAATTCAGGAAAAATAATTATCATCAAAATAAGATGCTGTTTCAGGGATGGGATGATTCGTATGATTTTACCTTATTTAGCCTGTAAGTAAATTAAGGGAAATGAATTTCTTGGTGTAGAGATGTTTTGCTTAGTCAGTGCATTGGATCAAGGTCCCAGGCTTGTGTTGCAAACTTGCACAAGTAACCAGGTTACTTTAGTTCGCTTCTTAAAGTGGTTCTTAACCAGAGGTTGTATCTGAGAGAGATTCAGATACCTCAAACCTGCTATCAGCCAGAGAGATTGCATTTTTTTGAGATTTTTAAAATGTGTTGGTTCATTTCTTAACTAATTCTGTCAATTAACTTGTGTCAGCATTAAGTTCTCTCATAAAGAACGCTACTGCTTTGTTAATTGTCTGGAGTATTACCATCATGCAGGGGAATTTCCCTGATCTGCGATACAGATCTGATCAGAACACCATCATTTGCTGGTGCTTCTGTATGTTTCTAATCATTACTGAATTAGAACATTTTTCCTCTCCTGCAGGTCAAAATTCTTTTCATTGTTGTGTATGATGGAACAAATTGATGTTGTGTTGAAGTGGTACAAAGAAATGTCCCCTTCGGTAAGTGTGTATTAGGGTAAGCAAGCTTGAAAGCTGTAGTAGGGAGAAATGGCACAGTTACAGTTCACTGAAGTGATTCTCTTCCTTGTTCAGCTCTTCTATCCAACTCCTAAAAATATGTTGGACCTCCTTCAAGCACTGGACGCAGCCAACCACTTGGAAGTGATCCCTTCAGTCTGGGAAGGTTAGTGATAGCCACGTGGTGGCTACGTAGGCAGTTTGTTTGATAAAAGTCAGGAGCAGCACAAAGTGGGCGGTAGTTGGGAGATTTCCCAGTGCTCAGAACAGCCACAGTAAGGTGCTTTGGCACGAGGGATGTTACTCCTTAGTGTGGTGCTGGGACTGTTGTATTGGAGAAAGGCAGAACCGATAGGACAGACTTTTGGAGAGATCATAGTTAAATGTCAGTGTCTTGGAAAAGTGAAAACTTACCAGAGAGCAGTACCTTAACCAACAGCCAGGGTTTAAGTCATTTAAATTATTTGCCTGTTCTTTGCAAAGAAGGAGACAAGAGTCCCCCTTAAGAAGAGGAGACAAGAATGCAGATGCAGACTTTAGCTCACAGAAAATGTCCTACTATCATCTAACACTGAGGGGACAGACAGGTTCTTTTAGGGATCCCTGGCAGAATGATGACAGCACTAAGGTGTGGTTACAATTAAAACTTTATTCTCCTCACAGGATTTTATGATTAGCGTAGCATGGAATTTATAACTAGAATAGCACAGGATTTCTATACGCAGAATCAGTGTAGTACAATTTACAAGTAGCGTAGTATGCTGCTTAGCTTATGGTTTCTAATCACCTGGACCCTCTGCAGATCAGGTCAAATCTTAATACTTGGTTTGCTGTATCAACATAGAAGTCATACTCTAGCCTTGAAAAACATACAAAAGCATACGAGTCACCACTCAGCCCTCAGAGGAAGCAGACTGGTGGATGTGTCCCTGGCCACCAGGATGTCACAGGTCTCACGTCCAGCAGCAGTTCAAGTTCCCATGTAGGGCCTGTAACTGCTTGATTTTATAGATGGAGTTCTGTGTGCTGCTCCCTTCCTGTTCTGTGACGAGGTCATCAACACCACCATGTTGGCCGGGTGCCTGGGACCTTGAAGACCATTACGGAGGGGAATAGTCAGCCTGGTGCCCAGGAGTCTTGAGGCTGGCAGGGAGGGGAAGAAGTTATCCGTTTGGCTCATCTGCTTGGTGCATGAGGGGAAAGGGAACAAAGATGTGACCTGCTCGGTCACAGAGAATGGCTGTTTGCCTTATAAAATGGCGTTAGTTATGCTAACCATATTACCAGGAGTTGGGAGCAGGGGCCACTGGTCACACCTAACTACCTACTGCCTTTCTCTAAACAGATATGAAGCAACTGGGGTTTAATAGGAGGCAAGACCTGTTGGAAGAGCTCTTGTCTTTGATGAGCAGGGACCAGCACCCTGAAGAGGTAAGGAAGCTGTCGTGGTTTAACCTTGATAAGCAGCTAAGCACCACACAGCTGATCACTCTCCCACAGTGGGATGGTGGAGAGAATTGGAAAGGTAAAAGTGAGAAAACTCGTGGGCTGAGATAATGACAGTTTAATAGGTAAAGGAGAAGCTGTGTGCCCAAGCAAAGCAAAACAAGGAATTCATTCTTCACTTCCCACGAGCAGGCAGGTGTTCAGCCATCTCCAGGAAAGCAGGGCTCCATCATGTGTAACGGTTACTTGAGAAGTCAAACTCCATCACTCCAAATGTTTCTCCCTTCTTTTCCCCCAGCTTTTATTGCCGAGCATGATGCCATACGGTATGGAATATCCCTTTGGTCAATTAGGTGTCATCTGTCCCAGCTGTGTCCCCTTCCAGTTTCTCGTTTGTCACACCTCCTACCTCCAGTCTACTCACTGGTGGGGCGGTTTGAGGAGTTAAAAAGGCCTTGAGGCTGTGTAAGACTGCTCAGCAATAACCCAAACATCCCTGTGTGTTATCAATACAATCGAAAACACAGCCCCATACAAGCTACTGTGAAGAAATCTAACTCTATCCCAGCCAAAACCAGTACAGCAGCTCAGTGAAAAGAGTAGATGTTTCCCCCTTTCAGTGTGCAGCGTACAGACTGTATTTAAGTGCTGTATTACTGTCCCTGCTCAGTCTTAAGAGGTCTGGTTCTGGTGCAGGTGCCATTACAAATTTCCAGATCTATGTGAGCTTACCCAGGTCTGCTAAGCCCTTCAGATTGTCTTCAATCTATAGAGAAACCTCCAATTAATACAAAAGAGCATCACCTCCTTACCAGGGTTTGGAAGAGTAATCCAGCCCAACCAGCCCCAGCTCTGGGGAAGCACGTGGCAGAATTCAGGGATTTTTGCCACAGATGTCACTGCAGTAACTGGCTTCTCAAGCTGAGGAGAGTTAAAGGCGTTACGCATCCTGCAGAGGTCTGGAAGTACGGTTGTCCCTGCAGAGCTGTCTTGGAGCTTGCCTAGTGGGGACGATTGTCCTGACAGATTTTTCTGCCAGGAGTTATCACGATTAATTCACAAATTTAAATCATGTACGGGGCAGACCCATAGGAGGAATTGCACTGGAAAGGATATGTTAATTCTAGAGGTTTTGGCATTAATAGAACAATCTTTTCACAGATTCAACTGGCATTCGCCAAGTGTGCTGAAGACATCAAAGCTGTCCACGAGCAAAGCGGGAGGGAGCAGGTCACGTTGGAATGGACAGGCAGTGCGCTGGGCCATGTCGCTCTGTTGTTTTCCAGGGCTGGGCGAACCCAGGACGCTTGGTACGTGTGTGGCTGTCAAGAGCTCTTGGCTTGCTGACACTTAACTGAAGGTTAATCACAAAACTCAAAAGCTAATGACTGGATTGCCTTGGAATGCTAATGCAAACAAAGAGAGGGGATAAATCTTGGTGGGAATGTGATGGGTTTTGTTCTTAATTCTACTGTTCATTCTTGGCACCAAGTTACAGTTGTCTACTATCTTAAAAATGGTTTAGAAGTTAATGTAGCAACTGGCTTAGAGCATTGTACGGCTGCTTCTGGCAAGGCAGGGTTCAATTATCACTTCATGGAGCACAGCTTCCCGTTCTCTGATTTTGAGAACTCTTTGGAATTCAAACTGCTAAAGGAGTAATTAGAGTTTAATTAAACTTTTAATTAGAATTAACCCTAATTAAAACTCTAAAGAGAACATTGTTAGAACTCTCCAGAAGCTAGAATTTACTGTCGTACGTGCTGTCAACATGAAATACTGGTTAAAATACCTTGCCTGCAATTTAAGGTTCTGAGCTATTTTCTGGTAAATACAGATGCTCTCTTTGCGCTGATTCATTTGAAACACAGAAATGGCAAGTACCTTTTTAAAAATATGTAATATTTTAAAGTAAATTTGCCACCAGCTACACTTCTTATTTTTTCTGCACTAGTTAAGAAATTCTGCATTAAACTAATCGATGATATTAGCTGGTATACATTGCATCTGTGAGCATACGGCATGGGATCTGGTTCAGATCTGTGGGGAAGGATCTTTTAATGAAGTTGAGCTTGTCTGTATTTCAGCAGGGGCTTACCCAAGATATTTAATATCTGCCTGTTCTGTGTTTTATGGTGGGGTTTTTTTAATTAGTGTTTTGTTTTCTTTTGAACAGGAACATGATGGAGCGTTTCCAGCAAATCAATAGGATTCCCACGTGAGTACTTTTAGGTTCTGACCTCAGGTACTGAGTCTCCCCTTTAGCTGAGATTTTGCATTTCTGTTATAACCAACAACAGTGGTCCGTATCTTACTGTTCCCTCTGAAGCGTGTGTGTGTGTGTCCACGTGAGCCCAGGCGCTTGTTTGTCCAACAAGCAGGTGTGTTCTGAGACCTTTTCTGTCTCAAAAACTGTTGAAAATGCAAAGGGGAGGTTCAAGTAGTTGATCCTCAAGAGCAATGCCGCTGATTACATTGGCGTTAAAATCAGTCTACGCAGGACTCTTGAGAACATCCCATTTCCTGTGTGCTCAAAACAATTTTAATATGCTATTAAGCAAGCGTAGGTGCTTCAGAGGTGTCTGGATTGCTGAAGACAAGTTGATCAAGTCAGATCTTACTTGGTACCCTGTTAGGCTACAACAGTTAGCTTTTCTCAGGATTTTGGAGGAAAAAATACTGTTTGAAGTAGAAAACAACTTCTAAGGAATAGTAATGTATTCAACACAAAACCCAAACCAACTGCTTGGTGCTAACGGAAATGAACACCGTAAATCTGATGTTGGAGATGGAATTTCACCGAGATGCATGATGTTCTGTGGCTGCTAGCAGCAGGGAGGGTGTGAGGAGCCAAAGCCCGCTGGTAGCAGCACTCTGTGCTTGCCCTGTTCTGCAGACTGCTGCTAGAGTGGCCCAAGGAAGCCTTGATGCCACCAAGCCACGCCAGAGCCCCTGTCGCAGTTTGGGCAATAGGGGAAGGAGAGGAATTCTGCTTCTGAAACTGTAGTGTAGCTGATGGCTTGCAGGTGCCACAGGTTACGAATGGGAAGGGGAAGAAAGTAGTTTCCCTGCTATTACCAAATGGACCTGAGGCTGTTCTGGTCCCCTTCCTTCCCTTCTCTGCCAAGCTCCCTGTGACGTCAGCTGTGAACACTTACTTGTTTGCCTGCCTAAAGACCAGGGGTGGCTCTGGCAGCTGTCATAGGTGCCGAAGGAGCAGGGCTGGCACTTCCAAGTGAAACGGAGCTGGTAGAGCAGAGCCAACATGGCAGCCTCTGGCAATGAAATGCCTGCCTTTGATTTAAAGTGCTGTTGCACCATTCCTTTACCACTGCCAGCCATGTAACAGAGGGTGAGGGCCTGATTTGGGGACTGTAAAGTGGGGAAGGTCATTTAGGCTGTTGCAAGGGTGGCATCTTTATCCTCAGCAGTGAGCTGCTGCCCTCTGTTTTTGTGCAAGGAAGAGTATTGCTTCCTGCTAGGACAGGAGTTCCCAAGCACACTGCATCGGTACAGGGGGAAAGGCTGAGGGGAAACTCCTGGCAGGAGCAGAATTGGGCTGGTTGAGTGATCTGAAAATCTGTCGCCTCCTCTCCCTCTCTAAAGCACCTGCTGTAAGTTATTGCCACCTTGCCTGGAGCCCTGTGAACAGTCACTCTTTGCCTTTGCTTTTGCAGTGACCCGGTGATGGATGAGTTCTTGAACTGTGCAAAACAAACTAATTGCCCAGATGAGGCGATTAAGCTGGTAAAGCTGGCAGCATCCCTTGGTCTTCCTTCATCTCAAAGGCTTAAAAGCAGAACGGAGAAGGAATTTGAACTCTCTGAAAAGCAGAAGTAAGTTAGAGTGCTTCATGTTACTGCTGAAGGGGTGTAGCAGAACAGGGTGTTGGAGGGGTAATTGCTGCAGAAAGGCTTCCCCGCCAAGGTGGCAGAGAACTGGCTTCAGAATGATGTGCCTTTGTGTTGACCCGGGTTGATTCACACTCCCAAAACAGCCCCTCACTTTTTGATTCCACGCTGTATCCATCGCACCCAGGAGGGAAGGTAACTTTCCGCAATGGGGTTAGCTTTAGCCACCGCCCAGATCTGCTCCCACCTTTCTGTGGGTCTGCCCATCTAAACGACATGGATTGCAGGTGTATAAAAGCAGGGAAGTGGTACAAGATGGCCCTGCACGTGGCTCTGAGGCTTGTGTTCATCTCACTAGCCACTGCTCTTCGTTGCTGAGGTGATGCAGCTAAGCTCAGATTGTGGGCTTAGCCCTGAGGACCACAGTTTGGAGCCAGGGGCTGGTCCAAGGGAGTGGTTAAATGGAAGTCCAGCACCCTTGACAGCTGGCACACCACTTTCTGGGTAACTGAAATAGTTGTTTTTCCAAAAGGAGGTGGGTGTGCTTCCACCAAGTGCTGGCTGGACCTGTCCTTTGAGGGGAATAGGCATCAGCCCATAAAATTCTCTTTTGAGGGCGGTTTACCCTGTGGTTTGGCTCTCTCTTTTCAAGCAAAAGTCACAACAGGTGACTGATTCTGGACTGTTTTACATATGCAGGAAGACATTGGAGAGCATCAAGTCAGACAGCGACAGCAGTGACAGTGACAGCGACAGTGACAGTGACCGTGACTAGCTGTCCCTCTTGGGAAAACCAGGAGCAACCGCTGCCTTGACGCCAGGAGGCTTCTGTGAGAAGGGAAATTGCTGCAGAGATGGTGTCTGGGAGGTGCAGCAGCACCCCTGAGCACGCCACAGCTTTCTGCTTGGCAAGAGTACGTTGTCCTCGTTGGAGCAAGCTGGAAGCTGTCCTCTTTCATCCTCTTGGGAACTTCAAACACAGCGTGGGCTACACCAGCACAGGTTCTTCCACACCACTACCTGCACGGGCTGGCTCCTGCGCCAGATGCAATTCTTTTCCAGCTAACTTTAATGAACTACTTAAATATCAAGTCTACTCTGTATGTAAACACTGCAAGTAATGCAATGCTCATCACCTGTGGTGTCACTCCTCATCGTTTTTGGTGTTTTGGGATGGGCCTTGGACTGTAGATGTTAAAAAGCTACAATATGTACAGCTGGAGACTGCATCTAATAAACGGCTGACACTATGGCTGTATTCTGATAATCCCTGAGCAAAACTGAAGTGTTGTGGCTGCTCTGTGCGAGAGTAAGTAAAGTTCATGCAGAATACAGCAGGAAAGCGAACAAGGTGACGGGGAAGATGGCTGACTGGGCTGTTGTGTGCTCTGCCCAAGGGTGTTGTTTTTTTTTTGAGGTAGTTACCTTGAACAGGCAAAGAACAGTGCCATTCCTGACAGGAATAAATCATATTCCACTGAGAAGTAGGGAACAGGTGATTCTCTGAAAAATAAAAGCTTGATGTGTGTGATGCTGCAGAAGCAAGAGCACACTGTTGTGGAAAGCAGCTTAAGGATAATTCCGTAATGAATTTGGGAAACAACGTCTGCCGGAGGTAAAATGAACTGCAGCTGAAAGGCTAAAAGTCCCGTTTTCCTTGTGTTATGGGAGTGGATGGGCAGCAACACTGTGCGAAGGCAATGTTTGTCCTGGAAAGCAAACATGCCTGTTCTGGGTATCGAGCAAAGCTAAAGGGCTCTCAGCGGTGGTGATGGGTTCTGTGCATAAAACTGGAGACAAGGCCAGTTACTCATTTCAGCAAGTGGGTACTAAGTGAGTTTGGTCAGTCTGTCTTCACTGAGGGTAAGGCTTAAGGGAAGAGTAAGAGGAGGAAGGAACTTGAGCTTAGCTCCTTTGGTCTCCCTTTGGCTGAACCAAAGTCTGGCTTCTGGATAGAAACACCCAGTCCTCTACAGAGGAGCAGGTCTGAGAAGAAATGTGCAGGGGTAGAAGTCCACCAAAATAAGTTACGTCTGCTTAAAACTCTACTCATACATGGATTTTTGGGGGTTTTTTTTAACTATACAAATGTTTGAACACACACATGGATCACATCAATGACTTCCTCTCTGAAAGGAGTAAAAGAGAGTGGGTTTGGCTTCTTCAGGTCATGGAGAAAGGCTGTTCTACTGCCCAGCTGTATTTTGTTTTTAGAGAGGAGACCAAACAGCAGGAAAAAGTGGTTGAAGTCTTGTTTTATTCAGCTGACAGAGTGGCAAATCATTAATGGTAGGTTACAAACATTATTTTGGTTGGATCACAAGCCTGCTTGGTAAGATGGGGAAACAGAATCGTTACACAAATTGTAGAGAAGCTTCCTGTAGTTGGTTGTCATCATAACTCAAAACCAATACAAATACAACAGGTGGTAAAGTTAAATACAGTGCAAGGACACAAGACGGTACCCGTGCTTTGATGTAACGCTTCCAGCCCCTGCCAACAGATTGGTTTGCACCCCTTAGGAGACGGATTTCATTCCTGCACAACCAGCTGCTGACCAGCCTCCACACCTGCACCCCTAGCTCACTGCACCTGAGTTGTTCCTAACCCCACAGCACTGGCGTACGCTGTCAGGATATCCACAATTTGTTTCGTTTCTAGGGTCATCCGAGCTTCGGTCAGCCAGTCGTGTGCCACTCTCCTGGACTCTCCTCTCAACTGGTTGACAAATTTCGCTGCCAGCTCCAGATCTCCGTGTTCAATGCAATACGAAGCATAAGACAGTAATTTAAACGTATCAAGGTCGTCAGGGCTGAGCTCAGCAGGTGGCTTCAGCTGTTGAGGGTGAAACACAAGCAGCGACTGCAGGTAAGAGAGGAAGTATTGATACAGGCTGTTTCTCGTTTCGTCGATCATAGCCACTCTTTTTGCCAGTTTTTGGACTGTGTAGAATCGTGCTCGGAGGGCCTCTTCGCTGTATACTCCCCGCGTCAGGGACTCCTGAGGGAGAGCTGCTGTTAAGGCTTCCGTAAACGCGTTGTCAGAACAACTGGCTTTGATGGCCTTCACCGCGCTCTCCAGCGGTTCTGTGGGACTATCCCCAGAGGCTGTTCTCATGCAGTATTTGAGTGCTTCAACAGAAAGCCACAACTGATGGGCCTTTCTGGCTTCCTCTTCTGCCACCGCGTGACCTGCAAAACAAGCCAAGAAGGGGACTCTCAGTTGGGGGCACAAGTGTGGGAAGAATTTTGAACACCAGCAGCAAAAGCCATCCCTCTGAACACTCTGCTTTCAAGAGCAGCTGCCCCCTGGGCATTTGATCTCAAAGCAAGTCTGTTCCGCAACTCAGGGTCGGAACAAGACAGCAGCTTTGGACTCTGCTGGGGGGGATTTGCTGGTGCTCAGCAGTGTGACCAACCCAGGCCTGTGAGCTAAAGCACCCAGGTTTGGGTTAACGGGCCTTTAGTCCTTGAAGAAATGCGATTTCAGTGCTCACTCTCGACTGCTTGCTCAATTCCTTTCAGCCTGGCGTAGGCAGTGTTTATATCCAACGTGAAGTTGTCGAGCTGCTCCTGGGTAAGGCGCCTGAATTGCATTTCTTGTTCGCTGAGTTTCTCCGATAAGTTCTGAAAGAGAGCGAGATACATAGATCAGACTAGAAACAGCTGTTTAATTGTATTTACCTTATTTTTAAAATAAATTTATAGAAAGGGACATATGGGTATCATAAATATAATAGACCAGTAAGCCTTATTAGGGTGAATTTAACAGTTACTGCACTTCTAACTGTCAAAAATTTCTCACCTATAGCAAAAGTTTTTAAAGATAAGTCTGAATAAAAAGATATAAATTATCTCTTCAAGATGAGTAGGCTTCCCGCCCCAGCCCACACTTCAGCCTTCTGGAAGAAGGTTCAGGAGTCTCATTCTGTGAAGCACGTGCTTTGCAAGGGTCCAAATATCCCTGAGTCCCCTGGGGACTCTCTCCCTTACCTGCTCAAACTCCACCTTTAGTTCCTGCTCCTGGATCTTAAGAACGTCTCTCAGGTGGTCTGTGTGGGCAGCAGCCTGCCGCCGGAGCTGGGTCCTCATTTCGCTCTCCATCACCTCTCGGACTTCTTCAACCTGTACGCACACAAGCAGTTGTTACTACATCACTATTTTTCCTCTGCTTGTCACACGCTATGATTATATCATCCATCAGTGATTACCTAGGGTGCATTTTATAAAATAAGTGGCATTGATAGAGCCCCTGTTTCATTTTAGAAAACTGTTAAGGTCCGTTTTTATAGCTGAGCCTGTTCCTAAAGCCTTGAAAGAACAGCTTCACGGTCCACAACACCAGCAACTGGTGGTTACACTCACTGGGCACTCAGTGCAGTTATCAAAATACTATATAAAAGACACAGCAACATGACAAACTCAACACCGTGGTGTTCATAAACCAGCTTCCAAACAGAACAGACTTCACCTTTTCCCAACGTGCTGTAACTCTGTCAGACTTAGCTTAACAAAAAGGTAATACCCATTTTACCTGATGCTTTACAAAACGGCCACTCAGGAGAGTGCAGGTTAGCACAAGGGGGCAGGTTTATTTAGGAGCAGTTGAAGAGTTTTTTTGGTTTTCTGGTGTTTTTTTTTTTTTTAAAGGATTGTGTCCTTTCCAACTTTCCATTAAATGCAAAGATGACAGTTCAAGCAACTCTTGAAAAGAGCTCTAAATTAATTCCAGTTACTGCAGTGCTTTGAACTAACAGGCTATAGGTGAAAGCCTTCGTTTCCTTCATGTCAATGCAAATTTTTCAACTAATGGCCAGCATTCAGTCTCGTTTTCAGAGGCACACACATGAAAACAGCAGGAGTACCTGGCACAAGGGTCTGCCTGCAATGTGGTATCTCAAAAGATAAAACCTCCAGTGCCCAAATTCCCACGTTTGTAAGCTGCACTTGCTTCATGTCCAAAGCAGCATTAAAATTCTGAGTTTTCTTAGACCTTTTGAAAGAAACCACATCCCAAACCACTGGCAAATAGTGGAAGAACACAGAGGTACCTCCTAGAGGCAGGCTGGAGGGACACCATCACCTTAAGATGGCCACACTGGGTCAGACCAACTGTTTATTTTGACTCAGTAATCCTATCTCCAACAGCAGACAGGAAACATGAAAATGTCGTTCCCTGTGTCGCTGTATGATTTTACCATTCTAACTGTGCAGAAGTTTCTTTGCTCAACATCTCCTTTCCAGGTTTATCCCGGGGGTCGCCCTGTCTGAAGTCTCCCAGCACTCAGAACATCCCCACTGCTCTTCTGTGCACCTCCTCTAGCTCTTCTACATCCCTTTTGAGCCAGAGATCCAACCAGCTGTGTTACGCCACTTTACCTTCTTCTCCTGTTCTATTTCAATCTCACTTTTGTGATGCTCCAGCGCTTTGGCCACGGCCGCCTCAAATGCTTTTTTATCTTCAAGTTTCTGCTTCTCCAGGGCCGATTCGATGTGCTGCTGTTCCCTCACTCGCTGCTCCGCCAGCTCCTTGTTTAACTGGTCGATGCGGCGATGGGCATGCGCAATGAGAGAATTTAGGTCGTCTGTCGATAACTGGCCAGCTAAAGAAAACACGGGGTGTTAGGAAGGTCTGTGGGGAACCTGCCACCACGGTGGCTTGCTGACCTCCTGCTGAAGCACTCGGAGGCTCCACAAGGTTACCAGTGACCATTTTTTAGGAAAAGTTTCCGAGTGCTTCAAGCCCTTGAGCTGTGCTAATTCCCACCCAATACCGCTTTCCAAGGCACACCTATAAGCAAGTAACTTCTATCTAGGAGAGAAGCTCTCTTTGAAATTTCTTTGAAATTATTCACAGCTATTCTTTACACTCCCCTATCCACGTCACCCTCAAACAGAGGAGACTGTCAACAACTCTGTTCATTTCTTGGTCTTCACACCACCACCTATTTTCCCCTGTGAGAGCACACACAGCAGGAGGATATGCAAAACCCCAGTGCTGACCGATACCTCCAGCTGGGTACAAGCTTATGGAAATTTGATCCAAAAAACACGGAAGTTGTTGAAAGAGACAACCAGAATTAACATTCTCTCTTCAACAGTGCTCCAGGCCAACTGTTCCCAGACTTCTTACCCCAATTTCAGGGGTCACAACCACATGGCATCTGCTACCAAGTTTGCTATTTTTCTGCTGGCAGAGGAGGAAGACACAAGGTTAAGTCTGCAGCATTTATAGATTTGATGACCCGAGAATGGCATAGGCTCTGTAAAATGCTGCAAGCTCTTTTTGCGCTGGCTGCCAGGTAAACCGCCTGTTTGGAAAACCAGGGACTACTTGGGAAGGCGTTCCCTGCAGGGTCTAACGCAAGTGAAATTCAAGTCCTTCAGCCATTCTGCTGCTGGGCGCTGGAGAAAGGACTGCTGTGGGAGGGCTCGGTGCAACGGTGCTGGGGTCCAGCAGGGAAGCTGACCAGCAGCGCTGAGCTCAGCTGTTGGACTCGGCTACCAACAGAACAGGGTTTTACTGCACTCCAGGTTTAAATTAGGTTTCTTTGATCGGAAAGGAAAATATAAATCAGCCTCATAAGCAGAGAGTTAATAAATTCTTCTAAAATCCGTCATGAAGATTAAATTTGGAGAATCAAGCCAACTTCAAATTAAACAAATCTGGTTTTGGCGACCTGGCCCTCTGTGGCTTTTCAAGCGAACAAAGTAGCTTGGCCTTTCAGTGGCATCAGCAGGCGCCGGCAGATCCAGTGCCTCTCTCAAGCCAGGCCTGCTGCGAGGTGAAGTGGGCATACCCGAGGCCAACCGCCATCACAAAGCTTGACTGGAACTGCTCAAAAGTTTCTGTTTCTCATTGGAATCTCAGCAGCACACACCGACTGGCTTAAATGCACAAAGAAAATTTCAACCTGGCTTAAGGTTTAAGCCAGCGATCACACACAACTGGGAGGTATTGCTAGACAAAGAGTTTGTGGTTTAAGCTAGACATGCAAAACGAGCGGCAAGGATCCCAAAGCGTACCTCCGCCTGAAATGTTTTAGGAATGCAACATTTCACCCCTTTGTTGATACTGCCTGTATGTTAAAGCGATGTACCACACAAATATTAAAAAAAGGACAGAGAAGAGATGCCACGCACAAGACCAGAACAAGTTACAATAACTCACCTAAGTCAGTTATCTCTGCAACAGAAAGAGGAGAAGTTGGAAAAGTTAATGCACATTCACTACAGCAAGTCAGTCATGCAAAAGTAAAATAGAAAACTAAGAGCTTCTTATCTACAGTCACTTCAACGTGAGCCTAAGTCTGTAGGAATTAAGGAAGAGCAGTATGTCGAGTATAAAATTCTCTCTATATTACTGGCAAGGTGTGGCCCAAAACATCCCGACCACTAAACCCACCCTTGGAAACCCACAGATCCGTGTTTCAGTTTAGCCAAAGCAAGGAATACAAGTTTGAAGTAGAAATGTGCAACAGGACACTGGAAATTTGAGTCTGTCTTTTCTAGGTTCTTATAAATCAGCAGCAGAGTGTTAAGAAACAAACCCCCAAGCAGCAGCGAGAGTCACAGACACTAACAGGTCAGTCCCGTAGGTACTTAAGTAGGTCACGCCACTATCACATGGAGAGCCTGGAAGCCACCAGGAGATTCCCTTTCCTCCCTCAAAATGGCAGCAATCACAAACCCTGAAATGTTCCCCATTTACCCTGCACAAGAAAAGGCAGCTCCATCTCCAGGGTTTTTCTTCAAAACTAATACCCCAAAAGCAAACTCCGCAAACAAGTTGTTAATTTAAAATGTTTTCCCAACCACATGTACCAAGTGGTTGGTTGGGTGTTGTTTTGTGGGTTGGTTGGTTTTGGGGTGTTTTTTTTGGGGGTGGTGTGTGTGTGTTTTGTTTTGGTTTTTTTTTCAACAAAAACTGACTGTTCCAGAGGTCTGATGTATTCATTTAGCTAGGAAAATTATTTTGTAGAGGAAGATCCACATTTCTAAAGTATCATTAAGAAAAACTACCTTGCAATACTTCACAATATACTTCAAGAAAACCATTAGGCAATGTAACAACCACTTTTTTTTAAACAGCAGTTATCACATTTAGAAAGAAATCTGTTGTACCTCAGAAATAAAGTCATCTGAGCTCCCTCTGAACATTGAGGCCAGAAAACCCTGAGATCCCTTAGTACATTTTAAGTTAAAACCCTGATTGGAAGTATCTGGGAAATGGGTTTTAGGGAATTAATGGTTTTGAACTACAACAGACGGCAATTGCTCCACAGACGAACCACTTGAGTTCTTGCCCACAGCCTATCCACAGTAACGGTGTACACGCACACCCCACCTTCTGCGACTCTGCTTATCTTTAAAAGGGAAGCAGTTAAGGTAGGAAACGGTCCCTGCAGGAGGGAGCGTGGGTAACTGCGGGTGAGCTGACGGGTAAGCCGTCATAACTTCATCATGAGTCCAACTCCTTTCCCACTTGCTTTCTGCAACACTGAGGTGTATGAACCTGTTCAGCAGCTCAACATTGATTCCTCTAGTAAGGGAGGAACAGTCTGACTGTGCTGCTGAGTCACATTTCACGCTCTTTTCTCTTAAAAGGAAAGAGCTCAAGTTGAAAAACCCAGGCACCTCAAATAAATACAAGCTCATGAGATTTCAGATCTCAGGCAAAGAACCGTAGTAGTAATAGCATAAAAAAACCCGTGAAACACCGATTCACTGCGTTTGTGCAGCACTGACTATTGTTCAAGGTAAGGTACTGTGTCAATTTTAGAAATAAGATACACTGGGGTAGGTAGGGTATGAAAAGACCACTGAATTCTCTTTCGTTATATCTGTCATTTCAGTGATGATCTAGAGACCTCTCTATCACTCTGGAATAATGGTGTATTAGAACACCTATAATCACAGAGTCAATCAAACACTTGATTGGTGAGCAACATAGATTTGATCCAAACCTGGAGTGACCTGGCTCTCTCTTCCTGGCATACCAGGGGAGGGAAGAGATGTTTAAACAACTGTATGATATTTGTCATACAAGAGCTGTATCTCATGAAACTTCGAATACAGCACAGGCACTTGCCAGAATTAAGCCTCTTCATAAAACCTGCTTTAGATCACTTATTGTGAACTAATTTTCACTTCAAAGCAACCAAACAATATGGAAATCAGGGTGCTGGACATTCAGTTCAGTGGCAATAATTACAGAAACGCTACAGCCTGAAGTGACTGGCGTGTAACAAGCACGAAGTCACCCTGCCGTCAGACTTACTTAGCCCCTTCCAGCCAGGCTGTACGTCAGGGGTGATGCTGTCAAGCTCTCGCTGAAACTCCTCTCTAGCTGTAGCCACAAGCTCATGATATTGAGCTACTATCTTGGCCTCAGATTGTGCTGCCTGAACCTGCGACAAACAAAAACGAGATTAGTTTCTTTTTCGAGGCAAGTATTGAAAATAGAGCCATATATAATTTAAGATCAGGTCCTGAGTGAGTGGCAGATACTGTTACCTTCCAGCCCAAGCAATGCAAACTCACTTGGAGAAAACCCGCACCCTGTGATACCAAACCTCTCATATACAGTAATTACTTGCTGGAACAACTACAAATACATTTCTTCTCACGCACTGTAATGAGATAGCCAGTCTGTAGCCTAGACAGGACCGAAAGAGTATCTTAATTCTGTTTATATCTTTAAAGATCTCTTTTTCTCTGCTCTCAGCCACCACAAAGGCCTAGCGAGGCAGTCCTGTGATGGCTGCCCCCCTCAGTAAGTTCTGATATTCCCACAGTTAGGCTCCATTCTCCACTCCAAACGCACCTGACGGGTGATCAGCTGTGCTGCAAAGGAGATAAATCTCACCTTTACGTTTCTTCCCCAGTCTTCTGAGCTGCACAGTGATTTACCCACCAAGTCATTAGCACAATTTGCTACTACTTGTTTCTAACCTCACGGTAACTGCGTAAGCCTTACCTTTTTCACAACATTATCCAAGTCAACTATCATATGATGAAGATTTTCTTCTGCAGCGATAATGTGAGGTTTGGCTCCTGCGATCTGAGACTTCTTGGCATTCTCGATTACGCCTTTCATCTTCTCTAACTCTTCTCTGAAAAGAGAAAAAGCTGCTAATTATAACGCATACAGTTCTTACAACATAACTCCCCAGGAAAGTTTACTTTATGCTGTCTGTATTTACAGGAAGATCTACTGAATAACTACTGGTGCTTTCCATCTACCAGCTCTATAGCTGAGATGCCACGACTAAAGATTATTTCTTTTCTACAGCCTGAAACCTAAAGACGTCAGTGTCTATTCCATGTAAAATGAGACTTATTTATAGTGCAATTAGTTCTCAAGACTTAGCTGAAGGGAGAAGATGAAAGAAAGTTCACTGAAAGGAGTTAGTATTAGTAAAGCTAAGTTACTATTAGACAGCAGACATTTCCATCATGTAACAGAGTATCAAGGAAACATTATTAATATAGATGGCTTACTCTTGCAGAAGAGTTTTGGACATGGTGACTGGTGGAGGTAAATGAGGATGAGAAAATTTACAGAGCTCTGTAAAGATAGATTTATTTTTTTTTAAATTAAGAAAGAACCACTTTCCTCTAGCATAATTGGAAATCAAGGAAAAAGCATTCCTTTTCCAAATCCATTCAAACCAATGGAGGTTTCTAATGACCTCACTGGAATAAGGAACAAGCTTTAAAATAAGTAAGTAAATGAATAAAAGCGAAGACATCCAATACAGCAATACAGAATGGACGCTAGCGCATCTGGGGTCTGCGTTAGCTTTGTTTTACTCTTTGAAACCTCAGTTACATCCCCTATTTTGAGTCAGCACAGCAACTTCAAAGATAAAAAATTCATAACTCAATAGCAACTGTGCAACTTCAAGGATGATGTTGCCCTCAGCCTCAGAAGCAGCAAAGGGTTTCCAGATTTATTTCTGTCCTCATTACAAGGGCAGCTTGGAGATATGTGTCATCTTATTTTTGCTGGTATAATCGCTGCGCAGTGAGTCTGCATGTTGGACTCAATGCACATTGATGCGGCTCATACAGAACCTTGGGTTACAAGCAGTGCTCCATTTCAGAATTCAAGTTTTTCTCAGACACGCACTTAGTAAAACTAACCTCAAAGGAACTCTGCTGACAGATGGAACTGCCAAATGATGCTGTACGGTTTAATTTTTCATTACAACTGAAAGAAGCTCTAGGTGTTACTGACTCAATACACAGAGAGTTAGAGTCAGTCATGAAGTCCTTGCGATAGCTTTTGTATTGACAAAGTTAACCAAAAAAAATACTAAAAGTATCACGGATTTGTTTTATTCTTACTTGAACTTACCAACATTGTATGTAAGTACTAAGGAGATAAACAAGTTCTTAAAAAGAAGAACAGGATTGTTTCATACTCTTTGGTACACCATGTGCACAGGCAGCTAAGATGTACACACCGCAAATTAAAATCTTTATTACTGTATGAAACCTTTTTTCAATGTGGCACCAACATGTCAGTTTGATATGAACACAAGTGACTGCACACTTTCTAGAAACTCACCCAGTGTCTGCCAGCCCTGGCATGGGCGACATGAACTTTCCACTCCACAAGCCTAAAAACAAGCGACTTACTTGGCTTTCAGAAGGGCGTCAGCAGCTTCATCCACCGCTCTCCTCCGATCCTTCAGCGCTTCCTCCAGAGTGCGCCACTGAGATGATTTTTTCTCCCCGGCAGCCTAAGAAGCACAGATGCCTAATTAGGGTCATCACAATCACAAAGTAAAACTGTTATAAAAAATAAATGAAAGCCTGGAAAGAGCCAGAAGTTGCTACACTCATTTCACTGAGCAACATTTTTGTGGTTTACCAACAGCACAGCTGGAAGCTTTATGAACACATTTTCCCTTCCAATGGTTTGTTTGACTCTTAATGTTTTGTTCCACCTGAGCAACAGCCATCTGTCCACGCAGAACAGCTTGTGTGAGGATCACTGTACGGTGCCCCAACGTTGTGGGGGGGAAATCTCTACACGTGTCAAAGTACTGTAATACTTTAAAATTGCTTTTAAGCTCAAGTACCGTAATAAAGTAGCTTAATTTAAAGTAAGCTTAATACTTAAGCTTAAAAGCAAACTGTTAAGATACTTGTTTTTCTAACCACTAGATTAAATTTCGAGCGCTTGTTTAGTTGTCTGTATGCCCCTGTTCATTTGATTAATCACTAAATTATATTCTTTGCCCCGGAACTGAATAGGAAGCAGCAGTTCCACGCAAAGCTCAGCATTAGCACACGAGAACCACAAGCTGGTATCACCTGTGCAGCATTCCCTACTCGTTTCCAGAGAAGAAAAGAAGATTTTGGCAAAGGGAATGGTTCAACAGGGTGGACAGTATGATACCCTAGCTATATCTAGGTAAAAAAATGGGCTTAGGAATTAAAACACAAAGAATTAAAATACAAGGTGAAGACGACTATCAATGTATTAACTTGAACTGTTCTTCTTGCAAAAGGGAAATAAAGGAATTGGGGAAAAACCACCCAAAATTCAAAATCAAACCCACTGTATTATTCAATCAGACAACACTTCACCAGTATAAAAATTAGTTAAAACTGATAAAAGTAAGGACATTGCAAGAAAAGCTTCCAACTTTAATGGTGAAACGAAAAGTTCTGCTGAACACAATTAAAAAAAAGAATAATTTGTCCCCATTTGTACAGTTTACCTCAGAATTGTCCATGGCCTCCTTCAGTATTTGTGAATGGGCATTCACTGCTTGCACAGCAGATTCCTGGGCAGTAATCGCCTGAAGGGTTATACGAGCTGTCGCACTCAGGGCTCCTTCTAGAGTTGCTGCAAGGGCTGGAAAAAAATGAATTAACTGAATTAGACTGTAAGGAGAAGAGCCTTAGTAAAATGACCCGTTATATCCTCCTTATGTGATTTTCTATGAGTGAAAAGAGTCAGTCAATTCAGGAACGATGCTTGCAGCCTTCAGAAGAAGAAAGGTTGCCAGAACATGCTCCTTGTTTAGAGAAGGAGTACTAAGGTAGCAATAAAACCAAGCAGTCGGAGACTTTTACCATGTTTCTGCAGGGGGAACGTTTAACCCAGTAGATTTTTTCCATCACCATTTGTTACAATGGTTATTCAGAGAAAACAAGTAAATTTTGCTGTCTCCCACAAGGAAAATACATTCCAAATACAGAGTTCTCCTTCCTAGCCAACACGGTGGTGGACTTGACTATCTACTCCTATTGGTATAGAAGCACAAATGAGCTATTAATTACTCAAGCAGGAACCAAACCAGAATGATTAATCAGAGTGAGCATCTGTTTCTGGAGTCAGATACTTATTTCTAAGAAGTGGAGTAAGTAAATCCAGCATTCCAAAAAATATTCTGGATTTTTTCAGTGTGACATTTCAACTTCTTCACTTGCAAAAAAGTTTTGGGCCACAGGAAAAGCCAGACCACCTCTCAGTAATACAGCTGGATTAATGGCTCTGTCTGAGTTAGAACCCAAGCGAGGAATTGTCACAGTTCGCAACCCAGAACCTACAGGCGACTCTTCGCAACGTACCATCCCTGAACCACTACCGAATATATCAAGGTAGCTGCTCTGTGGACAAGGACCTGGGGATCCCAAAAGATGGCAACCTGAACACGGGTCAGCAGCACGCACCGGCAATGAGTCCTGACTGGGAACAGGGGTGCATCCAACAAGAGCACATCCCTCAGATCAAGCGAAGGAATGATTTCTCTCTAATTGGCACTTAACAAGACTGCATCTGAAACATGGGGTAACATTTTGAGCCTCCAATATGTGAAAGACACAAAGAAACCAGGGAGCGAACACTGGAGGCACTAGGATGGTTAGGGGACAGCAGCACGTGACACTGACGAGAGGCTGAGAGATCTGGGCTTGTTCTAGCCCAGAGAAGAAAAGCCAAAGGCGTATCTGAAATAATGCCTTCCACATCTAAAGGAGTGTTACAGGAGAGACTGAACTGACTTGTCAGAGGCACCCAGAGAAAGAGCAAGAGGCAACAGATCCAACCGCCACAACAAGAGAAATTAATTGGATGTATCAAGTTCTCCATCATAAGAAGCACTAGCAAAGCTGCTCAGAGGTGGAACAGTCTCCATCCTTTCAGAGCTTCAAACCTCCAGCGGAGAAGGCCCTGAGCAACTTGCCCCAACTCTCCAAGCAGGGGGTGAATTAGAGACCGTGGAGGTCCATTCCAACCCCAAATTTTCCATCATTCTTGGACTATCATTTCCTCCTTAGTGGGTGGAAGAAGCTTCAACACCACTCATCCTGCCAACACCACACAGAGACAACAACAAAGAGGTGCGTAAGCAACTGAGAACTCTAAAGCCAAAACAGTCCAACAATTCTTCTGTCACGTAGAACACATATAGGAAAACTATCAGTGTGGACTTACCCGATATCTTCTCTTGCTCCTCTTTGTCTTGCTGGGCAAGCCGGGCCGCAACTTCTTCTGGTGATCGTTCTTTTACGGCATGGGAACCTTCATGTTCTTTACCTATTCAGAAGTAAAGCATTAAACTATTTTAGCAGAAAGTCCAAATTAGTACATGGATTACTTGTAAAGAAGTAACTTTCTTTTCAAAATTGATTTTTATAGTCAGTATCACATTATAAATCTGACTTCTGCATAAAGCCATGCTGAAACGACCTTGAGCTTTTTTTATACCCATAACTACAAAGGCCAGTCTCAAATCTTCTTATAATTAAAAAACAGTATCATGGATACCTCACATGCCTCTGTAGATTTTATGTTGTCTAGTTACAAAAGCATACAAGATTCAGAATTGAAAAGCAAAGCAAGAACTGGAAAACACTTACAGAGCCAAGTTTAAGTTTTAAGTGAATATATGTTGTTGGTTTTTTTTTTTTCAGTTCTCCTCTGCAAAGTAAAGAAAGATTAGGGAGAGAACTATGATGAATCACGATTTTACTCTATGCCCTAGCTGAAGGCTACTTAAAATGCCTTTAAGAGTGAGCACTGACCTAAGTAATTCTCTCAAGACCAACAGTAAGTCTGTATCTGAACTGAGGAGAGAGCCCAGACTTCTCAGCCTCAGGCTGCAACAAAAACCATCAGGTTTCCTTCTAATAGTGCTGGTGCTGACTCTGAAGAATGTATTTACTTACTGCTGGCATACTTTTTATGAAATGTGTTCATACATAAAGAAATTAATGTAATCTCATCTGAAAGAGACTATCATATAGAAGCTAATGTTTCTTGTCAAGTTAAACAATAAATGCAGTTTCTTCACTTGGCCCTGGGAAGACACGCTTGTCTGAACAGCAGTCAGAAAAGCGCAAAGAGCAGACGCAAACTGGACTGTACAAGTCCAGTTTTCCAAGCTTTCCTCTTGCTTTCATGCCTACACCTGTCCCAGGATCAATCTCAGCTTCTTTAGTTTGTTAAAACTCTATTAACAGATGATGGAAGTTTTCTTCTGCATAAGGCCCAAAGAAGCATGCCTTGAAAAACCGACAAAGAAGTAAGAATTTATGCACTTGAAGCTACAGGATTTCGTTTTTCTTCATTGTGTTCATATGATCTTTTTCACCTTCTTCAGTCTGTATCCCCGGAGCTGGCACTGACATGGCTACACCTGTTGCAGAGATGATCTGTGCTGCAGCCTTGCCTGCTGTTAAATACAGTTATAGAACAAAACCAGTTAGCATGTATGAGCTATAATGTAAGAACAGAGATATAACACTTAATATTTTCCTCTGTAGAAACATATTATTTGGACACTGATAGTATTATTTCCAGAAAAAGATAATTTCCTGGACAAACAGCAACCAGGTATTACATGTACACACAGCCATGAGAAATAAATGGGAAAAGATGTCACAACTGCTCCTCTCTAAACTAGTTTGATTTGATCTGGCTTTACAGTAGCTCAGTAATTATCCAAAATTAACCTTTTTGTGCTTGCAAAAACAGGAGGTAAAAAGCCTCAGAGTCCAGCACCCAAAGTGCTCTTCCTGCTGAATCTCCTATCTAATTTGTGCACAATGCTCATTGTTTATCTTAGATTCCAAATATTCTATAAATTAAACAGGTTTCCTAAAAAATAGAAAAAAAAAAAAAGTCAAGCCATTTTAGGTAAATTTTCTTATGACTGAAAATTATATTAATTCTAAGAAATTATAACATACTCATCTTCAGCCATTCCATAGGACTATTTTAATCTACCCTAATACATATGATAGAGGAGATCATGAGGTCTCTTGCTTCTCTCTACATGACATTCTATAAATTTACCTTCTTTTTCCTCTGAAGGAGGAACAGCTTCTGTTTTGCTCATCTGGGATTTGGGGGCAGGCTGTTTAGACTCTTTCATTACTTCTGCTACAGATGAGATCTTTAGTGGACCTTGCTGTATCTTGAAAAATCAGAAAGAAGAAATATCATCAGTTTCCAAACAGCTTGTGTCTCACCGATTCCATTATAATGGAAAAGAACATTTCCCTGTCTAGACACCTGCATCATAAATCTAGACTTCAAGCTAGACATGGAAACAGTAGCAAGATTTTTAATTTAGAAGGAATCTTTACAATTTTCACCTCTCCAAAACTGAAGGTATAGTAGTGGCAGCTTTCACTACAAACAAATATTTATTAAGGTATACATAAAAAGCAAATAATTTCACGCCCCAAATATTCCAAACACTTCACAGTGTGTTGAACACCACAGATAATGCAGAAACTATATAAATCACACACATGTGAAGGCCTGAAACAACTTCAGAAAGCAGATTTCAATTCTTTCCCCTTGGACATTATTTAGTCCATACAGGTGTATCTTAAATTAATTCAGTTGACACTTCTCTTCATTTCAAACCTCTTGAGCGCTTATTGTCGAAACGAGTTAGGCCATCGGTCTTCCCTACCCAGCTTTTTTTCAGGTAAGTGTCCCAACAGCTTGCTCCCTCAATTGTAATTTTTTTGTCCACCAGCACTTATGGGAGTCACCCCTCCCATCCTGCCCAGCTTCTAGGCAATTCCTTTGGAAGCTGAGTGGAAAAACAAGTATAATTGTTTTAAAGATACATGACTACCTAATTAAAGAGATGTTTGGAAAAAGAAAAAAAACAAAACACATGATGATTTTGTCTGGATATCACCGACCAGAAGATGCTACAGGCTTGGTGTGGGGTTGACAGGCGTGGAAGAATCAGATTTGCATGACTTAACCTCTTGCCCTTTGAAAGGATTCCGATGCTGCCTTCAGGGCAGATGACCACTTACTTACTCAAGCACAGAGTACTGTGAAGTTTTATGATATTAATCCGTTAATATCCATCATGCAAAGCGACAAGATAATAATAAAAGCATCTGAGTTAGAGCCATGACTGGGCAGGTGATAACTTTGTCACCTGACCAGTCTGTTTTGCAAAATTTACTAGCGCCTGGGACATGTTAAGAGGTTGGATGATCCTGAGTGAAGTGTAGCTAAAACCAGAAGAGATACGGTTTCGGTTAGCTGATATTGTCCCGTTCATTAAGAACAGCTTTCTTTAACTCCAATTAAAATATTTTGGTTTTCTTGAAGGTCAGATGGTTTCTGAAAGCTCAGGACATCCACAGCCAGAGCAGCTTTTCAGCATTCTTGGATAATCGGGAAGCATTTGCTTTCAGATGGAGGAACAGAGAAACTTCCAGATTCCATTTCTAGAGCTGTGCTGAAGGCAGTAATATCAGGTTTTTCTTCCCACAGGGTCACACCACTAAGATTTCAAAGTATGATGCTTATGCGTGGCTCTGTGCCGTTCAAGTCTCTATTCATTCAAAAATGTTCTCAGTTCTCTTTAAAATAAGTTCAGCTTAGAATAACTTTTTCCTAATCCTGCTGCATCGCTAACTACACTAAGCTTCTAGTAAAATAGTTAAATTCCAACACGTCGCCTACCCCTCTCTCTCCCAAATGTATTTCTGAGTATAAGCAGAGCAGCTATTCAGTTAGGATCCTACTAGATTATTCTACTATAAATAAATGTAACAGTTTTACAACCCACAGACCACAATCACGAGCTGATAATGGGAAGTATACAAGCAGCACTGTTATGCAGCACAAAGCAGTACCTCAGTTCATAATTCTTAAACCTTCATAATTTCAGAATTCTTAAATTCCTAGCACACAGCAAAATTAATCAGAATTTGAAAACTGAGAGCAGATGCTCTCTTTAAAAAAAAGAAAAAGGAGAGGGTAGGGGTGAACAGGAAACACTTACTGGTTTCTTTGGCATCGGTACAACATGAGGTGCAGGACCAAGTGCCAACTCAAAGAGTTTATCAGAGTAGGGAACAGCCTTCTCTACGCTCTCCCGGAACTGCGTGTCATAGCTGGCATACAGGACGGTTCCACCTACTCCTCCACCCACAAAGAGGATACCTGCACCAATGATTTTGCCTACAGAAACACTGAGTGGGGGAAAGAAGAGTGAAAGTTATGTCAATTGTATTGTATGACAAACATTGAATGGTTTGTGAGTCTTTAGCTTACAGCTGGGTACAACTACTCTGTTCCAGAGGCTTGCCAACAAACTCAGCACCCACTTTAAATCACTTTCAGCACCAGCAAATCCCTGGTACTGTACTGGTTCATGACTAACCCAAAGATAAGAGAGCAAGTCACAACCTTTCTTCTAAATATTGATCATCTCAATTAGCTTCATTTCAGTCTGAATCAAACAAGGAACACACAAAACCATGAGAATAAGAGTTACTCAACAACAAAAAAATCCCACCACCGCCAATTTGCTCTCAGGTGAAACTAAGGAGTAGATTCCCTCTTGGTCAACGCACCAAGGAACCAATTCCACCCCTCCAAAACCTTCTACATACCCAGACTCTCCTGAGGGGGTGGCATATCCACGGTACAGTCGTAATGGACGGAGCGACGCTCTCCCACACCGGCTATTCTGCAAGAGGCAGAGGAGGCGAGTTAAGCTGTGAGCACATTGAAACAACCCTTCACCTCAGCAGCAGCATGGAACCGGTCTGCTCCATCGCCACATCTTGCATGCCCCCGGAACGAAAGCGGCAGCGGCACTAGAGCAGTGATGTTGGACTCCGTTTGCCCTAAACAAAGCTTTCTCACATGCAACTTGTAGGTTAAGGGCTTTTTAAGAAGTAATTAGGCATTTTGAAAGATGAGAAAGAAAACAAAACCAACAAAAAACTATCACCCCAGCTTATTACTGCATTTATTTGTCTTATTTCTGTTCCCGATCTCCAGTTTGGGGAGCACAACTGGGTTAGTTCAGATTCTCTTCAATAATCTTGTGTGCTAGAAGAGCTCAGCTGTGAGCAGTGCAGAAGACGACAGCTGTTTAAATACTTAAAACTATTAAAAACTATATTTAATATCTAAAATTTTTTATTTCTGAAGACATACAAGAAGTTCTCCTTGAGTTTCAAAACCTTCCTCTTTAAAAGAATTAGCAAACGCATTCACTTTGCAGATAGACATCAGATTATAATATAAATTAAATTACTACATGAACAGTGATATTTCATTATATTCTACTTAACAAAAAACACATCACCCAAGATTTTTATCTACTTTATATTTTAGTTGAAAATTAAGATTTACCAGAAAGACTGGTTAAGCTACTCCAGCCTGCAGAAGGAAGAACACTGTTCCCCTCAGGAGGCTTTTTCCCCTGACACATGAACTGCTAAGAGAGGAATACAGGACTCACGGGAAATCAGAGCGTAAGACACAAAAGGAACTTTTCCCACGTTTGAGATATTGTGGGCAACTAGAAATCTTTTCTTCAAAGAAAGAAAAAAAGAAAATTGGGAGATGCTTCACTACAATATAACCCCAGAAGATAAGTTTCTTTACTGCCATATGCAAAAGGAAATAAGTAACAAGTACAAATCTCCTTGTTTAGGTCCCATCCTTGTCCAACAGTGTAGAGAGGAAAGGCAGGAACACTGAATTCTTATTCTTTCCAGAAGAGCAGCCAAAATTTTTTTTATTAGTTACAGGAGCATGTGTACAGCAAGAGGAAATGTCCTTTTCTTACCCCTGAGACCTCTGCAAGCTCTAGCTAAGCTCTGTGGTCGATTTTCTGGTTGACAATGGATGAACGGGAGGCAAAATAATAAAGATATTCTGTAATGCTTTTGATTACGAGACTTGATTGCCCTAGAAGCATACACCGAGGCTTTACCGGTCCTTTCAAATGGGACTTCACTAATAAAAGCCTCTTAAATCATTTTGTAATCAACTGCTGGATGTGCTCCTGACTCTCAGTAGGTCCCTATTACAACATGAAGTACAAGATGAGCAAAATAGCACTTAGGGAGCTACAGGGCAGAGGAGAAATCTTGCTGCTTGTTGTTCAGCATTTATGCTTTGTACGCAAGAAGTGGGTTGGGTTTGGGTTTTTTTGGGAGGGTGGGGTGGCGGAAACTACTGTTTTCAGTCCAGATGCTCTTTGGATCAGATGATCTTTCAAGGTCCCTTCCAAGCGGGGCTGTTCTACGAGTAGCCAAATTCTCATTTTTATTCATTGTTTATCAAGATGAGCACAACCAAAACGCAGGTGCTCTATCTATGATGTCAGACTCACACTAGTGTACACGTAGCAATGAGAGTGACAACCAAACAAGTCCCCCCCCTACTCTTTTCTTTCAAGGTGCTGCAACAAACAGAAAATCCTGCAGCTGGCCAGGAGAAGAGCCACCAAAAATCTTTAGGTATCAATGTTTTATGAATGGAAGCCCAAGTGTGATTTTGCTCCCTCCCATACAAATACACTACTACCTCCAAAAATCACTAAATCATTATTTTTTTTTAAAGAAGCATTGCTCTCTTTTGGCCATCATAATAATATTGCCTATATTTGCTCTTTCGCCATAATTTAGAAACTGACAGGTAGTTTCTAATCTTCTCTTTGCATAATTGCCAGGAGTTTGTCATTTTTTAGACCCTTTTTAGTTATTTGTACTAATGCCTCAAAGGATTTGGAAGAAATACATCACACATGCATTGCTATGCCCTGTAAAAGGCAGAAGTAAACCACTTGCTGTCCTGCAGAAGAGAAGACAGAGAAAACCCCTTTGATAAGGTATCACGCAGACAGCACAGATCACCGGGGCAGAGGCAGCTGTTGCCATTTCTTCCTCCTCCTCCAGTTCTTCTTACGCGCTCTTTGTTTCACCTAACTTCTTAAATGCTTATTATTTTACATTCATTGTGTACTGTTACATCGCCACAAGAATCACTTTGCAGGGTACACTGTCCCTTCGCTCTGGTTCATGGTAAGAGCCCCAGTGAATCTGACATTTACTCAGGACGGGTACAGCACAGCATGGCAGAACATCATTAAAAAAAATAAAATCTGCCTTGCAGGCATATACTTCCATGTATAACTTAAATAACCAGACACAGAACACATCATCCTCTGCATTCATTCAGTCCCAGCTAAACATCTCCTGCTCACCCGGCTCGAGCATCTTGACCCAAAATTTGCACAGAATGAAGCTTGCAAGATATGTACGGTTTTCCACAATATGGGATTTGTGTAATTAAAGAGAGCAAACCAGAAACTTCAGAGGAAGTTTGTCTTCGTTATGATAGAAGTTAGATGTAACAAGGATACCTGGCCACAGGACTCAAATTCAATCCCCATAATTCAAGACTTCTGCCAAATATTGTACCGTTTTACAAAAAGTTCTCTGCTTCTTCTCAGAGAAAACTGCAGAAATACTCCAAATAAGGGAAGAGTCTCTCTGCAGCACTCCACATGTACCTGAAAACATTTATGAAATTGCTGGGATGAAGACCCACTTCTCTCGAAGCCACAACTTCAATGTACTTGTTAACAAGCTGCTCCTCCACCCACAGAGCTCACAGCAAGAGAGAAGGATAACATGTCTCCCAGTCTCCACCACAAACTCTCTACTGGGATTTTCTATACTTAGACCTTTGTGCTGGCTTTGGGGAGCAGCAGTTGCTTTGCTGTTCGCCCACCCAGCCACACTCTGTTTCCCTGCTCTTTCAGCCTGCTCAAGCAGCTGAGCATCCCCAGGGACCCATCACCCCAGAGTCCTGGCCCAGCTCTCCTTAAACAACCTGCAAAGGAGTATCTCAACATCACAAAACAGAAGCAGACTTGCCTCACTGTCAGCTTCCATAAAACATATATGTAAAAAGGGTTCATTCCAATTCTTAAAAAATGTCGTTACAGCTTGCTACTCCTAATATTTAAAAAAAACCGAAGACATATGTCTCTTTTTGGGCTGTATCAAAGCAAAACAAGCTAGTTTCACCAACTAAACTGCAAGGTACCAGCAAGATGTTGTCACTCACTGTTTCATTATGCCGCTGTCAGGCCTGCAGGCCAATGCCAAGGCTCTGCCCTGAGCTTTAGCTAACTGAACAGGGCGAGAGAAACTCCCAAACATGACACGAGATGCACCAAGTCTCATGACAAAAAAAAAAGAGGGACGAGGGTTAGTAAAGACACCAAAATGGAAGTCAGATAATAAGATATAAAAACAATGTAATCGTGGCTGCCTGGGGGTCACTTCAGCTGGAGCAGAGAATAAACCAACGCCGCTGCTCGTGCAGGAACGTGTCTGTTGAAGGTGCTCCCCCAGGCAGGAGGACACGGGCAGCAAGGATGCCTTCCCTTATGAGCAAGGCAACAGGCAGCACAGCCAGATGGAGCATCACGGCGTCACCATGCTGGTGCCCCTTCCAGGCCTGTCAGCCTCTTACCAGCCAAAAGGACTTGCTTCCACTACTTGTGAAAAATTACCTAGTAACATCTTAGATCAGGTTAGCACTTCTTTGATCAGAGTCACAATTCTGCAGCTCTTGCAAAACAACCACTATAATTACAATATTTGTTTCTTACTCCCAGTTTCTGGCTCTTTTGCCACCCAAACAGATTGCAGAGACAGTTGCAGGAAGTCCATGGGACCAGCAACGGGCTTCATGTGTATATACTACAGTATGCCACAAAGTTTCCCCTCAATATGAATAAAAAGAAGCAAAATGTATAAAAAACTATTTCATTGCATGCCCGCTTCTGCTGTCCAAACTAAATCTCCATTGTATTTGGTCTCATCAGGAAATATGAGTAGGGGTAAAAGAAAAAAAAAGGTGTTTTTTTTCCCTGAAGTAAGGGAACAAACAGCAAGGATACAGACAACAAACCTCACTGAGTGCTGTGGCACCTTTGTGTTTGCATGGTTCTTCCTTTTGCAGAACAAAGGCACGCTTCTGAGCTGCAAAGCACAACTCTGGCTTTTCCAGTACTGTACAGTCATTCCAGCCATACTCTTTTAAAGCCTAAATACAGGCAAAGAGCCCTAAGCAATAAACATCTGTGAAAGCCTGGGGTTCGTCTTCTTGACTCCCAGCTAAAACTTTCCACAGCCCTGCAAACCTAGAGCCTTATTTTAGCGGGTATCAGATGACCAGGCCTGGAGAACCCTCCGGCCTTATAAAGCAGCAGCAGAAGTGCCAGCTGCGGTGGAGGAAAAGGTTGCTAGCTTTAAAATGTGTACCTGTCAACTGCAGAGCCAGTGGGGGCTGAGCACACAGCTTTTCAGCCTGCCAGTCCCTAAAGGGGCCTACAGGAAAGCTGGAGAGGGACTTTTTACAAGGGTAGGGAGTGACAGGACAAGGGGGAATGGCTTTAAGCTGAAGGAAGGCAGATTTAGATTAGATATTAGGAAGAAATTCTTCACTCTGAGGGTGTTGAGGCCCTGGCCCAGGGTGCCCAGAGAAGCTGTGGCTGCCCCTGGCTCCCTGGCAGCGTCCAAGGCCAGGTTGGATGGGGCTTTGGGCAACCTGGGCTAGTGGAGGGTGTCCCTGCCCATGGCAGGGGTGGGACTGGGGGGGCTGGGAGGTCCCTTCCAACCCAAACCAGTCTGTGGTTTTCCTGTGCTGAACTGTGTGAATACAGGGCAACGAACGTGACATGTAGAGTAGAAAATAAAGGCGATCTGAGCAGGTGATTTTTTATTACCGTGAAGCAGACACCTGAAATACAAGTTGGGGCCTCAACAGAGGACTCACCTCAGGCACCCTCACGCCTGACGGTACTTGTCACGCTGAGCGCCGGCCGCCGTTATTAACGACACGGCCAGGCGACCGGACCCACCGTGACCAGGGCGGGGAAGGGCCGGGAGGTACCGGGGCCGCAGGCCGGGGCGGCGCAGGGGAGGCCGCGGCGGGGAAGGCAAGGTCACGTCCTTCCCCGCCGGGGAGCGGAGCGCGGCCTCCC
>VXBL01001075.1:1755703-1838541 GCA_013400195.1 Aramus guarauna
GGCCCTCCGGGGCGAGCAGCGGTTCTCACCGGCCCTGCGGTGGGGGATGAGGCGGGCCCGGGCTGCGGCGCCCCTTGTAGCGAGGACAGGGCGGTGTGAAGCCGCCTCGGGCAGCGCTCCGCTGGGCGGGGCAGCGCCGTGCCCCGCCCTCCACGCAGCGTGACCTTCGCCGGCTGCCGTNTCTCTTAGCCCCAGGTCTCTCAGTTCTGCTCAGCATAACGCTCGGAGCAGGATGTAAAATGGAGGATAGTTTGTAGGCATAGACGTTGCAAAAAAGCCTTGTTATAATCGGCGCTGTTTCTCTTGCTGACGATTAATAGGCTAAAAGTAGTTTCTGAATGGCAGTAACAGCTCTTGAGTGTTTGAGCACTTTTAGTAGATGAAAAAAAGCTGTTCTGTGTGGACTAACTTTGGATTAATTTTGACTGGAGTCCAACGTGGCCGTCAGTGTTCACACATACACATGCATTAATTGCTGTGCTGCAGCGTTTGATGAGTTCTCGTTAACCTCCTTCAGACAAGCCACAGCCAGTTCTGATTTCTCTTTGTGTGAAAAAGCCCATGGCTACTTTTAGAGAAAGATGTTTCATTCATGTTCTATTTTTTTCCCTTTGGGGGTGCTTTTTTTTAGCATCACATCTCTACTTCCAAGTATACTTCAGCAGCCGGTGAGGACTCTGACTTACTACAGCTTGCGGAATGGGAAGAGGAAAACCGTGAAAGCTGTCACCGATAGGTTTCTCCGGCTGCACAATGGCCT
This sequence comes from Aramus guarauna, assembly GCA_013400195.1. Classification (NCBI taxonomy): domain Eukaryota; kingdom Metazoa; phylum Chordata; class Aves; order Gruiformes; family Aramidae; genus Aramus; species Aramus guarauna. The sequence goes on from VXBL01001075.1 coordinate 1,756,464, forward strand.
TTGGGTTAGGAGAAAGGTAAGGTTGGGTTTTTGGGTTTGGTTTTTTTTTTGGTAATAAAAGCATGTTTACAGTCAGTGGGCTAATTATTTTCCTTCCATTAGAGGGCAGCAGCTAGCATGGAAGTTAAAAAAAGCTCCAGAGGACCCCCATCTTCCTGAAAGTGGGGAATTTGTCCTGGTTTGCTTATCAGTATTGCCATGTATGTGTATTTGCAGCAACCCACTTAAAAGTCTTTTGTGTGTTTTCTTCTGACAGGCTGGTTATAAGAAGAAACTGTGGAAGAAGTCAGCTGCCCAGAAGAGGCGTTTGAGAGAGTTTGTGCTGTGCACTAGAACACAATGTAAACTCCTTGATAAAATGACCACTTCTTTCTGGAAAAGAAGGAATTGGTATGTTGACGATCCCTACCAGAAGTATCATGATCGCACGAATCTTCGTGTGTAGAAATCCTGGTTTCATTTTTGCGTCCCTCTAGGAAAGAAGGGGTGGTACATGTGCTGTGGTCTTAATTTGAGAACGCAAACCTGTAATGGCTGTTACTTTTCTAAATAAACATATGCATATCATCTGGTCAGAATTATGGGCATCAGTGCCCAAAATAAAGGAATATTCAAGATGATTTTTTTTTTTGAGCTGCAATTTGTGTTTTACTGATAGAGGTTGAGCTGGTCACCTACATGTTCTGACATCTGTTGGTTTCCTGTGATTGTGTATAATGTATGTACATGGATGGATAGTCTAAACATCACTAAAAGTGAATAATTCCACATATTTGACCTTAAAAATTTTAAAAGAAACACATTTAAATAACCTCAGGGTGTATTTTGCTATGTCCGTACTTATTGGTAGCTCATGGAATGGAAGGGGAGAAAGAAGAGTGGAGTCCATTTCAATATTGGTGCCTGTCGTGGTGCCAGATAAGCTGTTGTCATGTCTCCATGCTAGAGAGCATAGAAAAAAAACCCCCGATGTTTCATGGCTACATCCAGATTTTGAAACGGATTTAAAAATGCATTGGCCACCAAAGTTCATTACAAGACTCACGTTTTGTATCCTGTGTTGGTTTTTAAGTAGTAGAACAACATGCTCTTAAGGTCCTACACTACATCCTCAAGCAGTCAGTTGTGAGCGTTTTCTTGTTTATTCTTTCTTTAAGCCTAATTATACCTCACACCGCATAGCTCTGATCCCACGTATATACGGAACAAACCCGAGGATTTCTTACAGGGTCCTGCTGGAGTGTATGACGCAACTGGTTTTACTATGGGCTACATCAAAGGTTTTCCCTACAAGGAGGTGAAAGGAGTTGCTTCTCTTAGCTTCAGAACGTTCGCTAACAATTAACGCGGTACTAAGCAGCTAGTTGCTGGTTATCAGCTCCAGAGCCGCCTGTATCGCAAGAGATGGTTTGCTGTGCAATGAATTCACTACTTAGAAAGAGTGTTCAGTAGCTGTATTTTTTTTTTTCCAGTTCATAATACAGAAGGAAGTTCTGAAGGACATGCAGCACTTAGTGAATACATCTATATACAGTCAGCCAGAATTGAGATAAAAATAATACAGCGATCAAAGTAATTATTCTGGCCTGCCAGATACATTGAACAGACTAAAGAGGTTTTCCTCCTTTTTTTTCTTTTTTTTTTTTTTAAAGAAAAGTTTAAGACTTTATTCAAGATGTATATCAAGCAGTATAACAAAACCAGCAAAACATCAACCTTTGGAATACTGTTGTAATGGCCATCCTTGTGAGGCATGAAGTGTACCATTTCATCACAGATCTTTTTCTACCCATCACAGGAAAGAAATCACGTGAAGTGCACAATGAGGATCCTTAAATAGTTTGTCTAAACGCAAATCCCAACTCTCTATTTCAAATAGGGTGCTAGATGCAAAACGAACAGCAAAGAGGAGACTGTGATTAATGAGCATTCGGTCACAAGTACAAGGGTTTCATCACGCTGTGAGAACGCTTCAGAGCAGTCAGAGGCAGCAGGTTGTTTACATGAGGCTGGGGAGCATTGTGTCTCTCCAAGCAGCTTTCTCCCTCTCGTTAGGAATAAATAACCCGATTCTCCTTTCCTTCTGCACTGGGTTTGCGCTGACACAATTTAGAGTAGTGTGGGATTAATTCCAAGGTGACAGCGGTACACGTGAAGTCTGTCTTGGCTGTATTTGATGCAATCCTGATTCAGCAATTGGCAATGGCTGTAACTGCGCTGACACTGGCCCCTATGAGGAGAAAGGAGGCGTGGAGGACTGCACCGACCTGCTCAAGCTTAGCCAGAACTGAGGTGGATTTACGGTAAATGGGTGAGGTAATTCATGGGCCCATTTTCCATGGACTGTCTCCAGCTGTGGTTTCCTTCCCCTCAACCTCAATTTTACTCGCTCATCGTAATGCAAGTTTGACTTGAGCCTTGTGCTGGGTAAGGGCTGTATTTTCTAGGCTGGCCTGTTCCTTTCAGGTAACGTTCTCAGGCCAGCTCTGAGCAGTCAGGAGGTGCCTGCCCGCCCTGCAGCACCGATCCTAGAGTCCGGCTGCCACAAAGTCCCCTGTAACCGGGCTCTGCTTACTTAAGCCAGATCTGTTGCTATTTTAAACCATCAGCTGACAGACTGCTTGCTTTTAGGAGGAATAATCTACAAGCGGTTAGCCGGCTTGCACCCTCGGAGCCTGAGCTGGGAGGAAGCTAACTGCTCCCTATCACCATCCACCTAAAATCCACCATCCAGGCGTCCTCTCTTTGCTCGAGTCCTGCAAACTCTCCTTTGCCAGGTGGGGTCAGCATCAGCGCAGGAATCGGGTTTGTTCCTTGGCAGAGGCTCAAGAGAAAAACTGCGACAAAGACACTTCGTGTCCAGTGGTTATTTCTGCGTGAACGCAGGCAGCCGAAGAGTGAAATGACGGAGTTGGGGCAACACCTGTAAACAACCTGTGTGTGGAAGATGAGGAATCAAAAGCAAACGACCATTCTCTTCTGTATACAGAACACTACAGCACAAAGTGCACGTGGTTAGGCATTCACATTTCTTGTCTATCTATACACAAATATACAGCTCGGTTGATAAATTAATGCATTTTTGCCAGAGATACGAAAAGGTTTATTTTTCTCATTTATACATTGAATGTTTTGAGAGATATAAGGCAACTCCCTTGTCAACTATTTCACCTCAGCACTTCAGAAATACTAAACAGTCAGGTTTACAGTAAAACAGCAGATTAGACGCACATTTAATAATTTTAGTGAGAATCAATGTTAATACAGCGTGTCTGAGAATAGAATTTGTCAGATGTTGTGTAGCTCTATGTTACTGGGGTTTTTTGGCATAATTCAGTGCAAACTTGTCAGCTGCTTTTTTATCTCATGGCAGCCCATCGCAGAGCAGGGAAACATAGCTTGCTTGCAACAGGATTTTATTTTCTGCTAACACTGCAGGCAGTTTTTCTATTTCTTTTTAATGTTTGCCAAAAGAAATCAAATAAGCTCGAAAGCTGCTTAAAAATAAAACACACAAGCTTAGCTCCTCAAAGCTTTTGCTGAGTATCTTCCAAGGACTGACTCTTCTGTCACTGCTATTTAGACAGGTTTGTTGGTTCTTTACAATTTACTTTCTGAAGACTTTTTCCTTCTCACTCATTGCAAAATATGACTGAATTAGCATATGTAAATGAAATAAAATTCTCAGGTAACGAGGCCAAATACTGTGGCAGACAGAGGAAATAACTGCTTGCTTTTTCCACTTCTTAGCCAGGTCAGATAAACATTTGTGCATGCGTATAATTTATTTCTCTCTTCCCCACAGGCGTAGGAAGCTCTGGGGGAACCTCAGGGATCCATCGGACAGGGGCAGCTGGGATATCGATGCATATCCGGCAGAGAAAAGGTTTCAAAGGCCACTTTAGATTTATCTCTGAGCCTGATACACTCCAGCCGGCTGTTGGCATCCTGGCCCACTGTACCTGAACTAGATTAACGGTACTGTTCACCATCAAGCCCGTGTACTGATCCATTAGTGATGGCAAGTCCTACGTAATGCTAAATGTTTTTCTAGTCTATGTGACAGGTTCCAAGAGCAAACACAAAGGGCCACGTAATTAACTTATGTGTGAATCTCACATGCTCAACACTTACAAGAGACACCAACTTGAAGCACAAATACACAAACCCTACCACGTCTTCCTCTTCTTTTATATTTCTCATTTATATATGGATACAATTACACCACTCCATCTGGTTCTTGTGGTTCTAACCAAACTCCAGGCTTCAAAAAGCAGCTCAGACCCAGCACCCTGCTCTGCTCGTCAGCGGCACCTTGCTGGGAAAGCAGAGCGCTGGGACTGACACTGGTGCAGGCAGGGGAGAGAGGTGCGTTTTCCCCTGGAAGCGCATCACTGAAGCGACTCTTTGTCGCTGCAGCTAGTAAAAGCCTGGCTCGCTTACACTTTAAAACCAGCAGCAGAACATTTGCCACAAGCGATATGATCTAGTTGTTCTAGCCGCCGTCATTTTCCACACAATACTCTCCTGGCTCAGGCTGATAAAAATTAAGACTCCCCCTTCGTTACATCGTTGAAACCATTTATTTTCTCTTGCACCTCTCTTCCTCATCCTCTCTAAGTGGTTCTGTCTCTACGGTTTTTAGCACAATGATTTTCTTAGAACATGTGATTTCGTCGCAGAAAGAGCAATGGAGTTGCAGCTCAGCTTTTGCTAATGAATCTTGGACATTTGATACAATCAAAGCACTTTGACATTTGTTACATCATTCACAGTCTTGAGGAGGAAGGGAGGAAAGAGTAATCCATGGCTTCTGCAAATCCACTTCATTAATGGTAAAGCCATAAATAAATACACTGTCAATGTATCACCGTGAGTAGCTGATTATTTTCGTTTCCGCTGTGCATTCACAGAACTAGAGCTATGCAGACACCGATGAGAGTTATGAACAAACAGCCTTACAGAACTAGTGTGAGTGGGTGTACACTCTGCAAACGAAACAAGGACTCTTAACCTGCAGGTGTCTGCCAGGCTGTCCTACCCACATCATGGACAAACGCGAGAAGCGCGTAACAGAAGGATACAGAGAGAGGAGAGAGAAAGGCCATGTCTACAATGCTGCACATCAAAGCACATCCATCCCACTGCTGTTTCCTACATTATTTACGAGTAGCTCTTTAAGGCAGAAGAGAGACATTCTGTGGATCTTGGTGCTATTGGCTCATTGCACTCACATTGTTTCAGTGGCAGAGGACGAGGTACTTTTCTTCCTGAAGCGAGGTCTAAGGGTCCTAGGCGGTGCCTGCAGAAAAGCGAGAGAAAACGTCAGCGGCATAATAGGAAACAATTTTTATTTCCTAAAAACTCACCCGTCTTTGTCCACTTCTGTGGTACTGATCCTATTCCAGGCATGAAGTAATGGAGAAGCAGATCTTGGCCCTCAGATCATTAATGAATGACCGGCTGAGGACTAACGCTTTCAAGAAACCCATTGTAGTCCTTTACCCAGGTTACACCTTCCCCTCTGGCACTTGGTTAGAGGTGTGGCTAAAGATTGCTAATAACATAATGGTTGAAGAAGTCAGGACAAATTGGTGCCATTTACAGCAGCTCTTGGATTAAGAGAAGAAACTGGTGGCAGAAAGCCAGCTCTGGTGTCTCCCAGCCCACCTGCTCCAGTCAACAACAGCCCTCTGAGGGTACAGCTCATTGGGGTGTTACAGAGCTGAAAGGGTCCCCCAGGTGAAACACATCGGACCTGTAATTCTCACAAAATATCAGCCCCTCGCTTGGGAGACAGGCCAGACACTATCCATTGAAATTATTTTAGAAGCCAACTATTGCAATTCTGCCTTGCAGTTAGCTGATGCAGAGAGTTTTAAAAAGGAGCCCTGAATGCCCAGGAGGAGCCAGACCAACTCCATGAAATTGGTTTACTGTGATGAGCCCTGTTCCTCAGACTGAGACAGAAATTAGTTAGACTAGAAGAACAAACAAACGAAAAAAAAAGCCCAATCTGCAGTGCATACTTCTCTCAGAAGAGCTTTGACATGGCATTGTGTCTTGTGTGCTTCACCAAAAGAAATGGTTACCAGATGTTGCAGAGGAGCACAAATTCTCTGCGTGGAGGCCTGTCATAGCATCACGCAACAAAGCATGGCCTGGTAAGCTCTTCTACTCCATTTACATAAATATCCAAAGCTTTATCTTGTCTATATAATTTCTATATAGCATCAATCTATTTACCTGTAAGACTACGACGGGGTCTTACCATTCATAAATGAGGACTCTGTCATTTCTATTTTATAGGACTCTCAAGACCAGGATCATGCTGTATTTCCACATTCCCATGATGCAGCAAGGTAAAATATTCATATAGATAAGGATCTGCAGTATGGTGAGGTTTGGTTTAGACTCCATCTAAATGTCCATCTCTTCCAGCTTGCCCATAAACCAAAGTAGTTTCTCAGAGAGATGAGATTACTCCAACACCTCACCTTGTCTTCCAACCCTGAAATCTTAGCCCCACTGTAGATCATAGAATCATATAGAATCACAGAATGGTTTGAGTTGGAAGGGATCTTCAAGACCATCCAGTTCCAACCCCCCTGCCATGGGCAGGGACACCCTCCACTAGACCAGGTTGCCCAAAGCCCCATCCAACCTGGCCTTGAACACTGCCAGGGAGGGGGCATCCACAGCTTCTCTGGGCAACCTGTCCCAGTGCCTTGCTACCTTCACAGGGAAGAATTTCTTCCTAACATCTAATCTAAATCTCCCCTCCTTCAGCTTAAGGGCATTACCCCTTGTCCTATCACTTCATGAATGAATAGCTCTGCCTCCTTTGGGAGGCCACTAGACAGCTCTGAGAGTAGCTAGAGGGGTGCATCTTTCCATGGTAAGAACAGGGCAGCCCAGCTTTTGGTGAGAGCCTCCAGAGGTAGGACAACCCACCAGAAGGACATACAACTGCTAACCAAACACCTCTCCCGCTCCCTCACACTGAGCCAAGGGGCAGTGGAATAAACCCAGCTCTCCCAGCTTGGATCTGAGAGCTGCGGGCTGAGGCTCCATCCCCCCTGCCCAGATCTGGAAGGAGTCTTTGCCTACGGCATCTCCCATGGAGGTTTTATTTCCTCCACAACAAAATGCTGCTAAAATTGCTTTTGGCAAACCGCAGTATGAAATCTGCATCTCCTTTAGTTCTTTTGTTTCCATGAAGCAACTCAAAGCATACTTGTTAATATAGTGCCTGATTAAAAAACCTATCCAGGTCTCAAAGGAAGAGCTGCTGCTGGTGTCGGTGGGGTTTGGCTAGGTGTGAACTCAAGCAAAAGGGACCGGGGTCTGAACTGTAAGCACTCCAGTTGTGGGGGCTGGCTGTTCTCACCATAACTATCCTGCCTTGGGGGTGAGAATGTATTTTCCTCTACAGACAGGAAAAATGAACTAGCTGTTGATAACCAAACCCTCTCATCCACATACCTCCACATTAGCACGTGGTTTCGAGCTAAATCCAAGTTTTGCAACTCAGATCCAACTCTGAAGCCCTGTATAACGGTTATCTCCACAGGCACGAACTCAGACTTCTTTCAGGAAATCCACAGGTGCAGCAAAGTGAGATAACACCTAGCAAGACCCACCCTTGAAAGACCAGGAATGTATTGTTTGGAGTCAGTGTTTTTAGAGCAAAGAGAGATATTCATTCAGTTGAAGATTCAAGGAATGTCATAGAAGGAGGAGCCTTGTACCTCAAGGGGTTGATCCTTCTTTTTGGGCCTTTTGTTCATGGATGCACAATCCACTGAATCGTTCTCTTCATCATCTGAGAACACAGAGCCTTTTGTTTCACAGTTTGCCTCAGGTGGCTTTTCATACTTATTGTCCACACCTATTTAACATGGCCATTTGCAGTCTAAACGTGAAGACAAAGGATGAGGAAATCAGTGACTGTTTGATTCAGCTCTGCCAAATGCCACCTCACTGCAAAGCCATGCATCTTCCAGCGATTAATAGACAGAAGGTTCACACATCACACTCTAGTAATAGCAGCCATGGGGTTAGAAATCAAAAGGCTCTTGTTATGAAGCCATTCTAAGCTCTATTTGGATTATTTTACATAGAATTGAGACTAAATTCGCAGCCTCTGATGTTCTGGAGGTTGACTCTAGAAAGAAATTTTTTTTTGTTTGTTTGGCCCAGGATAAAGAATATAGCTGATTTCTTGAATCCATCCATAGTTCCTGCATCTACTGCTTCCAGAAGGAGTATCCTCTAGAAGACACCAAATGAGTGTTGAAGTCCTCTGGTCAGTAGAGAGAGCACTGTCTGGGATGCAGAAATCTGAAGCACAGCAGCACTAATAGACTTGAAGCTGGGAGAGCTCAAGCCAAGGACCCAGTCTGAGATCCACTGAAGTTAACCAAGAGCTTCAGCAGGCATTGAATGGACCCTGAGGAAGTGGGGAAAAGTCTCTCTTCTGTCACTCTGGAGTAAATCTTACAGAGCATTAACTCCACTGACGGATCTGACAGCAGATTATGGCCCCATGACTGCAGACCACTAACGCCTGCTTGGTGGTTGTTATCCATGTAACTCAGGGCACGATCTTTGTGGCACTGCTCATGTTGCGCAACACAATCCATTTGCTGCCTTAAATCCAGATGGTATTTTTAATAGCCAGTCCAAAGCAAGAGGTACAGCAAAGGACTCCCCGAGTGACCAAGCTTCCTGCACCTCCACAGGCAGTTTCTTATCAGCAGGGCTTGAGCTTTCTCTGCTTAACCGATAGTCAGTCTCTTTTCATTCTGAAACATGTCCCGATTGGAAGTGTTTGCTGTTTAGATATCATTAATCACAATTATTGGCTCTATACTTAGACTGTTGTATGAACATACATAGAAATAATGCTCTGTGCTTCTTGTCTCAGCCTGACTGTAAGACTCTGCTGGACCAAAGACTAAAACCAAAGAGGATTCTTAAACATCTAAGACTTATTAATCCATTTAGAACCTTAAAGCACAGAAGAACTGAATTCTCCAACAGCTCTTTCAGTTGAGCAATGGAGAGAAAAAGGGGAAGTGATCTGGCTACAGCAACACCACGAGTCATGAGCAGGTCACTGGGGCTCTCTCCAGTGCCAAAGTCGAGTCAGCAGCTAAACGCTCTTGGCCCCTGCCTTCTGCCGCAGGATGCGGCTGCTGCTCGAGAGAGCGGTGCACACCATCGTCTGGCCACTGACCCTGTGTTTCTACTCCTTTATCACCACTTGCACGGGCAGGCTGGAAGACACTATCGCAGGTTTCCAGGAAGAGCTGGAAGTTGACTTTTTTCTCAGCCGTACTGAAAATGCTGATAGTCACGTTGCAGAGAGGCCCACGATAATGCTGAACTGGGTTTTTTCTATGTATAACTGTAGTGTTAAGACTAAACTGTGAGGAGGATTAAATGTTATCTAGATCATATAGCAAATCAGTACAGGAACATTTTAATTACTATTTTATCCTTCCCCTTGGAGAGTGAGATATTCAGGAGGACCCTAACTTAGATCATCTTGGATGTGGGAGCTGGTCCTTGGTGACTCTCTAAGCCAACAAAAAATAGTCAAGTTTTTTTTAAATGCTGTTTGTTCAGAGCTTGAGCATAACCTTGAACCGATCATGCCCAAATCCACAGCCTGGAGGCCAAGAACTGCCCCCAACACCAATTCATTTGACTGCTCCCAGTTGCCCTCTTCCCCAGAGGTCCCTCAGATGTGGACTGCAGACTGGACTTTAGGGAGTTTGTCTCCAGATAGTAAAAGCCGGTCAGGACTGCCTTCAACTGCCTCACTGAGGTTTGCACAGTGGCCCACCAACACCCGCATGGCCATGTGCTGCTGCAAGGAGACAACAGCTTTCCCCAGGAAAAAGAGGATGGGATGGAGGGGTATTGGAGAATCAGAATTAGAGCATTCAGTGACCAGAGTGTGGAGACACTTGCTGCTGAAGTTGTGAGCATACAGGATTAGGCAAATGCGCCCTGCTCCTCTTCTCCTACAGCCAGCCGTTTTGCTGCAAAAGGAGACAGAAGGAACTGTCAGCCCTAATAATGCTCCCATGAATCCCATGTTTTTCCAGCGTACACTGCTTTCTCCATTGTTATTGTCCCTCTTGAATTGGGTGCTGGGTGAAAAATACATCCAGGCAGCTCTGCCACCTGCAGCTCCTGTCTCCACAACAGGCACAGCAGGGGCACAGCATCCCGCAGGCTCCTCCACTCTCCCCACCAGCCTGAGCGTCACATCCAAGTCCTGGAGCTGCTTCTGTGAAGATCAAGAGGACAGCTCAGCCTCCAAGCTGGCACATACTGCTTTGACACCCACAGTGGAGAGGTCTGTAAAGTCCACTGGAAGTTGTGCTAACGCCCTCTTCTCCCCTGCTCCATCTCATTGTGAATGAGGCACTGAAAACCAGCCAAATGGGGAACAGTTTTGCTTCAGCCTCACTGAACCAGAAAAAGGAAGAAGCGGGTCTATCCCAGGTCTTTCCACTACAGTTCTGACCACGGACAAGAACAGATTTTGAATACACAGGGCCCTTTCTTTAAGGCCTGGAGCAAGAAGGGAGGATTCCCTGCCCATCCTGCCTCGGGGAGGACATCTGTATTGTGGGCAATCCCAAAGTCATATTGATCTGGGGTGCCAGACTTTATCCCACATTTGTGGAAACATTATGCTCTTGTTGGACTGGAAGCAACTCATCTCCAAAGGGCTGCTGCTGCTGCGCCAGTGCCATCTCTGAAGTTGGGGGTTTTTTGTGAATAGTGATGACTAATTTTCTTACATCAAGAGAGTGAGTCCTCTGCAGGAGAAAATGTAAAGCAGGGGATTAACCACAATAATAACCACACATGTCAAGAATTAGTGAGAAAGGAGATGGAGGTTTAAAGTGAATGGATGTGTTCTGGGACACCAAGGTTTGTTGCTGGAGAAGGTGAAGACTAAGGAGCAAAACATGTTGTCAGGGCTGGCACAGGCTTCTCGAGGACAACACTTGGCCTCGGGTGACCTCCTGTGTGTTTCTAAGAGCCGTCTTTAGGATCTGAGGCTGCAGGGCCTCAGGCCACTATCAGATGTCCCCAAAGTGGCAGAGCCAGCAGCCTTTGCTGCTCCAGGGAAGCAGCTGACAGCCCCGGGGACTGCGTCACAGCCAGGACGTGGCTGTGTAAACACATGCATCACACACCAGATATCTCCCCTGCTTGTCTTTGGGAGACTCTCACTGTCTGGCTCAGAGCGGGCTGTTTCGGGTGTCTCCACCTGTTACATGTATGGCTCCACACCTTTGTGTGGAAGAGCAGAATTGCTGCAGAAACGGGAAATCGGCTGGTGTGCCAGGGTGAAAGCTGCTGCTGCCTCTTGCAAGCGTCTTTTCAGTACCTAGACCAGATTACACTCTTCACTAAGGCAAGACAGAATCTGACGTAAACAGTCTAAGGAAATGGACCTCTTAATTCCAGTTCCTATCATCCTATCCTAATTCCTTCAAAGGGAACCAATATAACCAACACGTTGGGTAGGAAGCCCTGAAGCTGGGCATATCTAAGTTAAAGTAGATATTTGAGTGCTCTTCAGAACTGGGATCTAAGCTATGAAATGCACCACAGGGAACAACCCAGCACAGACAAGGGAATGTAGGGCCAGACCATCGTCATCTTTAATCTCTGTGATTTTACAAGGGCTAAGAAATCTCACTTGCAAAACTCTTTCTACAACAACAAATGGGATTCGGTAGTGTGCTGTTTTTTTCAGCAATTGCTTTGATTCAGGCTCTGATATATGCTGCTGTGTAAATCCAAAGTAACTTCTATGGATTTTCATGAGTATAACAGAGGTCAGGACTTGGCCCACTCTAATTACAGACGAGCAGCTGACTTTGATCTAGATCCTCTGAAAAGTTTGGGCACTTAAATACAGTTAAAGTGGGAATCTGGCACCCCAATGCCTTTGAGAGAATCTGGACCCTCGCCCTTATTTTGCTGGGCACAATACTTCTTCCTCACATCACTGTAATTCCTCGGGAGCAATGGGGAAAACCACAGTCACAGACTACAGAAGCCAGGAGCAAGGTATTGTATTATCATAATGGCAGACAAAGTCACTCCAAAGTTAAGCCTTTCCGGGAGGTAATTCATATAAAGAGGTTTACACACGACTTAATAAGAGCGAGAGAACAGATATTTATTATACGATGGCGATCAGCTTCTTTTCCCTGCAACAAAGATAAATTTGCTATCATTTCCAAAAGACATTGACCCAAGTCACGTTCTTCCCCAACAGTTTTCATTGCCAAACCAAGAAGTTAGGAGCAGCCAACTCGACCAGCACCCACTGCCCAGGAACCACAAAACAGAGGCAGACATCCTATCCAAAGCCAAAGTCAAGTGCAACCAAAGCAAACAATTCTAATCACATCAACAAAGTCATCCGTTAATGAAAACACATCCCACAAATGATTAAGTTGTTAAGTGCTAGTCTACTCCAAACACCTCAGAAGAAAACTCATGCAATCTGTAACACTTACATCAGAGTCCCATAATATTTACATAGAGAAAAGGAAAGAATAAACTGTTAGGGGAAAACATTTGGGTGCAGAGGGGGAAGGAACATTGTTTCAGAGCACAGAAATCTTCACTGTTGCTTTCATAATACCTGTGGTTCAACTGGAGTTTATTAAACAACAATTAAGGCTTTAACTTTCTGTTGGTAAAATGCCAAGTGTACGTGAAAGAACCTACTGATTTTCTATGACAATTTTTGCTTCTCTGAAATAACCAAAAGAAGTATGAAAATAATTTTAAATGCCCGGAGAAACTCCCAAATTGCCATTCAGAGGTACCAGTGCAAAGTGATGCAAAATCATCAATCCCAAAATTTGATTCAACATTTAGTAAAGGGAAGTTTTAAGGAACAAAATGCCTAGAGCAACGGAAAGTTGTCATTTGTTCTTTAAGTTCAATGAGAAAAAGGTTAAAAAAAAAATCCCCAGAACAAGAGCTGGAAGCAAAACTGGCTAAGAAAAGAAAATAATGAAACCACTCACACCATTTAATTGAATTAATTCAGAGATATATGAACAGCCCCCTTGATGCAAAGTCAGTTAGTTTTTAAGAGTACTTTCCACTGTAATAATCCCATGTGCAATCTGTAGCATACCACAAAGAAGGGGTTGGATACATCTAACATACCAATAAGGTGATTTGTTTAAAACACAATTAAGTGAATGTCCCATTAAGGGCCTCGCTGAGCTGTACTGCTGACTGTGTGTGATCTGTCACCTTGTCTTCAGGGTGACAATCACATGGAGGAAGAGATCCAACATTATTGTATTGGAAAAACTCCAGGGGCTTGGCTTTATGCTGCAACACCTTGTGGATGGCTGACTGGTGGCTGGGTGACAGTCATGGCCAAGCTGTAGTTTTAAGGCGCACATTACTTATCAGTCACCGCTGTGGAGCACAACCCTGCGGTGCACACTGAAAAACCAGTCCCATTCATCGGTAATGTCCTTGTACATTTCTTACATTTGCCTAAGGCTCCTGATCAGCATTTTAGTATTAAATGTCCCCTCAAATACATGCAGCCGCAACAGTTCTCCTGATATACAGCTGATTCTTTGATATCTGCTAGATATATTTATTCTCTGCAAGGATTAGAATTGTTCCTCCCTCTCAACCATGCCACAGGTCTTTGCAACAGCACCTAAGAGCTGTTAGTTGAGAGAGTATCACTGAACAAAACATTTGTTACTTCTTAAATGCCAGTTCCAAGCAAGCTTGTTTAATATTGACCAGCGTTTAAGCATTTACACCAGGCATTGCCAAAAGACAAACAGATAGCCCTGGAGATTTTCACTCCGTCCTTCCTGAAGGAGGAAGAAGACCTCTTACATAATTGTACCGTTGTTCTTTAATGCCGCAGCCTGACTTTCCATAGGCCGTGAATGTAGAAGAGATAAATCAGAAACCTGTGTAAAGACCTGGAAGGAGTTTTGCCAGCAAAGGCCCGCCACTGAACAAGAGCAAGAAGAGCTGACGCAGAAGCTGTCAAGAAGACACGCTGAGTATATGTAGTGGAACACGCTTGCATTTAATGAAGCTGCCCAGAGCAAAGGAGGATGAATGTCCTGAATTGTGTCAATGCTTTGTCACGTGCAGACTGTGAGGCTGGCTGGAGTGAGCCAGCTGGGAAGGAAAGAGCTCTTCTGTGAAGCAAACAGCTTCAGCGGCAGAGGAGCCCATCACCGCTGATGGATCTGCCCCTGTACTGGAGGAGCTCCCACTGCACTCAGCCTGGCCTTCGGCCTCTGCATAAATGCACACTTCATGGCCTCATCCTCATGAAACCTTCTCTCAGGCCATCATCTAGGGAGCAGGACGGGCAGACTTTGCTCCCACCAGCCTGTGCTCTCCTAAAAGCTGTAGGGGTTTCTATGAGTCAGCCAGGGAGAGAAACAATTGAGCTTCACCCGCAAGAGCATTAAGGCAACTGCTCCTGCCAAAAATGCTGCATCATGGCTCTAAACCAGCCTTTAATACTCCTGCTTGAGGTAAGGCTTGACTATCTGTCCATTTAGATTATAGAATTTTTGGAAATGAGTACCGTTAACAATTGTACTCTGAAACTGGCTACACAAAAGTTTGCACCAAGGAAGGACGAGCGCCAACAGTTTAAGACAACTTAGCCCTAGCTAAACAAACGTAGCTTCTTTCTTTCCCTTGCTTATTGTGGTGTTGAGAAAATGTGTTCACATTACGTAGTCGGTTCTCTAAGCTACCAAAGCTGCACTTACAAAGGAGCATTTTAAACGGCAGGCCGTTGTCTGAGAGTGCATTAATGCATCTATTGCCTTGGAGACAGCGAAATGGCAGCCTGTGGAGACGGAATGAACCTTCTATGAGATAGAGCCTCAGCATATCCCTATTGACATGGTCCAAGGGACTGCATTATGTCAGAGGGAATACAATAATAAGACAAGCCAATCTGAAAGACAGGGCACACAATTTAAACCAGATCAACATGACTTTGGGCCCAAAGTGTAAACATATTGGACTGATTACTCCTTTACCATCATCAAATGACTTTCCTAAGATTAACTCATGACTATTAAGCACTTAAGGATTCAGTGATTCTTTTTATAAGTAACACTTTTGCAGTGAAATCCATAAAATTGGTTTAGGCTAAAATTAGAAGGGTGCTAATAAAATGCACTGCAAATACAAGTGTTTCATGATTGCTTAAACAGATGCCACCTCAAACAGGCTTCTTTCTCCTGCACAGTGACACACTCAGCCCAAATGTGCTAGTGTAAAGAACCAGAAAAAGACAAGGGAGGGGGTGACAAACCAAGTAGAAGGGCTGGTTTGCCACCTATACAGTGTGCAAGGAGACAGTGTCAGGCTGAGACCACCAGCCTCCAAGCACTAATGCTGCACAGACTGCATGGTGCAAGACAGTGGGAAGGCACACCCTGGTACTCTGGAAGGGACACGAGCCAGCAGCAACGGCTGCAGCAGGATGGCAGCACCTTCAGTCCCTCTGCTGCTGTCCCCAGGTTGATTGCAGTGTGCAAAATAAACAGAAAGCACATGAGATGAGAAGTAAAGGAGTTATGAAGGTCTTTTGCTTCCACCAAAAAGAGATGCTGCGAGTCTGGATTTCTTCTTTCTTCCTAGACAAGCTGCTTGGCAGCCCCATCCTCTGGCAGACACAAATTGGAGGCCTCCCCCTCCTTTCATCTGCCACTGGGACAAAATGCAGAAGTGATATGGATCAGCTCTTAGCAACCAAGCCAGTAGGCACAGCATTGAAAAGACCATGGGCAGCTAAACCGTTCACTACGCTCCTGAGTTTGTAAACACAAGCAATGCCAGGGACAGTGGGACAGTTTTCAAAAACAGCTCTAGGACAGACTGAAGCAGGGAGAGTCCGTTCAACCCTATTTTGTCATACCAGGGTCTGCTACTGGGCTTTGCTATATATGCTGCTCGTCCCAAACACAAGGGTGTTCTCCACCAACAGAGAAACGCGTGCCAGTCCTTAGGGAACAGAGCAAAACAGGGTTGGGACTGAGGGAGGTTTGGTCTTGCCGTGTTCCTAGTGGTTTTACACTAGCACTGGGGGATATGGGGCAGAGGAGTTACGCTGGTGCAGCAAGAACAGTGGTTACATCCTCTAGAACAGAAAGGACTGAAGTTTTTCTCCACAGAAACACTCCCCAGCCTTGGGTAACACGGGTCAGTAAGGTGAGAAGCAGCGCAATACTTGCCATCAGCACACACAGAGCTCACAAACTTGCTCACAGCCTGGCCTTCCTCTGGTTTGTTCCCCCGGTGTTAAGAAACCCGGTAAGTACGAGCAGTAGGAGGAAGCCAGGCTGGGGAACGCAGCCATGCCCAAAAGGGATGCATGGGTATCGGGGCGCAGGAAATCCAGCACTCACCTCTGAGGAGTCGGCATACTGAGCAACACGTGCACACTGAAAGAGGAGCTGAGCATTAGGAACTCATCAGGCTAAGCTACTATCTCTCAGAAAACACTTGATATCATTTTGAGGCGGATTTTGCGTCCCCCCCCCGCGCATTAAAAGACGATCGTTTCTATTCATCAGCACGGAGCACAGACCCAGGGACGTGCCTCACCCCAGGCCGTGTGCCTAATGGGTGTTAAGGCCGGGATTACGTACAGCTCCCTGGCTCTGTTCTCAGATCACTAAACAGAAATAACTCATGACTAGAGGGGCCTGGGAGCCTGCATAAACAATGGGCAACACAACACAAAAGGCTGTGCGATAATAAACACAGGGTGCAATACTGGGACTTGTATTGCTACATGCCTGGGTGTTTTTTCAGTAGATGTAGACTTCTACAAGCACTGGTGCAGCCATTCACACAGCTTCTGAAGGCAAACTATCCACAGAACCCTGATCTTCCTAAATCAGGAACGTGCTGAGGACTCCTGCAGGAATTATATTTTAATGGAATTACCGTAAGGAGGAAAGCAACCAAGGGAATTGCATTGCACCCTTCTGTGCAAATGCAGGTGATTCACAGCTGTTCAAAGAAGTGTGACCTCTACAGCTTCATCTTGTGGATAGTTTGTGCGCCAGGAAACAGCCTAGAAATAATTTCCAGTTTGGGCCTTCCATTTTAATCCTCACAGTGGCATCAGTGACTCCAGATAAAAGAAGCTTTTAGAGGAACAAAAGGGTTCGAGCTCTGTGTGCTTTCTTTGGTCACAATTATCCAGCACTGCGGACACTGAAAGTTCTTCCATAGTTTCACAGTCATTTTAAACCAGCATAAACCAGTGCTGCTGCTGAAAGCAGATGTCCCTCCCATTGCCCCTTGCGCTCTGGCCTCCACCTTCCTTGTCCCATTGCTGATGTCTTTGCTGCTGCTCCCTACTGGCCTGAGGATCTGACCCAGGTCAAGAGCAACCTGGAAGCAAGGAACAGCATTTAACTTGAACCAGTTCTCTAACTGGGGTCAGCCTATATAAATAAGATTTAAATATGTCCAAGGGAAAGCATGGTATGGGGCAGAAGCAAAGGTCATACCCATACCATTTCAGCAGGAGTGCTGGCTCATATTGGCTGGATGCTGCTGTGAAACTGTGGCCTTTGTATAAAAGAGAACGAGTCTCGTGAACTCCAAGAGGCCTGCTGTGGGCTTGGACTCTGATTTTACACAAAAGAAGGCTCATACAACAAAAATATATATGGGTTGTTATCACCATCTTTCTGGAGTTTTTCTGGCTGGTGGTGACTGAGCTATCTAGACATATCCTGAATGCCAATATTCCCCCACCTTTGTTCTGTCCTGCAAAGCCTTCAGAGTGTAAGTAAAAACCAAGAAACAGCCTTGAGTCTCTCCTGCACAGAGGAGTGGAGAGTATCAGAAAGCACGCTGCACACCTCTGCTTTGAAATAATTCCAGCTGAGAAGGATCTCTGCCTGGGGTAAGCTTGCTCTGGGCAATACAGAGGGTGTCTCCGTAGCACGTGATCCTTCAGCCCAGACAGTGTCACCTCTGGACACTGACCGTCCCGTGATGCAATGGAGATCTCCTGCCGCTGAGGTATGTCCCACTGACTCACCCAAAAGCAAGGCTGGCCTCCAGTGCCCAGCCCACACTGGAGGTTTCCGCTGACATCAGCACCACATGTTTGCATCAACTATGGGATTAAGCTGTCTGACACAGTGACCGATATCCCACTCCTCAAGTCATACTTGTCACTCACCAGCCATCGCAAGCGAACAAGTTTTATCTGCACTGTCCAGGATGTTTTTAATGCAATACTGTAAGATTAAGAAGTGTAAAAGCTCCCCACTGCTAATAAAGACACGTCTGTATGTGGATTGTTACTGGATGTTTGCCAGAACAACAGCATTGCCTTGAAAAATATTTGGAAAAGTTGTTCTGGAGTTTCCAGTTTTCCATAATGCTGAGTAGCCACATGACATTTACAGTTCCCAAAGGAAAGGGGCAGTTCTGCCTGTGGAAGAAGCACAGGCTGGAACAGGCATGGAAGCTAAAATATCACAGACTATCATCAGGGTGCCAGGACACTAAATTGAGAAACACTGAACTAAGAGCAAAGTGAAAGATCAGATAAAGAGGACAGGTGGTGGGCCTGCTACGTGGAAGAAGGGCAATCATCGTGTTTCCTCAGTATGTGTCAAAGGAAGGTGTGCACATGCTTCACAGGAGCAGCGGCGATGCCTGATGTAATGTGCTGTGCGTAGCATCAGCAACCACGCACAAATCCTGGCGAAAGCAGCTTTTGCCCCTTTGTGTCTGCGTGTGGTTTTTGACAGGGTGGGAGGAGGAGGAGAAGGGTCTTTCTGTGGGATGGGTGTGAATTCACCTGGAGCACTTGGAGAACCTGAAGTCCGTTATACGCTAAGCAGTCCTGCTCGTGTGGATGGTCGTCTGCGTGAGCGGGACTGCTCAGTGTATAGCGGGCACCATTGAGAGACAGCAAAGACAGCAAAAGGTACAGGGAAAAAAAAACAAAACAGCAAAAGGTAGAGCAAAAACAAAGATAATTTCCCTTGTCTCAAAGGCAACTCTTGCATATTCTATTGCTTGGCCTTATAAGAGAGTCTTCAGCAGGCAAAAATAAACCTTTGCTGTGTCAGCATGTGGTCGTTACTTAACTAAATGCCAAGCTCTTCACACGGTGCTTTGTGTCAAGAGAGGATTCAGAGGGAGTTGCAAATCCATCTAACCAGCACCAGTCACATTATAAAAATAACAACAATGGAAATGAAACAAGTTGAGTGGTTATTTAATGTAGCCTGAGTACAGCGTGGTCCTGCAGCCAGTTTTTGGCCACAGCCAAAGCCCACTGGTGTCAGGAGAGTCCAGTGGACTTGGAAGCATGCCCAAGAAATGTGAAACCAGAACCTGAACCACTCCTGGTGCTCACAGGAGGACTGGCGGTGTTCATGCCAACAAGCCTGAGCTTCAGCAGCCTCATCTGTGCAGGGAAAACAATGGATCTCTCTCCACTCCCTGTCTTTCCAAATAACTTTCATTCAGATATCATATCTGCTCTTAAACAGAGTCACACAACAGGACTGGAACCAAGCAACATGAAGTCCCACACCAGATCTGGCTGTGTTTCCATTGCTTGGGGAATGGGACGCATCTAAACTCTCGTAACCTTGACCTAAAGAGCCATCTCTAGTCTTTGCGTTACTGTGGAGGCGGAGGGTGTGTGCCTCCATGCACCATTTCTTCAGCAGCAAAGCTGGCTTGAGGAGCTTCTTGTTCCTGGCCACTTGATCTCATAATGTACTTCTCCAAAGGTCTCCCAAAAAAGTTATTTTGGAGGCTCTCAGTAAGGTGGATCAGCAAATGGGTCTGAGGTAAAAATAATCCCTCAAAATTAGTAAATGGAAGTATTTTTAATCTGGATCAAACACCAATTTAATGTAGGTCCCACAAGTGCCCTTAAGCTGACTTAACCAACAGGAAAAAATATGGGCATGTGAATATAAAAGTGAACACTCAAGAAATTAAGAATAGCAGTGCCAGATCAGATGAAAATTCTGCTGAGGTCTGTCACCTGTCACTGGCAGTAGCTGGCAGCAGCTGTGGAAGACAGCATATAGTAAGAGGGCAAGCAGTAACAGTCCTTCCCCAGGACATGCTCCTACCAGTCGTTCATTCACAGCTCGGGGACAGCCACAGAGACCAAGAGCAGCAGGGCAGCTCCCCACACGCCAGCAGGTTTTTCCTGTGACAACCTGACAGCATAAGAAAATTCTTGTTTTTCCCAGGGTGGGTTTGCTGCCTTGGGATCATGGCTACACCATTTGTAGGATTTCTTCCTGAGTCCACAGCTCTTCACTACTGGATAGCTTGAGTGACCATAGCTATGCCATTCCATCACCTGAGGTTAGCACTTAACATCTCGTTATCATATGGCTACCATCCTTTCTTTGACATGGCTGTCTCTCCTGTAGAGAAAATTAAGAGCCTGTGCTAGATGGAAAACGCAGTCTTCAGCCTTTGTGTATCCCTGACAGCCATATGAGAGAAATAAAAGAAGCTTTAAAAGTACTCCCATAGGCAATCTGTGTTTATACTCCTTCATCAAAGACCGTGACCCTCGTAGGACTGCATGACGCTCACACACACTCCCAGGCATGGGGATGCCAGTCCCAAAGCGAAAAGGGTTACGCCTGCTACAGCAGCGCTTGGCTTTTCCACCAGTAAGGTTGGCCGCGGCCTAGCAATGCCCCCTTCCTCAGGCAAACCCCACGTGCAGCAGCACTCCTCAACACGTCAGTCCTGATAACACTTTAGGTTCCCGTCCCTGCCACAGTTACCGAGCAGTTGTAAATCCAGGCAGTGACTTTGAGATCTGCACTTGCAGAGGGCTGTAATAGGTTGGTAGGGATGGAGGATGTGGGGAAATGGGTAGAAGCACCTGAATGAGCAAATGGCAGAACAGCTATAAGAGTGGCACCCAGATCAGCAAGTCATCAAGATCCCAGCACACCCACATGCAGCTTCTTAAATGCCTGGACTGGGAAACAAAGGACAGAATAAAAGAAGGGAAAACATAAAAAGGGACATTTCAGTTGTCCAGAAACTTCACAGAGGTGGTGGCAAGATAGAGCACTGTTACTATGAACAGAGAAACCTTCCGAGATCAATCCACAGACAAGACTTTTCCACAGGTATTTTATATGTTATAATCACTGAAGTAAGGTGTACAGGAAAGCCACATAAGAAATCTTCTAAGGTATTGACCTTAAAATACACAAGCATCTTCTACCACATATGGCTTTAAGGACTTGGGCAGGGGAAGTACAATTTGTTCTGTTTTACAGACAGACTGAGGAACAAAGGTATACTCCAGGTCATGCCAGTATTTTGCAATAAAGTGGGGTGCGAATTCACGTGTCCTAACTCACGGTCTTGCCTCCTGACCACCACGCTGCTTCTTCTGCAGACACAGGACCTGTCCCTTCAAGCCTTCCCTCAAAGTCCTCACAAAGCAGGATTTCTACTCTTACCAAGGGTACAATGGTCGCAGCCCCAGCCAGGCACTCTATTAATGTTCTTAAAGTCATTTCGTGTATCCCTGCTACTGCTGCCAGGCTTTCTAACAGCTGGTTAGAAAGACCTTTTACAAGAAAGGTGAGGTCTTTGGCTGAGTCATCCTCATGTCAAATAGACCCTCTGGGGTATTTTTGCTGACTCCCTCTGATGTCAGACCGACTAAGTCCCATTATCTCTAAAGCAGGAATATAAAGAGAAGTCTAATGTTTCTGTGAGACAGTGGGGACTGCTGACATGGACTTTTGTGTTATCTGAGGGCTTTGGGACAGGAAAAACAGCTGTGTGTCAGCTCTTCTGTAGTGACTGTTCATGCACATACTCATATGTATATATTACAGGTATATATAGCATACTAATAGGCAGTAGCAAATTTTGTCTGCCCCTTTCTTACGTGCAACACTCCAACTAAACAAATATGGAAGGTGGAGTGATGGGACCATGTCTGGGCTTGGTTGTGCCTACAACAGTGTTGTCTCACCCCAAATATGGCCCTCAGGATGTGATAGAGTCTGGCTGACAGATCATACACTCTCCCATACACACATACGATAGTTATGACTCTGATCAATTCACCCCTCTAGTCATTCTCACTACATACATAATTGTGCCCACACAAGGACTGGAGAGACCAGGGCCACATCTTCCACTTAATCTGATTAAAAGTGAGACCAAGACTGTGGCTGTAGTCTTCCACATAGCATGATGCCACCACTTGTGAATGAAATCACCCTCTGGAGGTGTCTCTCCGTATTGTCTGCGAGTGGAGAAGGGTCCTGCAAGCAGGCTCCTCGATTAGGGACCTCAGTGAAATCACTAAGTGAGATGGGACAGATAGAGCTATTATTAGCTATTTCAGTTTATCTGTAAACAATTTATTCAACAGATAACATTAAAAAAACATTAAACAGAGAAGTCTGTAAACTCTAATTCTCAGAATTTGTAAAGGGCTTGAAGGTTACACTTAGGAAGGACAAGACAAGACATTTCTAATACATTCCAAAACTAAAGCAAGCTAAAAGGGTAGTAATCTACACAGGCTTGAATCACAGTGAATGTTTGCACAGACCTCAACACACACAAGCTGAAACTGCTAAATCTCAAACTTGCCAGCATATGTTTCACAAGCTACCAAGTGCAACACGCCTGCAACTTTCTGTGGCTTCTCATCACAGCAGTCGAGTTGCACAATCCCTGATGGTGTTCAGGAATCTCAGAAGGCATCTGGAACCTCCTGCACGGGATAAACCTCCTTGTCTCAATTTTTGAGATCTAATCTGCAAAGCTATCTCCAATCAAACTTTTTCAGATCTGGGCTCACAAAGATTTCTTTAACCAAGTTTGAAATAAATTTGTGTAACTAAATCCTCAGGAATGGATCTTATTCCCACCATGATGTTTCTTCTTGTTGTTCTTTCAGAATTTGAAAACAAACCATTGCCCTTCAGAAAGACTTGTTTTCCATAACAGTGCTTATGCAGACATCCTTCATACCGTAAACGGCTGTCAGGTCTTGGTCCCTGCTTCTAGGAGTACTTTATGTGGGTTTTATCTCTCAGTAGGCTTCATCAGTGATAAAGTTCTAGAACTACAACTGTCAAGTGTTGTAACGGCTACTGTACGGTTCAGAAGAAGCACAAGTGGGCCTCACTCAAACCAGATATCCATTTAAACTCACACTTATGTTTAGATGATGTAAGAGAGAGCGGCTATTTCACCATTTGGGACTTTGATGATAATAATGACCCTTGTCCACTACTGTGCATCCTTACCCCCCTTTCTGCATTTTTATTAGCCCCCTCATTGAAAACCCACCACAGCTTGCAGCCCCCAGCCCAGTCTAACTTTTCAGCTCAAGTTGCAAGGACTGATGCTCGAGTCCAGTCCTTGGTACCAGCCAGAAACAGTAACCATCAAACGATGATTCTCTCTTAAGCGCCAAGGGACTCAAAAGTGTGTCTGTGTCCTGTGAATTCTGGTATGTGCTGCCTGCAATGTCTGTTTCTATATATTCCTGCCAACTGCATGACTTCATTCAGCTACGTGATATTCCAGACAACACAACACTGAAAATAACACTGGCACTTACCTGAGCTGCCAGTGCCTTCCGATGCACTTCTGGATGTTTTTGGCTGGCTCTGTTTGCTACTTGTTCGTACAGTGACGGAAGGAGGAACAGTGCTGCTGCTGTCTCCACGGATTGTTGAGAGATCCTGCATGCTAAAGCTCCTTAGCCTCTCAGACAGGGCCCCCTGTCCCTAGTTAAACAAACAAGCAAATAACACACACACAAGTTAGATGCCACAGCCTATTTTGAGCCTTTTTCCCTCCTAGCTCATTGAAATCTATCAGTACAATAGGAAGAGAAAAAATTTCCTGATCAGTAACCTAGGGAGGACAAAAACGAGGTGTTAAAAGCATTGTTTCCCTCTCTTTGCTCTTCCTTTTGGAGTGGTTCTATGCACAAAGTCTGACCATTCGAACTTTTGATGACGAGCATCTCTCATTCTTCAATGTAGTCATTTGAGCTCAGAGCAGCCTTGGACACATCTGAAAGAGCAGGATAGTGTCGTATCTTTCTAGTAGGTAGTTTTCTTCATTAGGATCTGAGTGACATATATGCTTGGCTTCAGAAACACAATTAAATGGTCTGCATCAAAATAACTCCTTTTTAATTATCTATGATGATATTCACCCAGCAGTTCTCAGTCATACAGAGAATTTCCAGAGCACAGAAAATTTGAAATTTTAAGGTAATAAAAAGTTATTCTTAAATCCAAAGAAATATGCCAGTGCTTTTTCATACAGTTTAAGAAACAAACTCACACAATAATTCTCTTTCTTTTTGGACTAGCTCTCAATCGAGCAATAAACAGATTCCTTGGTGAAAGGCACGTAACTGTTCTTCGTAAAGGATGGATTGGTTAGAAGACATTTTTCATTAAAACTACATCCCACCAAAAAGTTGACTAGAAGTATATCTCTCTCTGAATTCTGTAATCGTCATACTACACCCCTGCCATAGAGCAAGAATGCCAGAAAATACAATCAATATGGAACCTATCTATTCTTTCCTTGTTGGCTAAATTAAGTGATGTTCAGAATATAAATAGCATAACTGATAAAAAGTACATTCTAGTTTTAACATTTTGTTAAATGAAGGGGGAGGGTCTGAGAGATACTTCATAGCACATAGTCCTGAAAAAAATACTGAAATTAATACAGAGCACCTGATTCTAAAATTATTTCTGCTAGTGTAAATTAGGAAAAAATTCAATGGATGCTTCAACTGAGGTGAAACCAGAAAGCTGGAAAAAACAGTAGATATTGCCCTGTTCAACAAAAAACGGCCAGGTAAGGTACATCATAGCAATTCACACACCACCTTCATTTAGAGTTGTATTTGTCAAAGCAGTACATAAGCGGAAGCATAGCCTGAACACTGCCAGAGGGCTCTAGGTTGAGGCTGGACCAGAATAAATCCCTGCTCCCTTCTGGGCTGCAGATTTGAGTATCCTGCCCATAAAACCAGGGTGCAGGTCAGGGACCAGTGGAGAGTACGCTCTGGTACAGGCCTGGCATGGAGAAGGGACTCATCCTGACCATCTATGATCAAAGGCAAGACAGCACATATTCCTTGCTAAAGCAGTTAGGCAACACGGACTGTCCCCTAGTGCACTGGCAGTGCTACATTGGGAAGGCAACAAGTTAATTTACCTACAAGTACAGATTTACCAACATCACTTCAGAAATTTCTCATGCAGAGTAATGGAAAATCAGTGTCTGTACCCCATATAATTCCTTAGCACCTTACTCTTAGGGACTGCAAGCGGACAAGGCATCACAGTCGCTGTGACAGCCTGCACTTTCTACATTGATGAAAACTGTTAGATCAGTAATGTCCCAACTTTTCAGCCTGAAGCTTTTCGTACAAGAAAAATGGGTTCAAACTTCCTTCTCAACTCCATAGCATATCAATTTAACCACAGGCAGCTATACATCCTGGACTACAGCACTCTTCTGCATCGGCAAGAAGCAAACAGCACACCACGATAAGTTCTTCAATACTGTCCCAAAGCATCATCAATAGAAATATGCATCATCTAAGAAAAATAAAACTGAACTGTCCTTTGTAGGGCTGTCACCTGGTGAAGCTAGCCAGGAAGATGCACTGGGATTTTTTTCTTTGGTTTCTTAAGATGTATGCTGTGTTTGGCAGCATTTTGCATTTAGCTTTTCTGCAGACTTAGAGAGAAGTCTCCCCACCCCCACCATGCTCTTCCTGCAGACCTACTTTGCTCTTTCTCATTAACCTCTTCTACTTTCTAAAGCATTTTAAATGGATGGGGCTTTTTTGCTTGTTTATTGTGCCGATTTTAATATGCTTGGCAGTGAAGTCCAAGAGCTGAGGTTTTGTTAAAATCTCAGCTCTGCCATCTCACTCTCCAACCTGCCACAAGAGTTGATGCCTGAATTTTGGCTTGTCCTGCCAGTGGCTGAGCCGCTCTTGGGACAAGTTCTCACTCCAAGAGGCATCTCAAGCTATTCCTCTTAGGCCAGTCTAAGATACATTTACCATGAAGCCTACGGCTGCAACTGTTACTGGGCTAGTATACCTAAATTTCCTTGCATGGCTGGTTAGCTGGGGGTGAACTGAGCTGCCCAGAGCTCAGCACAGTACAGTTCTGGATGGGTTGTGCAGCTTGCACTGAATTCCTGCACAGCCACCCTATTCTCAGTAACTGGTTTAAAGCTAACACAAGACATCCTACCCTGCAGTCTGACAACAACAGACAGATCCCTAGAGAGAGCAAACCGAGAGCAATCAGACCACTAAACAATATTTTACTGTTGCAGAACGACCAGTCCAGCAAAGCTGGAGGATAAGCAATTGATGAGCTGCAGTAACTCAAGTGCTGTATTCCTTGGCTCAAAGGTGAGCAGCGGTCAAGCTTTTAGCCTCCTCCCAGCCGCTCTGCTCAGCCAGCTAACCCAAATACCATTTCATTCCAGTAAGCAATTGGTGTATGCGGACGTGAGTCAAATTACAGATGAGATTCATACGTCAGACTAACCTGGCAGGGAAGATGACACTAACACATCCTTTTGCATTGAAAATGAAGAGGATATGTTAATGTTCTTGCATTGCGACTTGTGATATAGCAGCATATAATGATCAAAGGCCCCAGAGACAGCTTTGAAACAAGGGCCTGATATGTGCCTGTCATCACTGGGTCTGTTACATTAGCATATAATATGGACAACCACAGTCTTAAACGCACAGTCACGGCAGCTGTGCTAGACAACTTTGACTTTCTCCAGGAAAAAAAAAATAAAGTTGTCTTTTCTTGATTTTTGCTTTAATTTCACCTGAGTTTATAACAGCAAAGATAAAGGTTGTTCATCATGCAACTAGCAAAATATCACCATTCCTACCATTCCATGAAGCAGTTTGTCCAGATCTCAGAAACAGCAGGAATAGCAAAGGCTCGGGCTGAGCGAGGACACTGAACACGTGTGAAAGCCTGCCGCCTCCCCTTCCATTTATTTTCTTTCAAAATTTTGCACCTTCGGTAATTGTAGGGATAGACTTGATTTAATTGCTTCTAGGACATAACATAACAATTTCCCCCCCCCCAGTTGCCACATTCCTACCTGACCCCAAATGGAAACAGGACAGAAATTATGATTACAACAGAATCAGGATGGTTTCAGGGTAAAATGGAAAATGTTACCATCTTAATTTCCCTGTCAGATAAGCAGCTGCTCTATATGAAATCACAAACATTTGAAAAGCCAACGCTGTGAGGGTTTGCACTGCTGTAGTTATATCCTTTTAGCAATAAAGACTTTATCCAGCTGTAATGCTTAATTATTCCACAATAAGACTTATCATTTATTAACAAAAGAAAAAACAAGTTAAATAGCTTTATTTCACAACAGAATAGATTTAGCACAGCACACATCTTGGGTTGTGTTTGGTTAAAACGATCACGGGGAAGATGAAGAGCGGCTGTTTGGGGTTTTTTTGTTTACCATCTTGGCCATGATCATACAGATGCTCTTCCAACTGCTCTCTGGGCAACCTGTTCCAGTGCCTCACCACCCTCAGAGGGAAGAATTTCTTTCTAACATCCAATCTAAAGCTACTCTGTTTTAGCTTAAACCCATTACCCCTTGTCCTATCACTACACGCCCTGATAAACAGTCCCTCCACATCTTTCCTGTAGTCCCCAATGGAATTATTCATTAAAAATATTCCACATATGTAGGTAACTTTACATAGGTACATAAAATTAGGCCCATAATATAAGAATCTGCAATTTATATATAAATTTCCCATTAAATATGATCCAAATACAAACAAAGATCAGACCCTAGATTTCATCACACCTTCAGTCTGACAATCTGAAAGAATTCTGTACATATTATTTAGGCTTCAAAACACCTCTAATACCTACTAACTCCATTTTGCAGCTGTGGGAACTATAACACAGCATGGTGAAGTCACATAAATCAAGAACCAAAAAAATGTCAAGTCATAAAAGAGGAGCTTTTAATATGGTCAGTGTTAATACAGGATGGCACCTTCTGGCCTTTTGCATCTTAGAATCAGGAGTTAATAGACAAGCAAGGGAACACTAAGTCACACTCACCACACTTCCAGCACAATACTAAACCTGTTAATGTTCTCTTTTTGCTGAAACTTTGGTTAGCAGTTCTCCTCCACGCTAGCAGACACATCTCCATGCGTGTTACAGCCTCCATCCTGCAGATATTCGCTACAAGGTGTAGTGCATAGAATCACAGACTGGTTTGGGTTGGAAGGGAACTTAAAGCCCATGTAGTTCCAACCCCCTGCCATGGACAGGGACACCCTCTACTAGACCAGGTTGCCCAAAGCCCCATCCAACCTGGCCTTGAACACTTCCAAGGAGGGGGCATCCACAGCTTCTCTGGGCAACCTGTTCCAGTGCCTCAACACCCTCAGAGTGAAGAATTTCTTCCTAATATCGAATCTAAATCTCCTCTCCTTCAGCTTAAAGCCATTCCCCCTTGTCCTGTCACTCCATGCCCTTGTAAATAGTCCCTCTCCAGCTTTCCTGTAGGCCCCTTTAGGTACTGGAAGGATGCAATAAGGTCTCCCCAGGGCCTTCTCTTCTCCAGGCTGAACAACCCCAACTCTCTCAGCCTTTCTTCACAGGAGAGGTGCTCCAGCCCTCCAGTATGTTCCTAGGATGTCAGTTATCACTATGGTGTCAGGAGGACTTCCCCAACCACCTATCAGAAAATGTTTGCAGAGATGCATCTTCACTTCTGAGCCAAGTCCTGGTCTCACTACCTTCACTGCAACCCCAACCATCCTAACGGCACCTCAGCAGTGGGACAGAGGCTCCCTTTATCCATTAGCAAGAAAACAGCAAACACAGCAGCTTGGCCAATGCAGTAGCAAGAACCTGAGTTAGATGGATTTTCCACATACAAAGCTCCCTGCCTGGCTGCTGGAGTCTCTCTGATTGCCAGCAGAGGACTTGGAAGGCATTTTGCTGATGAGATCAAAGACAGGCTTTTAAAGCTCAGCACGCAGGATCTACTCACTGGAAGCAGAGCAGACAGCATCTGGCCTCAGATCAATCTCAGCTGAAAACAGTTCAAACTAGTCTAATGGGAAGGCAGATATTAGTTAGGGGTTAATATAAGCACTCAGCAGATTACCTGCCCTTTTTTCTGGTCCAAATACAAGTGTAAATGAAGTAGCTGAGAGACCTAGCAAGGGAAAAAAGAGAGCCATTGTGGCGACACACATAAAAGCTTTGAGAATGACTACTTGAAGCATAAGTAACTGAGGTGAGACATGAGCATGACAGTGGGCACCATGTGCAAGGACTCACACACAGATAAAAAGCAGGGACACCCACCTGTGGACTACACCTTTGAATGTAGGTTCTCCCCTCCTCAGCTTTCCCAGAGAGATGGAGAAACCACTCCATAACCCCAGCTGCCAGGGTGTTACCTAGCAAGTGTGTTTAAAGAGTAAAGCAAATTATAAACACAACGGGCTGCCACTCCACTCTGCACTTGATCAATGCTTCCCGCTGGAGAAACCCCCAGTGTCTGGCCACCTCTGTAATCCAGACTAAAGATCATTAAGAACAGAGTGCATTTATGACTAATTTAGGCACAGGATTAGGCGAGGGACACGTGGCAATCATTTTAGTCCTGGTAACTGACAGGTCTTCTGAAGAAGTAGGGTAACGCTGGGGAATTATGGCAATGAGTGGGAGTTTGCACATAGAAGTGTTATCAAGTCAGGCGGCAGGCAGGCCCTGTTAAGAACAAAACCATTGGCTTTGTGCTCTGAGCACAGGCCTGAATGGAGGAGGAAATTGCTTCTGCCACCAGATGAACACAAATATGCTACAAGCAATATCCTTACGTCCAGAGCCTGCATGCCGTGCCTAGCCTGGAAGAGCTACCCAGTTTGGAGATGTCAGACAGTACTAAAGACTCAAAGGGAAACCAGATGACGTTAATGTTGATGGTGGAAAATTAATTTCATCCACCCTTTTTGTTTGCGCAGATCATTTCCTCTCCCGGGAACTGTTTGTTTTTGTCTCTCCCAGCTTGGTGTCTCTATATAAATTTATTGTTTAGTTCTGCTGTCCTGTGCATTCGCTGGCTATTGTTTTTTTCTTGGAGACACCAACAAAAGACCCAACAAGAGGCAAAAACTATAAACCTGGATTGTATCTCAGACAGCGTTGGGTTTTTACTGATTTGGGGAAAATAGATTCTCAAAGACTTAAGTCTGAAAGATACATCACACCATGACAGGAACAGTTCACGAAATATATATACATTTATGTGTTTCAAGAAAGCCAGTCATTGTTCCTCTTTATTGGTGTAACATAGTTCAGCCATGAGATCTTTGATTTTGGATCCCAAATGCAGATCCTTTAAAAGGAAGCTACTTTCAAAAGCAGCACGCTCAGCCCTTCTGAGATAACACTACTGGGGTCCTGAAGGTTTCTCAGACTGCGTACTCACTTCTGCAGTTCTTGGCGTGTTACAGACCAGGGCACACAATGTGGCCATTACAGATACAGTACTAAGCAGACTGGACAGTGTCCGCTGCTACGTTTAGTAAGCAAAGGAACAATCTTCATCCATGCACTGGGATCTCATAGTTACAAAGAAGCATTATCCAGCATCTTAAGGATGCTCCCCACCCTCTGACTCCCTTTCCCAATTCAAATAAAAGTGCCGTTCTCCATTGTCCTACCACAAAAGGCAGCATCTCTGTCCTACACAAGTTTTTGCTCCAAACTCCCACAACAACTAGGTTTCAATTTTCATGGAAAATTAGGGATCTAAATATTGACTTTCAGGCACTTGCACTGGTTATACTAGCTAGATACTAGAAATTAATGAAAAGATGCTGTTTGATAGAGAAGATTAAATCTAAATCATCACCAGCATCTCCCTTCCAGTGGCCTGGTTTAAAAAACAGCAAAGACACTGGGAAACTTCCCAATAACTTTCCTGGGCTAAGGGACCCTAAAGTAGCAGAGCTATGACCCTCCAGGGAGCGATGAGCCCAGAGGTGGAAATGAAAGTCATGACGCTGGACCAGAGAAGTGGCTGCAAGCTGAAGCAGTTTGGGAACCGCTGACGCTGCACTCCTGAGCGTTAAAGAGATGGATGCACATACTGAAACCCTCCCACCTTTGTCCGCATGCCTGGTCCTTTTAACCGATAACCAGAGTGACTGCTAGCTCTGGCAGCACCACAAGCCATATTTCCCCATGCATGAAAGGCTCCTGGACTGTTTCTCAGACTTATTAGGCACAAACGGGCTTTTCATCAACACCAGTCATGCATGCCTGTTCCCTCCACCCCATTTATCATCTCCTGCCAAGGCAGTGCACCCACTGCCAGCAGCACGCTGTGCCCCACTCCCCTTCCTAAAGGCGGGCCGTACCAAGGGGCACACAACGGGCCACAGCACCAGCCGCTGTGCAAACAGGCCCTGCCCTACACAGAGAAGGGCAGAGGAAGATACATTATTAGAAACCTCTGGATTACGATGATCTGTTGGCAGTGGGATGTTTTCTGCAGCTCTCCTTTGAAAAGCAGAGTTGAGACAGCAGCTTGGGGGTGGTTAAGTGGTTGGGAGAAGGATTTGCCTTGGGGGTGGGGAAAGACATTGGCCTGTTTGGTAGAATTGGTTTGTTCAGGGTGAGGAACAAGGATACGTGCAATCAGGATCTGGGTAACCCAAGAGCTTGAAGGAGAGGGTCAGAGAGCTGGAGGAGTGTTAAGCTGGTGATGGGAGGGTTGTAGAGACAGAGGAGGCAGTCGCAGGGTCTTAGGGAGAGAAGTGGGGAGTAGAGGGGTTGGGGATTGGGGACAGGGCAAGGCAGCAGGTGGAAGGAGCTCAGGGTAACAGGCAGAGGATGAGCAAGTGCTGGGAGCATGGTGACAGTGACGGAGAATGTGAGAGTATACCAGAGGAGGCTGGTGCTGCTTCCCAGCCATCGGTACCTCTCCTCACTGCAGCCACACACGTGTCCCAGCTGCTTCCACGAGAAACCTGGCTGGCGCCCATGGAAAGCCCACTTATGCCCAGGCCTCCATCTGATGGCTCCACTGCCTGGCCAAGGCCTTGCTCCTGCCCGGCTACAGAGGCTGTAACAGCCTTACTGCTGCTCCCCTCTGCTGTGACCCAAAAGCAGGCTCCTTTTCTGCTTCTCTCCTTCTGAGGTAAGCTGGAAAGAAAGTGGCAGTCATTGCCCAGGGTCTTTTGGGAGTGGGAACGCCTGAACTAGTTTGAACTAGCTGAAAACACACAAAAAGCAGCAGGATTTACCTACTGGTCACCTAATCCCGCCACTTAGGACAGACCCACTTGAAGTCACAGCGTGTGACAGAATGACCAAGCAATGAGGACAGGATTACAGAGCCCCAAATGAGATTATGCTCCTTGGTGAGGACGCAAGCTGCTGGGGGCAGGGAAAAGATCTGTGTTGGTTAATAAGACCAGATCCAATGTTCTGTCTCCTTAGAGAGTATCAAAAATAGACTCTCTGGAGAGAGAGAAAACACCCAAGCGAGCCAGCTGGGCAGACTCAGGGTACTTGGGACACTGACAGCTCCTCAGCCTGTAAAATGAATTGGCACAGGTTTGTGCCAGTGTTATCACAACTGTGACTTCAAAACAAAACAGAGCAGGGGAAGGGAGCAGGAGGAAGGGGAAGAGAGACAAGCCTGCACTTGACTAACTTAAACTGTAGGCTATTTAAGACAGAAAGGGGAAAGGGCCAGAGGATCAGAGATAAGGAAGGTGTGGCTGTGCACAGCTTGCAGCTTCTTAGCCTGGGGTAAATATTTAAGTAGGAGCCTGTCACACTTAGACACAGCCAGCAGCATCGTGCTGCATGAACGGATAAAAAGAATGAAGAGATGAGCCTTGCCCAAAGATCTTATCATAAAAGACAAAAGATCATGACAGATCCTGTGGGAGCACAAGAAGATCAGTTACCACAGCTCAGAGAGAGAGGAGAGGGCTATGCACAGTGGGAGATGTCTTCAAGTACAGAAGCCTTTAGATTTAAGCTCATTTACTGAAAACAGGTCTCTACAGAGTAGACTTTCAGCCCAGCATCTCACCGTGTATTTCCAACCAGAAGATGTTGACTTGCGAAGCCTGAGGGTCCATTTCTTAACACAAAAGCATCTTTTCCTTGTCCATTAATCCAAGTGAAACAGGAAATAAGACAGATCCTCACATTCACTTGCTGGTAAAAGCCATGTTTTCCATGGGAGCTGCAGGAGCTCAGTGCTTCTGAATATATGGTCATCTCTGTTGGTTGCAATTTTAACATGATCTGTTAAAGGCTGAAACCCAATGAACCTGTTCAGGGCTCAGTTTCCTGTCTACACTCAATACTTATCACAGGCTAGCTGGATACCCTTAAAGCTTGGCATTGGGAAAGCCAGGATAAGCCTTAGAAATAGTATTCTCTTTCCTCCCTCCATGGAAACTTCTCCCTAAGGACAGCACTGCAGTCTTGCCTGGCATCTGTCAGCTCAAAGTGTTTTCCAGATAATTAGTCACTTAAACTTCTCTCATGCAGGATAATCTAGCTCTGTTATAGCTCCTTCTCAAGTGAGCAAGTAAGGGCGTTGACACACATTTAACAGCAGCTGAAAACCAGGGCAACAGAAGCTGTTACCACCTGTACTGGCTTATATCACTCCTCTCTTGGAAACAGCTCCCTTCACAGCAGCAGGGACAGCTAAAGGGAGATATGTCCACACCTGACCCATCACACTTTGTATCCTGAATACCTGAGGAACCCCAGCGCAGCACTTCTGTACTGCACATGTCAGGCTGTAAATCACAGCCACTCAGCTCTCCCTGCCTGAAAGACAACAAATTCAGCCTGAGAACGGCAAAGGACAGCAGCTGCTTTAACTCTTCCTGACTATTACACCATGAAGAGTGTAAATGTATTAAGGGTGTGGTTCCATGAGCAGCAGAGCTAATCTGTCTGCTTCCTATGACCAGGAAAAGAAGATCTTGCTTTCCATTCCTCCGACCATACTCCTCACAATACAGTTCTGTCCCTTCCCTTGTCCTGGCTCAGGCACTCAGGAGAGACATTTGTGGGCTGGAAAAACATTATTCCCTTTCTTTCTCTTTCTGGATTAGCTTTCTGATAGATTAGAGATAACCTGAGGAGATCTAAAGAGCTGGTGCACAGTAACCCAGCAGGAGCATTACCTCATCTTGGCAGAGGAGAGCTGTCAGATCAGCTCACCCTGTCTCTTGGATCTGCACCCTGAGGCACACAGAAGCAAGCAACTTGCTGGAGGCCACATGCCAAAGTGGTAAAGGAAGCCAGGAGTCCTATTTTTCCTCACATATTCGGAGTTATTTAAATGTCAAAGTTGAAGCAAAGACAGGAACAGTCCTTGCTTTGTTATAAAATTCAATCAATCAATCCAATAACAACCTCTCAATCTTATCAATAGATCATTTTCCACCTCCCCAAAGTACCATGCAGGAAAAACTCTTCTGGTCCATTTACAGGTTGCAATATCTTAACTGTTTTCTCTCAAGTTAGGGTGGCAGATGTGCCATACAATGATACCACACAAGTCACAGAGTTGCTTTCTTCCAGCACTGAATGGGGAGCTTCATTTACTCATGCAAAACAGTGGCTTCCTTGTACCCTGGAGACTCTTCTCCCCTCTACCCAGCTTCCCACTGCCACTGGAGACACATTTCAAGGCAGTGAGATTCTTAAGAAACACACAAGAAAAGCAGAACAGTGGAAAAAAAAACCAAAAACCTGTGGTGCTGACTGTTCATTCAGGTTGAAGAGCTGATGAAAACACTGTTGCAGTCCTGAGATAAACAGGTTGGCACTTGGTCTGGGCTCCTGTTGAGCTTCTCGTATTTAGGAACCACTCAAACAGGAGCCGGAGTTCCTTCAGAATTCACACATAGTTTCTCACTCTGTCCTAAAAACAGCTCTAGCACAGAGTTTGCAGCACCATATAGGAAGGGGCTCAGAGCAAAGGCAGCGCTACAAAACAGGCATTCCCAGGGCCTGTTTATGTCCATGGTGTGACTTCTTTAGGCTTACACCGCAGCAGCAAAAGTGTTAAGTGTCATGGAGGCATCACACAAATGACGTTTTGTTGGGCATATAATACACGGCTTTGCCTTAGCTCCATGTTTATTCCAGGTTTCAGTCCAGGTTTGGATTAGCCAACAGTCCCTGAGTTAGCAGAGTCTCCCCACTGAAGAGCAACAGTTCAGGAGAAGAACTGAGCCCGGCCTGACAGCCAGTCTGCACAATGCTAGGCAGGGAAAAGAGAGGCAATTTTTGTTTTTTCTTTGGAACAGGATATAGCTTTTGCACCTTCTTGTGATGCTACCTGTGCATGGCTCAGGGGCTCCCCCTTTTTATAACACCTTGCATTCAACATGCTTTATAAACTTTATGGTATTTGGCCTCCTAAGGATGTATTAGGCTTTTTTGTAGAAGGGCAAGACGTACTAAAATGATGTGCCTGAGGTCATATGAAAAGCATTTGACAGAGGAAAATAATTTCCTTCAACTCCCATTCACATGTTTTTCCTAATACAAGTACTCACCTTACCCATATATTTCTACTATCCTTTTGCAAGAGGCACTGTACCCGACTGCATGAAAGCCAGATCTTTTATACAAGTCTTGCCCCCAAACCACAAGGGTATAGTCACTGTCCACATCTACCCTAAGCCATGATAATCCATGGCTAGAGAGCAGGACCACAAAATGCAGTTATCAAGTCCTTGCAGCTTTTATGCAAGCAAAACAGAGATAACAGCTACAGAGGGGACACTTCCTCAGATGAGACCACTCAGCCACTATCTACTCATTCTCCAAAAGCAACTACTGCCACTTCCCAGTCACTCCTACATAAACATGTGTCCAGAGAATGATATACCAGGCATATTATGTGTAAGCCTTGCAGATGAACTTTTAGCCTTCACAAACTTCAGATCACATCTGCTTTCTGTCAATACCCAAATTACAGGTCACTAGATACTCCTGACTTCTCAACAATTCAGCGTCACAACTGAAAAACAGGGGTGCAGATGGCCTTCCCCTTCACCACAGAAGGTGCTCACAAAAAAAAAATATTTTCCTGCCAGAGTGTTAACTGTGTTCACCTAACATCAGCATCTTTCATGAAAACATGCTCCTGTTCTGACAATGTGAAAGTGAAGAGCACAGGCTGTGATGAACAGCATTGCTAACACTGTCAACCTGGGTACTGACTGGAAAATACAAAATTCGGCAGAAGCCTGAGGCAGACCCTAGTTTTAATCCTTCATTGCCAACCTCCTATGGGTTCACTAAGCACCACACTTACTGTCTTCATCCCAAGAGGCACCTGTGTGGCTGGTGAATGGGAGATTGGGAGGCATGATCAAAATCAGTGAATCCCTACCCTCACCATCTCTCCCCCTCAGCACTGTGGGTGCTGTTGGAAATGGATGCAGATGAGATGCTAATGTCACCATCCTGACCCAAACCTTTACCTTTGAAGCCGCCATGACGGCTGCCGTGGCTGCGACGTTCAGCCCCCGCTTCCCAAAGTGCACAAGGGCATCGTAGCTCCGGTCTTTTGCCTGGACGAGGCAGTCATCGATCTCCTGTCACAGCAGACAACAAAACAAACAAAAAAAGCACAAGAAGGACAAGTTCAGAGTGCTCCCAGCCTCAAACTCTTGGCAGGGCCAGGTCATCTTTTATGGAGGCTGACATCCTCCATTTCCTCCACCTTGGCTGGAGAGAAGTTCACAGCCAATGTCTGCAAAGAGGAAAGGTTTGCAGGGGAGCAGCAACTCCCATTGCCGGCTTTGGAAACTCTTTATTCTGTGAATGGAAGATTGGGACCCAAAGTTGGGATACGCTTGCACAGTGCAACCACCACCAATAGGTCCTAGAAGCAAGACAGGCACACCTGGGCAGAATGGACCAGGGTGTGTCAGGAGCCATTTGCCATCTATGGACTCTAAAGACAAATTGGATTGCCCCATAGTTAAAAAGAATCATATTGCGACACTGGACAGCTGCAGCTGTACTGCCCTGGGTCCAGAACTGGTGGTCTCAGAATATCTGAGATATCTCTGCATGTCACTGCAGTATCCAGCTTCAACAAGCCCATGGAATTGGTAGATCCAGAGCTTCTGGACTTCAGTGCTGCTCAATATACAGTGAAATGCTTATGAAAAGTTCCTGCCTTCACCCTCCCTCCCTCAAGACACAGGGGTCTGGATGATAATGGATGACAATGACTTCTAGTACTCAGCTACTGGATGTGCGAGGTTAGTAGGGACTGGAGGCTGCAAGAAGCTGCTGGCTGTTCAGCGATTCCTTCCCTATTCCCAGTAGATAAGATGTGGCAACCCAAAATGCACAAGCACTACTTGTGAGAAGCGTAAGCAGAAGCTTCCAGGAAGCAGAGACAGGAGGCTGATTCCCACTGTCCTTGGACAGGACTGAGATACAACTATTCATGCACTGCCTGTTGCTAAAGAGGGATCTTTCACATCCATAGTTGCCAATGTGGGAAACAGTTATTCACTTCTTAGTAGTCTGTATATTGATATGTGACTGATAGCTATTCTTGGCCCTTGTATCCACAGGAGCCAAATGGATCTGCCTGACAATGTCCCATTCACAGCCACAGGGATCTCCTAGGCAGGCAAATGATCCAAGTTGTAATGATCACCCCCCAAATTAGCATCATGAATTTGAGCAAGACATTTCTCAACCCAGGACCTCGACATGCTACATGCCTTACTTCAGCATGCTAAATGTCTCCCAGCCAGGCAAATGCTTACTAAGCCCCTTTCAGACAGGCTTGGCTATTTGTCTCATGGCTGCACAATGTTTTAGGCAGACCTGGAAACAAAGTTACAGAGCCCTGGCTGCCAGACCCCGTTTCTCTAATTCTATCCAGCCACAACATAGCGCTCCAGCTATATTCAGCCAGTACGCACAGAGCAGCTCAGGAAGTATTTTTATCCCCCTCTCTCCCGATTTCTCAAGTGCACAAAGATGAGTTAGTATGTGTGAGTGAGCTGAACAGAGGCCAGTATTTGAAAACACAACAACCACAAAGAACAAAAACACCAACCAAAAGGAGATGATCAAATGATAGAGGAAGAGAATCAGCAACTCCCAGTCCTTCAATGAAAATGAGTGATACGAAGACTGGAGTAAACACATTGTAGATCTGCTCCACCCAGAGAGGACCTGGGCGCCCGTGATTACCTTTTCTTTTGAAGACAGCGTCGGATGAACAAATTTCCTGTACAGGAGGCTGGAGCCTTTTGTGTATGGAGACAGCAGCCAAGCTACAAAAGCTATTTTGAGTTCATAGTAGAATGGAAACCTAGAAGAAAAAGAGCTGTTAATGTCTGCTCCCAATTTAACCACTGCCCTTAATCAGAGATGCTCAGCACAGAAAGCGACTGGCCACTCTAGCCTAGGGCAGATTTTCCTTACCAAAGGATTCAAAGACCAAAACACTCATCTTTGCACACATCTCAACTGGGCATGTGGGTAAATCTTTACTTGGGTACCAGGGCTATTATTTAATGGTCTGGAAGAGATTCTGCTGTGTGATAAGAGCAGCTTTCTACCTGCAAAGAGCACAGATGCTGTCTTCATAGTATCTCCAGTCATGAGGGAGCAAAGTGCAAACCAGCAAATCAGTATTTCATTGATATATTTATGCACCTTTCATCACTCTGCCTTTCTGCTTTTCGGATAACACTTATCTGACTGAAGCTGAAATACAGGAACCTTTGTTGTCCCAGCAACATGCAACAGAAAGGTGCAGACCCACACTGTAGCTTTCAGGTAGCACTGCAAAACACGCAGGACACAAACTAACAACAGGACATGCTTTAGCTGTAACAACAAGCCAGGGACTTCTTGAGATTAGATTATCCAGACACTTTTCTGGAGGACAAAGTCCAGAGCTCAAGGCTGGCCAGCTAGCAGCATCCTATGCGGGCAGGTATGTTGCTGCCAGCAGTGTGATAAACCAACGCTACCCTTTGTAGGCAGGGGCAAGCAAAAGCAGTACAGAGACCCTTGATGGCTGTAACCCAGACAGACTCCTGCTGTGCTAGCACAGCACTGTCACCGAAACAGCTGGGCCACACAGCATCCAGGGCTGACCCCATGCGCCTCTGCGATGCTCTACTCTGGATTTGCCAGATTGGTCTCCTTCCACCTCACTGAGGATCTCTGCTGCATACTTGATTTCACAGGCTGGACAAGCCCTCTCGTCATTTGTCCCAAGACACTCACATAATACATCCTCCAAAAAAACAATGTTCCAGATGAACACAGTGGAGGTATATCTGCATGCAAATGAGATAGAGAGACAATAACGTCTTTTATCTCCTTTTCAACAGATCTGACACATTGCCAAGTAGCCCAATTCCCTTTGTCTGCAGGACTCACTAGAGGCATGCAGTACTATGCAGGAACAGGCTTTGGGTGAGGGCCATGCACTATAATTACATTTTCATCCTGAAGTCTACTGATCTCACTGGTTTCCACTAGAAAGGCCTTACTAAAAAGGGCAATCAAGCAACAAACATTTCCAAACTTGAACATACAAATTTAAGGAACTGAATCTGATAATTGAGCATTTACATGCTCTCATCCCAATAGATGTTCCCAGGAATCCTTCCACTGGCACCAGAGAGTCCCCATCAGTATGGGCTGTCACTGTCAAACATCAAACTGTAAACCCAGCCTAACCAGGAATGGGTCTGGCAAAACATCCCAGGAACAACCACCCATGCAGCAACCTACCAAGTCCTGCCAAGCAGGGCTGTTTCTGCCTGATCCCTACAGTCTGTGTATTTACTGTAGGACTCAGCTAGGTAAGTCTAGAACTATGCCTGCAGCTAAAACTACTGTTGTTTAGATGATGATCTCTGCAAGCATCCAACTCGGCAGTCAGCTGCTCCTCTATCTGACAGGCAGGGAAATGAGACTCCTGTAATGGTTTCTCACTAATGAGGTATCACTGAGCAGTTCCGTGCTCTTTCTTGCTTTTCTTATGACAGCACTGAGAAAGGAAGCGCAGCTCCTCCAGACAAAACACCTCTCTGCACCTGAAGCTGCTAACCCCGTGTTCAGGAGGCAGTGCAATTTTGTGTCCCTTTTTTGCCCTTGTAAACATTTCCATTTTCTTTCTATCTCATGCCAAAGGCCCCCTCCCATCCGGTGCTCACCAGCAAAGAAAGATATCCGTGAATGTCTCTGCTGTCGTGAAGAGCGCAAATATGATCCAGTACATCATCCATTTGACCTGGTAAACAAAAACAGTAGCTGGTTCACTTTTCCCCAAGGGCCTTGAACTATTTCTTACAGGCACAAGTGCACAGAATACCTCTCACAGGGAAAAAAAAAAAAAAAAAAAAGTTTCTTCCTCTCCATGTATTTGACAATTACCATGGACTTGAAGATGCCAGAGCTCCCCCCAGCCCAGCACATAACACAGGTCAGATTTCCACACAAGCCCTTGGGAAGGAAGATTGTGGCTTTTGGGATTGGTCACACGAAAAGAAGAGCAGCCTGATGCTGTCCCCACAGAGGAAGCTCCGCTGGCCAGCGAAGACCACAGCCCTATCACAGGGCATTGAAAATCTCACTTGCTACATCTTAATAGCAAAGGTTAATACAATAGGGTATTGGCCGACTTGCAATTAAGGCAAAATGTAATTACTTACATAATATCTATAGCCAGGGGAA
Source organism: Aramus guarauna (assembly GCA_013400195.1). NCBI lineage: Eukaryota > Metazoa > Chordata > Aves > Gruiformes > Aramidae > Aramus > Aramus guarauna. Next base: position 1,797,428 of record VXBL01001075.1, read on the forward strand.
ACTAGCCCATCCCACGATCCAGGGCTCAGGAGCACAATCAACTCACTGCAACTTCTTGAATTAGCATGCACCGGTTGGGTGATGGTGCCTGCTCACATCCACACCCTGAGCCCATTGGAGTGACAAGAGCATTACCTTAAATCTCTTACATAGGGCTTAGGTGAGAGCATTTTACCTCATATTGGTAGTGAAAGCATGCGCTGTGCTGTTGCTGTGTTCAACTATGTTAACTCCGCTGTGGGGTGGACTGCTTGGGGGGTGATTTATGGACAGTCTCCTTTGTAGTGATAGCGACAGACACAGAAAGAGTCTTTGGGGACTCCTCTTCCGTGGTGCTGTCACCACAGAGATGACGTAAGGAATAATTTCCTTTTTCTCTTACTGGAGATGAGAGAGAAACCTTTTATTCTCCCTCAATATTTTTTTTCCCATTGTAAAATTCTAAAGCTTAAGAATTGTAAAGCTTTAAGAATCTCTCTTTGGTAAGACAAAAGTTGTTAATTTAACTGAAAACTGTTGTCTAATTAGCTATATTTGAAAATGGAGATCCCTAAGCAGCTTTGCTGGAATGTTAAAAAGCTTAAGGAAGTAAAATCCATGAAAATCCATGAATTAGAGAATTGGACCGTGTTACCTAAGGCTGGGATAATTGCAATAGAATAAGGGAAGGCTGGAAGGCAGTACAAGAGGGGTACCCACATCAGGTGCTGCTCTGGGGAAGGGAGGATGGAGGTGGCACTAACTCTGGATCTCCCCAGCTCTGAAATGGCTTGCTCCCATCTCCTCCCCAATGCAGTGGGGACAGTACCTGTAGTTTCTCTCCATCTCCCTGCAGCTACTGAAATTATTCCCTGAGCACCTGTCACTCAGCTATGCAAGTACTCCCCTGGGATTTATATGTATGTTTATATGTATATTTATATATATATATTTATATTTAGCGTTGCAGCAGTAGAATGGCACTGCCAAATGCCTGAGAGCATTGTCTTCCCAGGGCAGCTTCAGCCAGACTTTTTACATAATTGCGACTCCCTCAAAGCCTCACTGCCAGCACAGTTCTGTCAGTCAGATGTTACTGCCAGCTAAACGTTTAAACACATACCGAGATCTAGTGCGGATGGGCTTGGATCAGCCTAAAACATCATTTATCAAAATGACTATTACCAAGCAGAATAAAATTAAACTAGTCATATAAGTTTTGACTAGTAAATGAAGGTTTGTACTGTGTCAATGTAAATTACTATTACTAATTTTTTAATATTTTTTTTTTAATCAGACCCCTAACAGACATATTGCCACAACTGGTGTGTTAAATGGAAAAACAATTGTAAGTGCAGACCAGGTCTTAGCTCAGCCATTCCCACATTTGGGTCATTAGCCCATGTGTCTGGTGTGAGTTCCTCTTTTGCAATTGGATTTCCAACAGGAATTGGACCCTTCAACAAAATACTTCCCAGAAAGGGACTATGGAAATGTTAAGTATCGGTGGCAGACACTGCTTGGGGATGCTAGTGCGCTTCTTCAGCATTTCCAAGCAAAGGGTGTACAAACCTTCAAAGCACAGCTGTGCAAGGGCTGCAGGGACATTTTGCCTTAAGTATCTGATGTGTTTGTAACACTTATGATGCTCAAAATATCCAAAAACTTTATATGAAGGAGGGGACTGATAGAAAGGAAAAATCTCAGCAGCCACAGTGAGTCCCAGTTGGAGCTTGCGCTAAGGACTTCATGGGATAGCCATCTATGCTGTTACCCAGGGGAGAAAATGGGCTTGTTATCCCTGGGATCTTGAGAAACTGAAGAGTCAAGATCTGGAGGCTAAGCTGGATTCAGTGAAGTTAACAGAGCTCACATTGTGAAGGGCACTACAAATCCTACAGAACCACAACAGCAACTAAGTGGTTTTATTTCTCCCACATTTCACTTTCCCCAATGGCCCCACATGCCTTTAGAAACTGGGGCCCAGGGAAGATTTTTCAGCAAAAGAACAAGACAGCACACCCAGTTGCCAGACCTGTGTGTAAATAGGTCGCTCCATAAGGAAGGATGTTTCTGTCTGAGGATTCAGTCATATGTGCTTCGAGTTGCCTCCTCTGATCCTTGTTTTGAATGAGCAGCTAAAGCTTCAAGGCTTTTTGAAAAGGCTTTGATTTATTCTGCTCTTCAGAAACAAAGGAAAACACACAAAGCTCTGGATGCCAAACACCTTCTAAGTCAGCCATATATAGCTTGCACCACCAGAGAAATAGCATGCATTTGTCAAAGAGCACATCAACTCTGCAGAGCAGCCAGAAGCACAAATCCCAGTCTCCTTATTTGAGACTTACGCCTAACAATCAGCCAGTCCACCTTCAGGCCACTCTTCCCTTTGCACTCGTTTACGAGCTTTCCCAGAATACAGGGAACACTTTTACAATATGGTGAGGAGTAATCTTAGAAAATAAACCCTGCAGCACAGCCACAAACCTCCTTACTCACATATTCTTTGATGTCCTTTGATTTCACGGCTTTGTAAGAATAATACGCGGGGTAAAGAGTGCCAAATATAAGCCTGGAAAAAAAAAAACAGACAACAAATGGATTAAATTGATTTCCTGTCACAGAGAAAGATATTTTTTTCTTGTCTGTTAAATGTGTTTCTTGCACTAGCGAAAAGTGTCAGGACTTGATTTAAGCTTGAGTGCACTAAGTACAGTACAGGAGTGATTTTGCATCGCTGAATTCAGAGAAACTCCTGCCAGTGACATGAATGAAGAGCAGGGATTCAGGTTGACTTTCCTTTTGCAGTGGTTTCCATGGCTGTACCTTACGAGTTATACACAAAACAAAACCACCAAACCAACAAAAACGAAAAAGGCCACCACACTTTAAAAAGGAAATTAAAACCCCAATTTTAAAATAATCTACTGTAACACCAGGAATATAGGAATATTGCTTTCAGAGGCAGGGCAAAATGAGAATCATTTGTCTAAAATCCCTTCCACCTCTATCCAATACTCCAAAAATCTGGCAGAGGATAAAGCAGCATCCAAGTTCTACAGGGGGAGGGTTTGAATGCTGGGGCCTTATCCTGTATTAAATCTGCTAAAGGGAAGAGCGCTGTGCTGTTTGGTAAAGTTGATTTGGGCTCATCAAAGGAGGAGAAATTTGCCCACCAAGATATGCCAACAGGATCAGGCCTAAAAATCCCAGCTCTACTGTTCTTTCAGACAGTTTCCTTTCATTTTCAAGTCTGAAAAGGATGCTGTCAGCTTCAAGATTTCATGTAAGAAAGAAATAAAGATGTGTAAGTTAAAAATAGCACTACTGAGAAAAAAAACACTGAGAATTTTTTATACTAACTCCTCACTGCGTCACTGCCTAGCTGTTTATTCACTTCGATTATTCTGGACATAAGCATAGGCTTGTCAAAACCACTTTGCCCTGCCCAGGCTTCAGTCAGTTTTATTCAATGCAGTAGGATGATGCTGCAAAGTCTGAATTTAATAGATTGCAGGGGGATGTTTATTGGCTTGTAACTACCCCTCTTTCCACTGGAGCTTTTGCTTTAAATTCATACAGCTGTTTCCACTGCTCTTGGGAATGGAAATGATCAATGTTTCAATCCCTAATTGTGGAGCCACATGGACCCACAGTCGTCTTTTCCATCCTGCCAGTAGCGACTGTGTGCCGTGGGACTCATAATTACAGTTGAGTCCATTATGTGTATATGACATTAAAAATTAACACTCTGGGATATGGTGTAGCATCGTACTTCCCATAGCTCAGGAAGGTATTTGTGAAAGAATGGGCTGAGCCAGAACACATCTTGATTTCCAAAGCAGTGACTGAAGACAATTTGTCTGCTATTCATCATGCTTACTGTAGCATAGCTTAGCAAAACCTGAAGCACAATGCAGACTTCAGAAAAGCAGCTACTGAGTGAGGAGATTCAGTATTTTACAGAGGCTTCACACTGGCTTCAAAAAGCTCTGCTGGAAACAGTCAGCTCTGAACCTATTTCACCCACAGGGGCTGTGCTATATGCAGGGATTAGATACAAACACTCAGAAAGATTCTGGGAAACCTAACGCATTTTTGCCCCTTGCAGCATCTTAACAAACAGCAGCACCAGTTAGAGCGAGGAGGAACACACAGACAATAGCTTGATCCTGTTCTCACTGAAGCTAATAACAAATATTCCCTCTGAGTTTAACAGTAGCAGGACCTAATCCAACGTAGGTAGGGCTCACAAAAGGAAGAAAGCTCCACAGCATTCAGAAACTAACAGCTGAGCACATGAATAATATATTTGGCTCTACTTATAAAAAGTACCGCATTTTGTCCTTCCTTCTTGGCTGGAGCTGGCTGCTATCTCATGCTTTTATTTCCTGCAAATAATTACTGAATGATTGATATTCATTTCCTCAGTTTGTGCTGGTAACAGAAAGTGACTGGATCCTGAAGAAGCAAACAGTTTACAAGATCACTAGAAAACAATTAGTTGCAGACAGCAAACACTTGAAAAAAAATTCCTGTGAGGGAAGGAAACTGTGCAATACTTTTGCATATGCAGAGCAAGGGACAGTCAATAAGGTGATGTGATCTCCCTAAATTGGAGATTGAGAGTTTCACTAATTTGCCTTGTAGCGTGTTGTGTGCATATATGGACATTTATTACTGCCATTGTCTACCAGACTGAAAACTGTTTTAAGGAATCTTAGATCTCAGTCTCATCACGGCTGTGGCATTTTCGTAAAGCATAGTCAGGGTTTTGGAGACAAATACCTGCACATAGGCATATTTCAGAAAGACTCTTGAAGTTACTGTCTTCATTGGGCTTTGGATCAGGCTTGAGTACAATTGATTTAATTTAAACATACATGTCAACTCTCTATCTCTTCCCTCAGTTCCTCTCCCCTGCTGAAGACAATGCTTCTCTCTCCCCTGTCATCCAAGCTTCCCGTGTAATTAATGTTACTGTTGATTCCTGCTTTCCTTCATCCCCATGCTCAACTGTTGCCAAATCACTGCTGCTGCACACTATACACAAAACCAAGGCTGACTCTTTGTCCCTCTGCCCAAGCCACTAAGTCATTCCTTGTCTAAGTCTCATTTCCAGCCTCCCTTGTGTGCTTCACTGATCTCTGCCCCACCTGGGTGCACCGGTGTTTACATTTCTTCCCCTGCCTCTCGCACACACACGCGCACGCACACAGAGGTTAGTTACCCTTCCCTACCAAGCTGAAGTAATATTCTTATCCTTGCCTTCCAGTGCCTGAAAAATGCGGTTGCTCCTACCTACTGTTGGTTTTGTCTTTTATCACACCCCACCTCAGTCCCTTCTCTCCATTAGCGACTGTAGTGCCACGAGCTTCTTACTCTGCTGTTCCTTGTATGTCTTCTCCCACACTCTGGAGCTCCTGTGTTCCTTGCTCCTCCATTGCATATAAGCCCATCACCTCTAAAACAAGCTCTTCCCTGACAGTTATCCCGACAGCACACAGTTTGAGAGGTAGCAGCCCAAACCACAACCGTGCCATTCCCCTGTTCCTCCTCATCTCTCTAATTTCTTCTGCAACACTCCAGTTCTACCTGATCTCTGAACCACACCACAGGACCTTTGGTTTTCCTCCACACATCCCCAAAAATCACAGCACAGACCCTCAGTTCCCTTCCACAACGGCCAGCTGACCTGGGAACCGCACATGCTATGACTCCTTCCATGGTACCTGCATTGACTGCCTGACTGGTGCCTGCCAGCTGGCAAGCCAAATTAATGACCTACCTATGGAGTTAACACTGCAGCTTTTACCTCCTGGTGCACACTCCTATGAGTCAATCTCCTATCCAGCAGCTAATTCTTATGAATAATGTAGAAACTTAATATTTGAGACCTCTCTGACCCATCTATTTTGGCCACAGTCACTTTGTGGATCGAAAAGCTAGCAGCAGTGGAAAAACAAGACTGCTTAAGCCTCATTTCCTTAGGAAACCAGACTACAAATTCAGGGTCAACCCACTCCGCACCCATTTCCATCTTTCAAAGCTCCTTTGAATGAGCTATGTACCCTGGAAAGCCTTGGCTTTTTTACCCTCCGTGCAAAAGCAGAAACAGACATCCTGATCAGCAAACCAGGGACTCGCAGATCTTGATGTAGCAGTTGCTACGTTTAAAGCTACAGAGATGCGTTCCTACAGTCTGGGCTAAAACACACACCCCCTCAGGGAATGGGGAAAGGCAAGGAAGTAGTGACGTTCATCAGTGAGTTAGGAAAAGTTCACTTGCAGCACTCAACAAATAACCACAACAGTCTAGTAATTCTTACACTGCTCCATGCTGGAGGTCTACATCAATTACAATCGCCTTGGAAAAGGACAAAACAGCAGCTGTAAAGACATCACTGAAGAGTCAACTAATTGTGCAACAGGAGGCAAAAATCTCAGTAAAAGGTTAGTCTCCCTAAAGAAGAGGATCAGGATTAACACTGAAAATCTGATAATCCTATTAGGCACAGCAGCAGCAGCAATCCCCAATCTGGACCACTACATGCGCTTCTGGTCATTCTTTGTCAAAAGGGACATGGTGGAGGCAGAAGGCGAAAGGAGAAGGGCAACAAAAGTATGTGGAAGCGCACTGGGAAACATCCACAGGAGTGACGTAAATGCTGCAATTGTTTCTTTTGCAGTAAAGACAAATAACAATTTGCTTCTACTCCTGATGTAAGGGGATGTTCAACTGAATCAAGATAAAAAAGTCAAAAAGGAGGGGAGAAACTATCACCAGTTCATCTGTGGAACCAAGTAACCATATTTATTTATTTATATAATTACATTATATAGTATTTGGGGTTTGGTTTTGGTTTTCATTATTCAAGGTTACCGCTAAATGAGACAGGAAAAAACGAAGCTTCCTATATTGCGAGGTTTCCTGATTATCAGGGGAATATTAAAGCCAACTGAACTGTTGGCTCCTCTTTAGCCATCTGTGTCATATTCCAGGGGCGCAGCTGCACCATCACCAAACCTCCTTCTGTCTCCACTTACCAGTACAGCCACAGCCAGCCCTGGCTACTATATCCTTCTGTTCCTTCTCCAGATCTGCTGGCACAGTGATCTGACCATCACAGAGCACAGGCCAACCCAGATGTGACAATATTCCTAATAGCATCTAGGTTATAGCCTGAGGATCAGCATCAGAGCTGGTACAGTGATCTGGGAGGGCTCCATGTGACATCTTGAGCTCTGATGGGTTGGTGATGCTATTTGCCTCATGAGGGGCCTGATCTTACAGCCATTTACCTGTAAAATTAACTCTCGCATTCCATGCAGCAGCCACTGAAATAAATGGAAAGACTCTAAGCGATTCTTGGGAGTACAGGCCAGGACTCAGGTTACCTCCAGAAATGCCTGCATATCCATTCTCTTGAGTATTTTTAACCACACAGGTATTTTCTGGATGGTAACCTACTGTTACAAATATACCAGCACAGGGCCGTCCACATCCCAAGCCATCCAAGTTTTGCTCATCTAGTTACCATGCCACCAGCAGTGTTTGGGCTGCCCAAACATTTAGAACATTGTACTACTACAACACAAATAGAACAGCCCTTATTTTGCCCATAAATCAGTAATGTTTCCATATCATTGGCACACAGCAGCCAAGATGGCAAGCTTCTGCTCAAAACCAGGTATGGACATGTTTAGGAATCGCTGAAGTATTTCCTATTTCCTCAACATGTTCACTGGTTAGCGCATGCTTCTTATGCACGGAGCAGCAGCTGAGCTGTCACCACGCCAGGGTTCCTCACTGAAACCACCAAGAAGAGTGCCAATAGGTTTGCATTGCTTATTATCAGTCCAAATTAACGTTCACGCAGTGCCACAGATTAAAAATAAACGGCACTGTCTTTGCACCAAAGGTTCCTAGTTTAAATGCAACAGCTGTGGATGTGAAAATAAGCAGCGCACAAGGTCAGGAAAAGGGTTAACGCAAGCCCCTTGACAGGTCAAATGCCTGATAGCTGAGAAGGGACTAGGGTGGAGGAAACACCAGCTGCAGGGGAGGAGGCTCCAAGCTGGTATTCCCTGGGAGATGGCTCCTGCAGATTCTTTGTGGTCACTTTGCAGCTGAATAGGTACTGCACAGTGGATCCAGGGCAGCCTGGAACTTGCCTGTTCACTCTGACACGATGCCCACCCTGGGCCCCGTGTGGACACCCAGCCATGCCAGCCTGACACTTCAATACACTCAGAATGCCACAGGCGCACGGTGCCTCAGGGGCAAAAATACCCTGAGGAAAGCACCGGGCCCTGACACCCCTAAGACAGATGAGGCTCACTTCAAACTCCATTTGCAACTGGAATCAAACATTCACGCAGGGTTGGTTCAGTGCTGCCGAGGACAGCTGTGCCCATGTCACTCAGCCAGTCGCACACTGCCTCCACGGGTATTAACAAGGTGCAAAGCTCCTTGAACAGTCACCCAGCATGTCCCCCTGCTTTGGGAAGCATTCCTCCCCGCTTCCTTGGTAGGTGACCTGTTTAGCTCTTCTGAGCTGCTGAGACCTCATCCTCATGAGCAGTTCTGAAGCACCATGCACACCCCCAGCACCAAGAAAACAGAGGGCAGGCCGAAGACTCAATGTCTAACACAAAGATGCTCTGCTTTCTGTCCAGATCTTCCTCTGACTTCTCAGCCAGGCTACTACAGAAGCAAATAGCATACTTCAACTTGGTGAACATAACCTAACAGCAGGCGAAACCTCATCACTTTTCTTGGTGAAACTGCAGGGTAAAGGGATGCCCAACTGTCCTTCCAGCAGAAATAGCAGGAGCAAGGGCTGTCCTTGATGCTTCTAATTTAAGCAGTCTTGATCCTCCCAAAGCAGCACATACCCCTCTCCAGTTGACACTACCTTTTTTTTTTTCTTCAGCCAGGGCATTCCTCACACGGGAGCTGGAAGAAGGCCAGGCCCAAACAGGTGAAGAGACATGGTGAGAGGGACAGGTGGAGGAAGTGGTCTTGGCCAGCCTGGAGCTATCACACAACTATTATGTTTACTCATGTTGAGATCCTACATCCAGACTTGCCTAAAGAAGGCAAACATGATTTCCTTTTCCCCACTTCTTGTTACAGGCAGAAAACAGAAATGCTAAAATAACAATACTACTGGTGGAGAGACCTTGTAAAATATTGAGATTGTTAAGATAATGCACCTGATGACTACTAAAACCTGATGCTTCTACTAAAACTACGAGCAGTGAAGGGTCTCACAGGGTTGATATTTACACTGACACTTTTGAGTATCATATTTAAACCCCAACCAAGATTAAGCAGGTACTTCACCCTTCCCAGGTTTATTGTTCCAGGCTGCCTTCAAACTCAGGCAGAATTGCATCAGTTTACACACAAGCTAATGCTTCAAAGTTTTCTTTGCAGTCCTTCGGAACAGAAAAGGCCATGTAGCTTCTATAAAAACACCCCATGGCTCTGCAGCTATTTTAGGAAGTGAATTTATTGCAGGTAGATGGCTTACTAAGCTGGTCTGTTCTACTTCACGCTGCGTTCAGTGGAGCTGCCTGGCTGGGTGGAGAAGGGCTGCTGATGAGCAAGGGGAATTTGTTTGCCGCCCGGAGGCAATGCTTTAAAGGAAGGGTCTGTCTGCAGCGACAGGGTGTAGGGCTGGTGTGGGGCCCCAACCCACGGGTGAGAAGCTGCAGGTCGATAAGAACACTGCGCCTGGCACACGCCACGAGGCTCCAAGCAGCTGTCTGCAAGAGATAGTGTTTCGTGGGCCTCATCGGAGGCATTTGCCCTGTCGCTGCTGCTCCTCCTCCTCTCTTCGTGCTTCAGCTCAGCAGGACCACAGGAGAAAGCAGTCCACGGCACTGAGCTTTCTCCCAGCGCTGGCACAGCCCACCGCGTCATTCAGACCCTTTCGGGGAAAAACAAATAATTCAAAGTGTGATACTGAGGGGAATAAAATCTGTGCCTTTTAGAGAAGAAAACATTCTCTGCTATGTGACCGGGTCAGATCTTCACCCAGCTTCACTGCTCCAAAAAGGCAGGGCTTACCATCTGTGTGCCCTTGATGTTTTCCCTATCCAGTACTGACCGTATAGTTCCTGCTTTGAGAGCCCTGTCTTTTTCCAAACCAAATAAACGGCCATTTCAAAATGAAGTGGTATGGTTTAGTTGGGAAGGGCTGTTTTCCTGACTCTAGAGAGGAGGATGTTTATGTGGAAAAAGGCTTTTTTAGAAGCACTGACATTATATTGCAGAGATGACAGATGGTTTAAAATCTGTATTGTGAGTTAGCCTACAGATTTATGGTAGGCTCATGATACAAAAAGGAACAGAAAGAGACATATAACCTCACCAAACTAATTTCTAGCTAAAAAAGGTATAAAAAATGGATTACATATCAACAAAGCAGCTCTGCATTATTTCCATATAAAACCACAAAGATCATGCTGCAAGTATTATTTTGGAGTTATTTTAACTGATGCTACGTGAATCAACTTTTAGGAAGCATAAACAGATACAGGAATCCCAATTTAGAGCATAATCCTACACTGTGTGTATCCTAAAACTCACTTCAGGTCATGGAAGTCTTTCACCATGAAACCATAAGTGCTACCACTGTCTGAGGAGATGGTGAGAAACACAAAAGCTCCTGTTTGTCTATTCCTCACTAAAAGACACTTCTAGTGTTGTACTCATGGGACTGAAAACAGGAATAAAAAAATTAAATGAAACTATAACTCCTCCAAATCAATTGCAACATGGGATCTCCTTAATGTTACTTCAGCTTCCCAGGGACAGAATATTATTAGAAGTGCTTAACTAAGGACAAGGAATATTTTAGCTCGCTGATAGAATTTAAAAACCAAACCAAAAGACCTCTTTTGCCCACATATTTAGCTAAAGCCATGAAAAATGTTGACTTCCCATGGAATCACCATCAGTCCTGGGTTACTAACAGTTCAATCCACTGACATAAATCGAGCAGTCCCAAGGCTGCTCTGAGTAGCACCAGGTCTCAGCGATCTCCACAAGCTCTTGGAGGAAGATGGAAACCCTGGTTAGATCTGTACACTAGCCAAGGAGAGTAGTTTGATATAGGAACAGGTATCGGGTATGGTCACAACCAGGTTGGTGCAAAACAGTCTGCAGAGACAATCTTACTACTGTCTGGCCATTTCTATAAATATGCTAGTAAATTAACAATAAACAGCATAACTCCTTCCATCAGTAACTGGCCAACTTCTTATATCTCTGAGGACTATACAACATTAACCCAAAAAACTTAGAAGACTGAACATTGAGAGGGACCAACCACATAGGGAACACACGGGACCCAACTCAGTCATAAGCTCTATGTTCCAGAGCTAGTATAAATACCAGTATAAATACTAGTATAAATACACTCCTACGTAAGCAAAAGAAACAAACGAATGAAAACAACCAACCAACCCCACCGTTAAAACATCTCATTTTGATAACACATTTCAAAGAAGGATTTCAAAGTGCAGTATTAATATTAGTGACCTGAGTATCAAAGTCAATTGCACTTCCATTGATTTCCAACTATTTCTGTTTCATTAGTGGTTTATCTCTATTTTAAATTATAAGGACAGTGCGACACATTTGAATTTATATGGGAAACTCATGTCATAGACATGAACAGTACCCAATTTTCGACACCAGTTTTATAGCAAGAGTGTAGAAAAACTAAAGCAAGATGATTCTACTGGCAATTTCAGAATATTCAGACCATCTTAATGCTTTCGTTAGTGCGGGTATCAGAATGCCACATGCTATATATAACAGCTGCGACATTGCAGGGAGTTCACAGGCCATGCAAACCACATTTCTCTTTATGGCCCACAGACACAGATTGGTATTTCTTCTGGGTACTATAACAACATTTTAGGGAGGGGCAGGGCACCTGCTTTTTTATTAGGACCTGCATTTTCTTTTTTTTTTTTTTTTAGAGGGAAGAAAGGAAAATGAGACACTGTCATATAGCCTGAAATAGACAGACTTCTAGGCTTTTCTCATATGCATTTGCAAGGATTTCTAGTGTGAATTTAATAGAGTTCTTTCCTCCAGGGTCTTTTCTCATTTCATTCATCCTTTTTAATCCCTCCATTTTATGTGGCTAATAACAGCATCTTAATGAAATGCATGGTACAACTGAGATAAACAAGGAGGGAGAGACCTCCAGCTGGAGCTAGACTGATACAGACCAGCCTCCAGTCTAACCTAGACATAAAGGAGAGGAAATCAGAAGGAAGCAACCCTCTGTACTGAAGCTACAGATCACTAATAAATAATCAGAGCTTCTGGCTACATCTCTGAATTCAGTTTCAACTACCAGTAAAATTATTTGTCTCTAATTAAAATAAATTAGAAGAAAAATGACCATTTAGTGGATAATCCTAAATCACAGAGTTAGGATAAGTGATAAAAAACAGCAGGTAGGGGAGTCTAAATAATACCCTGAAGTTCTCCTGAAGGACATAGGGGACAGCCAATGCTTTGGCTTCTGTGTCAAGGAGCTTTATCACTAGGGCTCATTGGAGAGCAAGACAACCTCCTCCAGAGTTGACTCCAGAGGAACCAGACTCACCCAGCACCTATGGAGCAGCACTGATCCCCTGCCAGATGTAAGTCTTCAGCCCATTTTTCCCCATATCAACAACCAGCATCTTTGATGTTAAAAAAGCCCATCAACACTAAACCAAACCATTGTAAACACCTTTCTTCCCCACACTCTCCCATCTGAGGAGAGAAAGAGCAAAATCTATGTGACAGATATCATTTAGTGTGCTACTGGAAACTGTTCAAGTGAAAGAATGGCAAATGCAATGTAAGAAATAGAAACATGTCCTTTAGACTAGAATCAAAGAGTAATTTAGGTAGGAAGAGATCTCTACAAGTCTTTAATCCAAAACAGGACTAACTTCGAGTTTATGTCAGGTTGCTCCAGGCCCTCTCCGGTCAAATTTTCAGTATCTTCACCTCTGGGCCCCTACCCCAGTGTTTGCTTACCCTTGCTTTGAAGAATTTTTTTCTTAATATCTAAACAGAATTTCCTTTGCTGCAACTTGCATCTGTTGCCTCTCACCTTTTCACTGCGTGCCTCCACAAAAAGCATGGATCCATCTTCTCTATAACAACCCACCACATTTTTGAAGACAGCACTAAGATCTCCCCTTCATCATCTCTCATTCAGGCTGAACAAACTCAGCTCGCTCACCTCTCCTGGTGCACCATGTCCTCTAGCCCCCTACCACTGGATTCACGGCACTTTGCCGGCGCCCTCATAGTAGGGAGACCCAAATGGGACACACTACTCCAGCCAGACGCTGTCTCACGCTTGCCAAATAGAGGGAAACAATCCCTTTTCGCAACCTGCTGGCTAACCCTCTTACTAAACCAATCCTGTACCGAGATCTGGAAGAGAACAGCACTGCACCCTTCCCATCATCAGAGGTGCAGAAGAGCCAGGAACCCAGTCCCTGAATGAGTAGGAGACTTTTCCTTGCTGCTTGGAGAACCTTCTTGCTCAGCCACACCACACCCTTTCCTTTGCAAGTGGTGCCCTCCCCAAGGAGCTAAACTGGGGTCACGGCATGACAATAATAGATGTCACGCTACAGCAGGACTCTGAAAATGCTCCTTTTAACCAACTCCAAATGAGCTGTTGCAGTAGTACAAACCTCACTTAGCCATCTGTAAAACAAAACTTGACCTCCAAGGGATGTAAAGAGTAGTATCATGTTGCCTTAACTCTGGGACTTAACACAGACCAGGTTGCTGTTAGCAAACAGTTCTATAAAACAGGCATTAGGGAGATGAAATTAATATTTACAAACACTTACTAAGTTGAGTCTTTTGCTTAGCCATTTTTGGTGAGCTAGAAGAACACCACCTAGATTTCCCTTATCTCTACAGCCACATATACACAGTGTAAGCCTTTACATCACTGCAAAATGTAATGGTTTTATGGTAATGCTGTTGCATGACCTTTTCTTACATAAAGCCACTAGTAGGGAGGTTGTTATCAGTTTATTTACTTCTATGTGAAACACCATAGCCCTTGGCAGGTATCTGGAGATAAAAGGACACATCCTGTCTTTTGCTGGAGCTGGGAACCTCATGGAGAAAGTAAATTACCCATACACATGGCCACCAGTCACGCTACGATCATTTTTAAAAGGATCAGAGGCTGCAAGGTCCAGCAAAGCCTTGATTGAGCTAAAACTTATTTAAAGGGCTTCCTTAAATGACAATCTCCAGCACAGTGGCTAAATTAATCCTTTAGCAGTTGGAGAACTTTATTTTCAGGTTAAATGAAGAAAAGTTATATGAAACTGATTCTAAGAAGAGTTATATTCAGCACTTTCAAAGGGTTCACCTATGTTGGTAACAGGACAAATACACACCCTAGGATTCAGGAAGCTTTAATTTCTCTGACCAACTCTTTCTAAGAGGCTTTTCAGGACTATGAGTGCATAGCAGGACCCTAGGCACAGAAATATCAATGCCTCTATAAGTCTTACCATCCTCAGTAAGTTCTCTCCAAGCCTTTGGGAAATAGTTATGTTCTCGTATGCTCATTTTACAGATTGGTTTCTCATACGCCCAGCTGAGTATTCCCCTGGTTGGACATTCATCATGCAGTGCTGACATGCAAAAGCTGCATCTGTTGTGCCTTTAACTTGCTCGGGTTGGGCAGGATGTTGTCACCATTTCTGGCTTGGAGTATACCCACATACAGTGTGGGTGTGCTAATATACTCCCAGGAGAAGATGCAGTTGCATAGCCTCTAAAATTCATGCCAGTCCCTCAGTAAAACTTGCACGCTGCCCAGAACCACAGCCTAAGTTAAAAATTTCTGACTTGCAATTCACTTTGCAGGTGCGTGTGACAGATATAACTCATTCCGTTTGCCCAGGATTCTAAAATATCTTTGTTCCTTGCTCAACAAATACACACATCAAGACAGAAATACTGTAATTTCCTCACACATTTCCTCAGTACTCTGGGATGTTTCTTAAAGTGCAAGGCTTCCCTTCTGAACTTTGGAGTCTCTTTACATCTATTTAACTTTCCTACATCATGATTAATCCCACAACTGAATATCCTTCTGCTACAAAAATGCAACTCTTTCCCAGTTCCTCTCAAATCATTTTATCTCTTTAAGTATCTCCAGGTTTTGTATTTCTTTACCAACATCTGATTACTTTGTTTAATTTCTGGTGTTTTCCTATCTTACCATAGCTTCTCCCTGAAGCTTAACAGGTTAAAGGCTTTTCTGTTACACCAAGGACTCTAGGATTCAGTCCCTGTAGTGCTTTAGTAAATGAACTGTGGGTCTTTAATTAAAGACAAGACAGAGGAAAGGGGTTCTTCTAGCTTCTACCAATTTTCATAACACTTCTACTATTCATCTGCATTACAGTTTTTAACAACTAGCTATGACCTAAAGTGCAAGGACAGGTATCTACTGAAGCATCTCACAGTACAGTGCTTCATACTGAGAGCTTCACGACATCAACTAGAAATGATAGATTTTGGATAGAGGGATTCCAAGGGTAAAAATCTTTAGAGAAACCTAAGACACTGGTCAGTTTTCAGAGATGATGAACATTTAAAGGTTCCATTGACCGTGCTGGAAATTAAATGGTTTTCACCACTGGAAATCAGCAGCTTGGTCACAGCCCATGTAGTCAATGCAAGATCTGGAAACAGAAGTCACAATTTCCAGGCTATGCTTCTGTGCTAGCCTTTATCACCTTCATCATTACACGTAGATGACCTCACTCTGTGAGCACAGCCTAGCACCGCACTGCCAATTCTCACATTTATTCATTTAATCTCACCTGGTGATTTCTTGGAAGTGATTATAGGAACATTTCACTTCAAAATAAATTCAGACTTAATGGTTTCTCAGAAAAGAGCATACAAACAATCTTGCAGGTTCAGAGTACAAATCAAAGGATCTAATGCATGTATATATATGTGTGTGTATTTTATATATATATATATATGCACACATATGCGCATGCACATACTATAAAAATCAGGGTTTTAAATCCAGTCTCACAATTTGGTGAAGAGGGTTGACTCAGGTTTTCTTAATGCCTCCAGACAGCTATATTGCTACCCAGATACTCAAATCTTCTTTCTGACAGAAGATGTCATGTTCCCATTTGCATTCAATTTTGATCTCTCCCAGACTTCTCATATCTTTCTGAAATTCAGGCTTTGCTTGAGAGCATTAGAGACTAAAAGGGATAAGCCATGCCACTCTTCTATTTTGCATTTCCCCAAACACAAATGTGCTCAGATCAAAGCCTGTAACACAGGCATAGCTCCATTCTTCCACCGTGAGGAATATCTCTTTGTTTCAGGTTTGGATAAAAAGCCAGTGAATTGCACAATTCAGAATGGTAAAAGCTTTGCCTGTTCTCTTTCTTTTGGCTTAGTGACTTCACCTCTTTTCCCTTCTCACCTTCCCTCACGCATATATACCTTGCAGCTGGCAGCTACTCAAAATATAAAATGAAATATAAACTGAGGCTCAGGAGCCAGATGGAGACCTCACAGAAATAACTTTAGAGGAAAGCAAAGGGAAAGACAGCCAATGCTTCCAAGTCCATTACAGAGATTTCTAAGCAAGCAGCTGCTTGAGAAGGCAGCTTGTACTTTTTGTGGGAACGCCCACACTGCCTGCTGTCTTATGTATGCTTTTCTATCACTTCTTATACTGCTGGTTTAAATGCCACAGTCCAGGGCTTGTTCTCCTTCCCAGGCAAGGAGATTCACACAGAAGGATGACAGTGTTGCAAGTGCCACTCTCCAGAAGCCAAGCATTGTCATTTTGAAATGAAACGGTTAATTGTTTCAGTCACAACATATAGCTGTATAAAATGTGCCTTGAGAACTAGATCTTCACAGACTTCAGTCGTTTATGGACTGACTGCCCAGAGTGAGGTTTCTTGGTTTCAAGAATATACCTAAAACACAACAGTGTTTGAATAGGGATCTGATTTGTAACAGCCAAGTATCTGCAAACCTCAGCAGAATAATAATTGAAAAATAATGCTGAGCTATTCCAGTGGCTATATAGCACATCTGAGTGCAAAAACCTCAGGACATAGTATAGCAAAAAGAAAAATATCTAATCTATAAGTAAATCCTGGAGGGGGTAGGGGGGGAACATATTTTACAGAGGGGGTTTACATGAGATTAACTATGAATCATACACAAACTACAAGGAAAGCAGACTGGTTTGGTTTCCAGTACCGTGCAAAATCTGGCACAGTATTTATGTACTTAAAATGCATGTACTGCCTCACGGACAGCAGGCCAGATCTCTCACTCTGGCTGCATGCAGTCTCTTAACCAGCTCTGCTCATTCTGCAGTGATCTAGGAGTAATCTGTAGAAATATGCATAGGGTCTATATCATCAGTCATGTATGTCACATCCCCTTGGGCTCTGGACATAGCTGTCAGCAAGCCCTTGGGATTCCCAATTCTGGAAAGCCTGCAAAGCAGCACTGAAAGGGATTTAAAATACCCAGGATCAGGGATGCAAGCTAAAAGCTAACGGCAGCAGGCTGTGGTTAGCTAGCATGCTGCAATGTGCAGCACCCTCTGTAACAGGTCTTCAAGGGTACAGGGATGAAAGAGTTTCTCCCTGACTGACACAATTAAAGTGCTTGGGTGGTCTGCAATAAGGCATTAAGATTATTTTGACTGAGTCTAAAGAGAAGGTGGTCATACTCTTCATCCTCAGCTTTCAGTGGGTATTAATACTTACTAGAGGGAAGCTCAATAGCGAAGCTCAACAGAGAGCTCCAGATTTGAGGTCAGAGATATCTCAATTACAGGCTTTGGGATGGCCCATTTGACTGGCATTGGTTGTTGAAGTGCAGGCAAAGCCATATGCCAATCTAGTGATGAAATTACCAACAGTGAAAATAAAGAAAGGGTAAAATAACTGTACTGATAGAATTATGGCCTTGGGAGCCCACCATTCTCAATCTGTCACCCCTCAAAGGGCAGTTTAACTTGAGGCTCGTAAGGAACAGACGTCCTGTGTTGTCTTGAACTGGCCAATTTCCATCTTATAATATTCAATTTGCTAGGGTCCAGCTGGCATCATCTACAAGGCCCTCACCTTTCTGGGCTACAAACACAACCTTGGGATTCTGACCTGGGTAGATTTATACCAGTTAACACAACTTGAAGCCCTTGTGTTGCCTTCGGGATGAGAAAATTATTGAGGTTTGCACTGAATCAGCATTTTCCAGCTATTTTATTTCCTCTGTCTGCAGAACATCCACCCTTGATCCTTCAGGTTTACCACAAGCCAAGGCTGGGAATCTTTGTGGCATTTCTTGTTACAATTTGGCAATGCATCACTTAGCCTACTTCCACTGACAAAACAGAGAAGCTACAAATATTCCAGATAGTAACTGATTCNTTTGTTAGAGGGTTACATCGAGAACTTTCCTATTAAATTCCATCTTTTCTGTTTGGATGACCACTTTTCATTTCACAAGGATTCTGTAAGTCTGATCATGTGCCTGTAAGGCTTTTTTGAGCATATAAAATGATACGCTTATTTGATTGCTAGATTAGAGAAAAAGAGTTGGTGCAATTCCTGTTAGATCTAAGAATCTCCAAATCTTCTAAGTGAATCTGCTAAGATAATTCAATTACCTCTAAGGTCTCTAAGGTCATCATTACAAATTCCCATCTAACAGTCAGCTGTAAGGGAACACACCATGTACAAGGATCTCAAAATGCTATCCAAACACTGATACATACATAATGCGGTGAGATGGGAGACAATTAGCACAGGTACAGGCAGTAAGGCACAGAAATTCTAGTAGAATTCTAGAAATTCTGTGGTCAAAATTACCACAGTAGTGTGTGTTATAGATTCATGACAGTCATAGCTATAATATATATAGGGATACATCTAAGAGCGAGATGATATCCCGAGAAAGGATCATTAGAACACAGTTTCTCCCTAAATCATTGGAGTCAGCAGGGGATTGGTTTGACTGATTGCAGTCTGACAGCTATGAAGAGAGGTTAGCGCAATATAACAAACACGAGAAATTCCAACAACATTTATGCACGAAACTATTTACTCATTTCATTGTCTGCGTTTTTAAGGTATCTGTTCTAAATAACAGCTTCTTCTCTGCATTTGATCCTACAAGAAAGACCCTTTCTGTATATAGGACAGCAGAGTGTGTTGCCATGGAAATTATTATGATCTACTTAAACTCAACAAATCCAGCCTTATGGGGTATATTCCCCTGAGTATCTCAATTATTAATGTTCTTTCTAAATAGCAACATCTTTCTGTTTTGACCAAAATCCTTATAAGCAGAGTGAAAACAATAAACCTGGAAAGTGGAATCCTTTGTTCAGCTGCAGAACAGGTGCAATTAAGCCAGGGAAGATGCAAACAGTCTCCAAACTGCCCTGCCAACGTGCTTCAACCCAGACCTGGGTGGATCATCTGGAAAGGAGACAGTCTCCTTCAATGCCTGTATCCATTATGTCCGTGGCCTCTCTGCTGTGATTTCCAGAAAAAGAAAAAACCAAACAAACAAAAACCAACAACAAAAAAAATCAAACAAAAACAACAACAACAAAAAAACCCACAACAGCTAGGATAGTGAGGTTTTTTGCAGAGGCACACGTTCAGTGGAATCTAAACACTGTCCATCAATTAATTTCCATATAGCCTCCAGTCTGGCGCTCATTCTCCAGTCATGCAAGCCCAGTGAAACCATTCAATCTTTTCCCATGAAATACATTACTAAATCCAAGGCCATTTAGCCTCAGGGCAGCTCCAGCATCCATCTTCCTCCAAGTGTCACCATGAATTCTGCAGGTAGATTTTAGGAGCCAGATGGTGTTATTCAAGCTGATCTAACATGGGATAGTTTCTTGTGAGTCACAGTTGTGGTTTAACCTGGCAAGCAGCTAAAGCCACCACACAGCCATTTGCTCCCTCCCCTCACGGCGGGATGGGGGGAAGAATCGGAAAAAAAAGTAAAATTCATGGGTTGACATAAAAATAGTTTAATAGGATAGAAAAGGAAGATAATAATAATAATGATAAAAGAATATACAAAACAAGCGATGTGCAGCACAATTGCTCACCAACCCACGCCCAGCTAGTTCCTAAGTTGCAGTGCTCCCCAGCAAACTCCCCGCAGCTTATATAGTGAGTGTGATGTCATAGGATATGGAATATCCCTTTTCTGGCTGTGCCCCCTCCCAGCTCCTTATGCACCTCCTGCGGAAGGCTCATGCCTCCTTGCTGGCAGGGCCTGGGAAGCTGAAAAGTCCTTGAGATAATTGTAAACACTGCTTAGCAACAACTAAACATTATTTTCATACTAAATCCAAAACATGGCACTCTACCACCTACTAGGAAGAAAATTAACTCTATCTCAGCCAAAACCAGGACGGTCACATAATATGAGTGGTTCATAGGTCTCTTTAGACATGCACAGATGCATGTCCTCCCAAGTCCCCAACAGCAGAGGCAGCAGGACAAGCAGAACCCTTCCACATGCAGGATGAGGCTCAAGAGCCTTAAACTGCCCATTGTGAAAGGGCCCAAGGCAGAGCACAGCCCAGAGCAGCCCTGCGGGACATTGGCTTGGCAGAACAGCAGCCTTAGTACCATGGCCATTTAATGGGACCTGCAGCCTGGGTAAGCTGCTCTCCCCACATGTTCACAGCAAGCGTTAGGGCATTTGTGCCAAAGACATCAAGAGAAAGGTAGCTATAAAATGTGATGACAGGAGAAGGTTGTCTTGCTGTGATTGCTCTGCTCTTAATCTTGACCAGGTGCTTCCCATTTGTTCTCCCTAGGATGGTATTCCTCATGAAATGCCATCTAAGATTCCTGGTTTCACTCCTCCATGAGTGCTTCTCAGGGACTGACAGTCAGGAGAGCTCTGCACAAAAGAGCCCAGTCTACACAAAACACCCCAGAACCATTGACCATTGGCTTGGAAATTTCAGCTCAGATTACATATTTACATTGCCCCTCCAAGTCTACTCCAGAGTGTGTGCCTCATGCTCACAGTAGAACAGATAGTTTAGATAGACTGAAATTATCACTAAGCCTATGTTACAGGCACCAAATTAAGAAATAACTTGCCCTCTTCCCACAGGGCGTTTGCAGCACTGTTGAATCTAGGGTCTTGGTATTCCCAAACAAAACTTGCAGCACAAGTCCTTCCCTCCTCCAAGGCTGGTTAGTGGTCATAGGCCTCCCTCCAAAACAGGAGGTAAGAAATGTCGGTCAGTTTTTGGCTCTCCTCTGAAAAAAACTTATTCTATTTCTTGTTTCCAGCCTCTAAATAAGTGAGCTCAACTGAGCTGAATGAAAGGAAGCAACAGTATGAACTCAACAGAATAGTGCTTCTTTAGCGGGAGCTGCAACTGTTTGTTGACGCTGATAGTATTGAATTGCTCAGTAGACTCAAAAGCAGGCTACACACGTTGCCCTGGCATCCCTGGGACTCGTCCAAAAAGGCACAAAATTCCAGACGTGAGGGGCATTCTTTCTAGTTCATCACAAGTAGGTTCTTCAATGCTGGTTTTGTTGTCATGTAGAATTTACCATTTTGGAAAGCAAGATTACTGTTGGCTCCATGAGAGAAGGGGGAAAGATGGAATGCAGCTTTATTGACCAGTTGATTGATTCCATCTTTGCAATTGGTTGGTTGTTTATTATTAGCAATTAGTGCATTAGCAGTAAGGGACACAGCAAGCAAGTAGGCAGCATTTGAAGAAACAAACCTTTACTAAGCATGACACCAGGCCAGTGTTACCAGCTGTCCCCCTGTCGCTCCCAGGAGTCAATCTCCGACTTGACACCTAATCCTCTGCCTCCATATCAATGTGTGCTCCTTCTGAAATGTAATCTTTGCTCTTCATTTCTTCTTACTGTACAACCAACTCCTCTCCTTCTTCAGTACCATCTTTGCCCTTCTTCTGGCTATCTGGCAGCTTTCACCAGCCTGCAGGTCGCTGCTTTACCACCCACAAACTACAAATCCCTTGTCCTCCCCTTCTAGATCCTGCAAAGTGTGTCTATAAGAAAAAAAAAAAAAAGCTGGGTTCCCCACTAAGGGGATATGCCTGCTCTGGGCTTTGTATCAAAAGATGGAGTTGTTCTGTGTACGGAACTTGGGAAAGTACCACACCATGTTTCATGCCGCTCCATGGCTGGAGTGCTTTCCTAGGTCTTGCCTGCAGAATGGGCAGGTGTGTCCCGTTATCAGTCCTTGTCTTCAGGAGCACACCAGTCGTGGAGAGATAAAGCACAGTTTTCATTTTGTAGCTTCTTCTAGTTCATTCGCACCACTCTTTTCGCCATCTGTTTTGCCAATATTTCATCAGTTTAAATTAGGAGCTCCTCAGAGCAGGAATCTTGTCTTACTACATGCACGTGAAATGCCAAAACAGAACACTAACACTACCATGAGAGGATCACTCTCATAAAGGATTCAACTAGAAGGCAGAGTTGCATTTATTCATGTATTATTTATTTTTATATTACTACAGAACTTAAAAGAATCAACTAGAGACTAAACCCCATTGTCTCGGGTGCTCTAAAATAAAAAATACTAAGTGACAGATCCTGTCCAAAAGAGCTTACAATCTAAATAGCCTATGAATGACAACAAAAGTATATGACACTTTTCTCTGCAAAAAAGTAGCATGTGATTAACTTTAAGAACACCAGTGATTTAAGTGAGATTTTGCCATGTAAGTGTTTTGCTTTTGTAGATCCTAATTATACAGATGTATCCTTCCATTGAGCCATTTTACCTCACAAGACCTACCTGAAATCTGCTCAGTGGCCCTGATCAAGTCACATGCAGAGTCAGACAAAAGCAAATCTATACTCAGATCCTACTGCCTAATGAGGACATAGAAGAAATTTTGATGTATAAAAGTTCTACAGCAATCCAAACTGGCCAATGCTTCTGTAGCACTCAACTCCTCACCTACTGTTGCGATTAGCATTAAAGTTCCTATGATACCACCTCCGTCTGCTGAAAGCACAGAAGCAGAAAGGCAAATGCGCTGCTTAATACCTAGAAGCAATTGCTTGAGAAGTAGGAGGCATGATTATATGCCCTCCTTTGTCCTCTCTGTACCAAGCATTTCCTCTTGACCAAACAGCTGTCTAGGCAACACATTACCTTTAATGGAAGCTCTTTAGAGATGTCTGTCTCCCTCTATTAACTGCAATAAGAGCATGGAAGAGTTGTTTCTCAACCCTTCCTTAATCACTGGACCAACTGATCCTTTGAAAGAAACATACTGCTCATTTTATATCCCACTGTTGCTTAAGGATAGTTGATAAGTCACATGGAATTGTTAAAATGTTGCGATGTTAATATTTATAACTACTGAATTACAGTTTTGTAAATTACAAAACTTGTAACTAAAAATGTAGCAAAAAATGGTATCACCTGATTAAATCAGTTAGTACATAACTGACAACTGCCTGTTTAAGAAGTTCTGGTTTAGAGCTGAAATGTTTTGCCAGACTGCCTGATGTTTTGTGGACTGCCAGCCATCTATGGACCACACATTGAGTACTTTGGATCTAAATCTCCCTGCTGGGACCAAGTAACCAGTTTTTAGGTAGTGTAATGCCTGACTTAGTAGCCTGAATTAGGCAGCCTGGTTGTTGCATTCTGCTGTCTGTGACACTGACAACAGCACTAAGGATCTGAAAGAGAATGGGTCATTATTCAGAATATCGAAGCCTTTGATTGTTTGACTACTTCAGGTAACATCTATTTAAGTCTGTAATTTTGTTCTACCCACACACACACCCATCACAAATCCATAAAACAAACCACAAACATAATGCCCAATTCCCTTGATCAGATCCCCTTTCATTAATTTATTGATCAAGAAGCCTGCAGGAAATATATTACCTGTTAGCACAGATTTTCTGTGGTATATTGGACATCTTCATCTCCCTGTGACTCAGCACCCTTACCAGTACAATGGCAGTAAAAATCCTTCTGATGACACAATACTTACTAAAATAATGCCTCAAAGTGCTTTAATACAATGAATCACAGAGAGTCCCACAAAGGCAAAATACTGTATTAGAGCAGCTGTGAAGGCCAAGCCCCTTAGCTATATTCCGTAACTTCTAGTTTGGTAAAACCTCCTTCCTTACCAAACCAGGACTAGTAACATCTGTGATGTGCATGCAAGAAAACCTTCTCCTTTGGGCTTAAGAGCACTTCCAGCACATCTGTGCTTGTGCAAGGAAATCTGGGTCATGGCTGACAAAGCAGCAGGCAGCGTTATCCCCTGCAGTATGATCAGCACGGTCACATTTCACATGAAGGGCAAAGCAAATGTCGCACCTGTGCTGGATGCTACTCTGTCAGTTACTGTCACCAACAGGTTCTGCCCCCTCAGCAAAGCCGTAAAGGCTGCAACAGAGATGTCCGTGGTGGATGCCAGGCTAAGCTGGGAGCCGCAGAGCTCGCTCTTCATGTGAGGGAGAGCAGCAGCGCAAGACTGCAAGATCTGTTTCAGAGGGATTACACCACCTGGTTGTATAGGTAATGTTTCTTAGTGAATTCTGCACATATGGCAGGCGGTCTGGCCTTCCCACTTCTCAGCTTCAGAGCACATACAGGAGTCTGCTGCCAACTCCTCCCATGGCCGCAGCAGAGAGATCAAGCCACACTAGGTCCATTGCTGTATTCTTGCATAATTTCGCATCACTGATGTTGAGGGCTATACAGAGTAATAAATACCAGAATCCTTCACATCGCCTGCCAGCACCAAGTCAAGAACATGGACTGTGCAGAAGGACCCTCACATACGTGGTATATGTCAACTGAGAAGCTAATGCTGACACATCAATAACCAAAAACATGGTTTTGCCTTCACGAGAACAGCTCTCACCCACTTGAGCAGCTCCTGTCTCTGCCTGCCTCTGGTAAAGGTGATACAAGTTGCCATTTTCTACCATTATATAATATCTATTATATATGACTTTTTTCTCTTTTTTTTTTTTTTTCATTCATAAATCTCTTCAGGCTTCCCATACACATGAAAACAGGAGGAGGAAGGATCTGCTAAGTTTCTCTAAAATGGAAATTCTTTACTGATGTAAGCAGTGTCTTTTGATTAAATCAATGTCTGACTCAATAGCACTAGAGATTTACACCAGCTGAGGATGGGGGTGGCCGATCTCACATATCCTTGCTAAAATGGCATCACAATAACCAAGAAAGAGAAAGCTGACAAATTGTGACAGGGAAGGAAGTTTCATTCATCAGTTTAAAGAATTCTTTGGTTCCTCTTTGCTTTTGTTCAGACCTACCTACTTCCAGTTACAGCCAGAAGAAAGGATGCCTCTGAAAAATCCCCAAATCCCTGTTATTTCCACACAGGGCCAGGAATTCCCAGTGAATGCATCTGAGGTTGTCACCCTGTTTCACATCAAACCATAAGAGATCAGACAGGCCATTACTGATATTTTGATTTAAAAGAAAACAAATACAGGAAAAAAACCTGTAAGTTATGGCTGTGGTTTTTCAGCATGAAGAACATATTTAACCATTTTACAGTAATTTGTAATGCACTTCTAAGCTCCTCACAGCAGGAATTAAATGCCTAAGTTGCACAGTATCATCTCAACTATTGATGATTTCTCTGATCCAGCCTCATTTCTACTGACATCTCCTTCCTCTGCCACACGTTCCAGATTGAAAGGCTTTCAACAGGCAGTGCAATGTGCCTGACTTTCAGAATTGGAGCCAAAGCCTCTATTTCTGTTCTGCATGATCCCAAGCACAAAAAGCAAGTTCTATGTTTCTGGGAAAAGAATAGGATTTCCATGTAAATACAATAGGGTGTATTTATATATATATATATATATATATATATATATATATCATTTTTAACTTCAAAATGCTTTTAGACAACAGCCAAAAGGTATAGCAGACCAGTAACCACCTAGGATTGCCAGTGCTGCATGCTGTAGCTGAACTGGACTGAGATAATGAAGACAGATCACAAATCCTTCTGCTAGAGTGGCCCCTACTTGAAGCAAAAAAGAACCTCCTTCAAAATGAATAGCAGTACGCTGTAGATGGTAGGACATGCCACTGATCCCTTCTGCTCTGTCTCAGGGAAGACAAATTCAGCACAGTTCATTACACTTCACAGATGAGGAGACTGAGATACAGGTGTTCCAGGATGTCCTTTGAGATGTACTCAGAGATGATGAATAAAAGAGGGGTTGTAATTAGCCCACGGATAACGATGTTATCCCATTCCAGTTATTGGGAGACACAAAGTAACAAATAACTCCAAGATGCAACAATTCCAATTACGGTGATCGCAGACATTCCTTGGTTGAAACATCACCTGTAACCTACTACCAAGAGAAAAAGAAAATCCTGATTTTGTTCTCATTGAGATGAGTGAAAAAACTACCTAGATGACAGGAGGAGGAGAATTGAGCTCTCAAAGGAAAAAGATATCCAGCGACAGGATTATCTTTTTGGTTTGCACTTGTACAGTACCTAGTGCAGATCCTGACAATAATAAAGTCTTCAACTTTAACATATAGCTATGGTAGTATAAGAAGCTGTTCTGAAGTTTTTATCATTTCTCTTTTTGGTCTTACCAGCACACAGCTCTGCAGGCAGAACAGAACAAGCCAACCCTCCAGACCAGCATTAACACAAAGTCCAAACACTAAAGCTGAAATGATGTAAGAAAAGGTTTGCAGTAAGCTACCTGACTTTCCACTGAAGTGGGTGAGAAGTGTTCACAGACCCTTCTCCTTCAGCAACATTTTGGAAACAGAAACTGCCAGGACAGGGATGGTAACAACCAAATCAGAGGTAGTGGAAGCAACAAAGCACCCAAGAGCCAAAGCAAAAGGTTTGCTTTTTGTTTTAAAGCCCTGTCTGTTAGCTGAGTCATATCAGACATAACCCCCCCAGAGATCAGCAGAAGTCGTTAAGAGCACAAAGCAATACTCACTGTGTGACCACATCACACCACTTTCCTCATAATCCTTATCGGCTAGGAGGATTTGATGAAAAACCAACTAAATAGGCATGAACGGGGCGGGGGGAAGCCCAACCAGGCGGCCATTCTACTTAGAGCACAACTATCTGTACTGATAGATCAACTAGGGATTCATAATGAGGTGAAGAAAACAGATTAGATAGATTAAATCCTTGTCATGATCCTAATCCGAAGACCACTGTACACCAAGCAGTCAGTGATCCACTTAACAGTTACCCTGAGTGGGTGCAGGCCTGTGCTGTGCTGCGTGTACAGCTTGGCTTTCTGGCCCGCATTGTGATGCACAGACCCTTTGGATGCAGGATCAACTCAGCTGGTTAATTGTAACGAAGAAGCCTGTAGGAAGCTTGCAGTGGTCACCAGCAATTAAACCACCTGCCTGTTTGTCTTCATCTAAAAGTGCAGCAACAAGTTCTCTTATCTACATCCTTTTCATTTGACAGTAGAAATTATGAACAGAATTGCCTTTTATTTTTTTTTTTCTGTAAGGGCTCAGATGACCAAAATGTAAAGTAACCTTTCCACAGACAGATCTGCATGGTGTGCTGTGCCCAGACAGGAGGGCTGTTCCCTGTTAGGCAGCTCAGGGCTTTCAGCACCTGAAGGGATATAAGATTATTTATACTCTCCTCTTTTTCTTTACAATGTTGGTTCTAGTAAGTGGTATAAAAAGCAATACTCTACATACAGAGTCCAAGTTCCTAGCTGGGATCATAACAAACCAGCACTTTCAGGTGCAAAACATTCTTAAAGGATGGACGTATACTAAGTAGCAGTGCAAATAAAAGCAGTGATCAAGCTTGGCTTACCCTAGGTTTCCTTGCAAAATTCTTTTTTTTAATTATAACTATGATTTCTATTACTATGATTATATTAAATGAGTAATATTTACACTGTATCTTCAAATTGTTATTTGCTACTGAAATTCTTGGATAAAAAATAATTGGTACCACCCTCTACACAGCTGGTTTCATACCGCGACATGCTATTCAGATAGATAGAGCTGAAGAGAATGGTAAGGTTCATATGTTCAGCTAATTACCTGACCACAGATGTCAACTGCTCTATGTCCTTCCCCTATCAGATTTTTACCTAGTCCATGTGTCGTAGATGAAATCACCCATGTATATATGCATGTGCCAAGGCAAGTAAGTTCAACTACCACCTCTCTGTAGACATTCTTTGTTCTTGAGGATTAGCTGGGTTACACAATGACAGGGTTTTTTTCAAAGTGGAAATTAGTCTAGAAGAAAGAAAAGCAACCTTGGACAATACACACTACATCTCACATTGCTGTCAGAATTTTCTGTGCAGTTATACTGTTCAAATTAAATCATTTTAATATTTAACACGCTTTTCCAGAATGAAGTGAAAACCCAGTAACAGCCAGCAACAGCTGCAGCTGAATCCAGATGATATACCTCCAGGGGCTAAATTCAACTCTGGAACCCCAAAAAATCTTCATACCTGACAGCCACCCAACATCTTAGTGATACAGAGAGACAGTTAAGTTTTCCTTTTGATGTTTCATCTCCTGTGGCAAAAAAGGAGACCTTGAAAATGCCTTTCTGGAACTATGCTAATGGTGCAACATCATGGCACGCTTCTTTCAGACAAAGAAAGTGACAGGCCCTTGCAGACCCTCTACAAATAACTTAAAGAGCACAACAGATGTTCTTCTGAGTCTGCAGTTATATGTACCAGACAGAGAAAACTGGCAAATAATTCATGTGATTCAGTGTACTAACCTTGACCAGCCACATTTCCAGCAAGGAGACAGATCAGCCATCCTGCTGCCCCACCTTAAGCCTAAACTCTCCCTCCCAGGAATTTTCCTAGTGGCATCAAAATGCCTTTTTCTCCTTGAATCTCATCTCAGGTGGGACAGACGAACATGTATTTCGAGCTTGCTCCATTTTCCCCTGTTGCCTGGGAAGCATTTCCAGGGAATTTCTACATGTATTCCCACCTATAGCACTTCCAGCTATGGAAAAGCTGTAGGACAAGTGCAAAGAGCCACACGCTTCTCCTCCCAGGCTGACAGGTGAAAGGGAAATCGACAACGTCTTTTGAGAGGGTGGGCGGCAAGTTGCAAAGAAGACAGACATGTTTGACGTTTCTTTCACAAAAAAAGAGAGAAGAAAGCAGCGCTAGCGGCTGGGAGACCCCGCGGCCGCCTCTCCCACGCCCCCTCGCGAGTCCCACCAGCCGCGCCGAGCCCCGCTAACAAAGCGCCGCTGCCCAAATCCACATCCATTTTCCCACCCGCTGATGCTCGAGTCCCCCCTCCCGACCCCGAACCCGTTCCTCGCCGAGCACCGGGCGATGCCAACCGCCCTCCTTCTCCCCTGTCACCTTGCGCTGTACAACACGGCAGCGTTTTGCCCTCCACCCCTTGGTAATTTTCCCACGCTGGAAAATACCGTTTGACCCACCTATTTTCTCCCTCACCCACCAAGCAGCCGAGCGCACCGTCCCTAACAACAACCTGCTAAATTTAGCCGAGTCGCCGCCAACCGCATATTCGTAGCGGGGGCGAGCGGGACAGGCAGCAGAGACGGCGCGGACACCGCGCACGGACACGCAGACACGGACGTGCAGGTGCCGACCGGCAGTTACTCACACCACTAGCCTGGAGATGATCCATGAGACCATGGTGCTGCGTGCCGCAGGGCTGGCTCTCCCAGCAGGGAGGGCTCGCCCGGTCTCCTCGCCCGCCGCCGGCCGCCGCCCGAGTGAGCGGGGCGGGCGGCTCGGCCATCCGGCCCCGCAGCCTCAGCGCAGCCTCACTGGCGGCACCGCCGGCAGCCAACGCGCAGCCGGGCCCGGCCGCCGAGATTGGGCAGGGCCCGCGGCCGCCCCCCGCCGTGCTCGGCGCTGCGGGAGGAGGAGGAGCAGGAGACACCCCCGCCGCTCCCTGCTCTCGCCAGCCTCCCCGGCGGGGAGACCCCTGCGCTTCAGGGGACTTTTCAGGTGCGGAGGGAGGACTGGGAGAGGCTGCGCCAGCCGGGCAGGGGGCCCTTCCCCACGCTGCGGCATCAGGCAGACGCGTGTGCACGTCTGGATCAGCGCGGCCGAGCGGGACACGAAGCAAAGCCTCTCGACTGTTCGTATCAAAATAAAGGCAAAGCTATGGCATGGTGTTAATGGGCTTCTTGGATATATAGGAAGAAATGGATCCCCCTCCACGCCCTAAAGTTTGCAGGCACAACACAACCAAGGGTATTAGCCACCTGATCCAGGTGAATTCCCATCCCTGTCAGTGATGACAGCCAGCAATTTCTCCTCCACATTAGTTTTCATTAGGGGGTCTCACAGCTATCAAGTCCAATTTCCATGAGGAACATTTGCCCACATACAGAACAGACACTAGCTTGACCTGCAGGTTGCTCTTCCTCAACTTTCCTTTGGGTTCTTCTTTTCCTTCGCTATGTTGGCACATGCCAAATGTGATTAGATTGCCAGAAATCACCTTCCACTGCTTTGTTTTCTTCCTTCTATCAGAAGCGCACGTGGCCATGGAAATTCCTGATGTGTTTTAGTCTTGTGCAAACCCTTAGATCTCTCTCAAGCTGCCACCGTGAGACCAGCCCCAAGCTTCACTTGGAGGCTGCTCCATGGAGCAGTTGGCCGGGTTTCAGGCATTAAGGCCAGGGCTCCCGCCACCCTGGCTGCACTGCAGGATCCCTGTCTCCGTGCCCGACGCATTGTTCTTCTCTAGGACTGTGCATCTGCAGCAAATTTTCCCTGTCATTCTGAGATGGCATAGCTGAAAGAGGTTGAAATTCCCTAACGTATCATGAGTAACCTGTGAGGAACTCTTTTAAGGGGACATGAACATTTCAAACCAGAGGTAGCAGAGCTAGGAGCTGATCACACACCACTCCAGTCCCAGTTGGCCACAGACATGCTCATACTCCTGTCTGTTTTCACAGGGGGATGATCACCACACAATATCCAGCCCTTACCTATCACCTTTCTTCTGCTCAGCTCAAAGTCCTCCATAACAGGATCATCTTTTGTTATGTACGCTCTCTGGACCTGGTCCCCAGAAAACCGATAGCGCCCATAGTCTTCAGCTAAAGCTGCAGGTGTAGAGATATTTGTGGTTAAAGTTCAGCACCTCTCAAAATTCTCTTCTAGAGGGAGCACCTACATTGCCGCACTGCTCTTCTCTCTGCAGTGGGTCTCTTCCTCCACCAGAGGGAACTTCCACCTCACGCCGTGACCTGTAACAAGCTGTTACCTCCTCACCCACCTCCCTGGGTTACAGCAGCATTTCGCTACCAGTGCCGGGGTTTTCTGGTTACAGACAGGCTGTGAAGCACAGCTGGAGGTACGTGGCCACCACCGAACATTCCTGCCTTGGGGACTGCAAGGGCCTACAGCAGCAGCGTTGCTACAGCCAGTGTTTTGACTGCTGTACAACACCACAAAGACAGGACTGGGTGGTCTGTTGCAACAAGCAAGTGTAAGTTAGCTGTCTTCTCCAGACAAGATTGCTCTCTGGAAGGACTGCCTTCTCTCCAAAAGAAGCCAGTAGGCCATCTAGCCCAAACTCTCTGGCAGTGAATCATCTTGTGGCTGTCTTGCTTGTGTATCATTGCCAAGTAAGTACTTGGAAATCTGTTATGAAAGATTTTCACGGATCGGCATTATTTAGTGTGAGATTTAGGCTGCATGTTGGCAGACGCTCCACAACATTATTACAGTTAACAATGCGATATTATCAAGTATAAGACACAGATCTCTGCATGAATATTTGGGTGATCACCACAGTACACAGAACTTGCCACTTAGTACTTGCTGCATATTTCCAGCACAGAAAAATGGGCCAACAGGAGAAGATACTGGATCATAAAGAGAGGTAACATAAAGGACAATACCCAAAGCTGCAGCAAAACATTTTAGTGTCCAAAGCATTACTCAGCCTCATGCTCTCTTGGCTCCTTCCAGCCTCTTCCAGCTCACCATGTTCCTTGCAGCTCCTGCCAGTCGCCATTGTTGCTGACCTGCCCCTCTCTTCTGGGTAGCAATCATCAGAAAGGCTGGAAGGTATTTTCTTCTGTTTGGCAGCTCTCTGACAGGAGGTAAGCAGGACATGGACCCTCCTCCTGCTGCTGCTTTGTACACAACTGACACAATCACCACCTGATGGTTGTTGATTGATCTTAAGCCTCAAATGTAGACAGATAGTTAAAAAGGTAGTCTGGTGATGAAAAAACCAAAGAGCCTGTCAATGGGAATGCAGGGAGCTTTGCTTAAATAGTTATTTGGTAAATAGAGGGTGAAGGGGAGAAATTCTGCTCTACTGAGTCATCAATGGAAGGGTGACAATGCCCCCTACCTACTCCTCACGGGCTGTGTCTTAGGATAACAGTCATACAGCTGTGTGACTGTAAGCTCAGCATATGACATCCCAAGCATCCTGGGAAAAGGCTTTGCTTGAAGAAAGCCTTTCGTTTCCTATTAAACTGCCTGACCCAGTCTATAAATATGTAATGGAGAAACACAAGAAGAATTAAAGCTGTAGAGACAGACAGGAATTAATTTACGCAGCCAGCTCAGCAGAGAGGCTACCGGATGATAGTAGAACATTTTGGAACATATTTAGCAGTGGAAGAAGGTCAGGCAGTGAAAAATTCTATGCAGATTGCACTATTAGATGGTTTGATCTGCGGTCCCCAAATAACAAAATAAACCAGCTTTGTTAATGAAGGCAGACCCACCACCCTTGCCCTAAATACTACGCAGCCTTCTCCTAGCAACTACTTTTCCTGAGCAGTTCACAGCCATGGAAAAGTCAGACCCCCCAACAGCTCTGTCATAATCAGACTCATTCCTCTGGCCCCAGGGAGAGGGGATGTCAGCCTCACAGTTGAACAACAACTGCCAAGCCAAGACTTCTTGGAACAAGAAGAGTGACTGAGATATATACACAGGGCACTCTGTTACCAAATCCAGAAAAGGTCCAGAGGTAGCAAGTACAGACAATTCTTATCAAGAAGCCATGTCCTCCACTGGATCCAACCTACACAGGAGGCATTGCAGAACAGCTTGAGAAGAACAGATAACCTAGTTAGGAAATGTCCCCAGGTATAGAGTAAAAATATCAGGCAGTAAACCTGTGGAGATGTTTAGGTGCTGAAGTTCATGTGGAGAAAACAAAATGAATATAAAAATAAATAAAATACACGTGCAATAGCAACAGTGCACACATATATTGCATAGTATTGTTACAGTACCTATAAAGTATCAGGAGAAGAAAGATAGTATGATCAGGAAATAGATAATCTGCATACCATCAAGGAATATATATACACACACACATATATAGATGCATATCCTCAGCCTCTTGGAAGAGAAATGTTTGGTCTTCCACCCACTTGAAGAGAATGGATGATCTCTTGCATTTACCACCTAACTTCTACTTGGGAAGCAAAAGAAAAAAACCCAAATAACCCAAAACCTAAAAAGACAATGTGGATATTTAGAGCAAAAATCCAAGAAGAATGCAGCTCCTGAATACAGTAATGAAAAATTCCCACTTCTAAAGCTACAGCTTTACTAACAGATACAGACTAGATATGAAAAGGTTAATCCAACTCTATGGGGAGTATTGTTAAAGCATGTGGAGACAGCCAGCATTTCCTGGATGCCATTTCCAGCTTTAGTATTGAATTACTTGCTTCAGAGCTATGGCCATTAGCAAAGAGAGATTAAGAAATGCCTTTTTTGACTCAAAAGTGGTGTGGTCTGGCATTTGAGCTGGGAACCGCGACTGCTGAGAAGCACTCTTCATTCTCAATGACACACGACAAGAGCTTGGGGAAAATATGGAGACCAGCATGCTTGTATGTATCATTTGGTTTTGGGTAACCAAAATGGGACAGCTTACCCCCAAATATTCTAATACGAAACTGCAGCACAGAGATCAGTCGCTGGTACTCAGCATCTCCAAATATTAAGCTCTGAATACCTCAAGTCATACATCAAAAATGTCTTCCGAGAAGGCTGTTCTTTGCTTCTCCTATCCCCTTACATGTTACAAGATGCCTCTGCCTTAGAATAAATCCATGTGTCTTAGATTAATTCATTAGTGGCTGTGAGGCATCTGCAGACCCTCCAGCTCCATGGGAAATTATCCCAATTCAGCATGTTTTCCATTCTACTATTTTAGAATGAAGAAAATGCTTGGATTACAGACTTTTATAAATAGATGAAAAAAGGACTGTTATCTTAGACTGGAACTTACTTTTTCAGCCTTAAATGCCAATAATTAATAAATTACACTATTATTACAGTGCTTCTGGCAGTCAGATTAGTTTTCTCGTCCCTTGTTACCTGCTACCATCTTTCCACCTCAGCCTAGTCACGGCACAACTATTAAGTCTATTCCACGTCTCCAAATGATCTGCCTGTCACTGTTTATGTCCTAAACACCCTGCTACAGACAGCTTACAACAAAAATGTAAAAAGAAAGGAAACAGTTCAATAAAAAAAATTATGTACAAGCAAAGAAAATGGTGATCAGAAAACAGGTTGTTGGAAGAGAGGTCTTCTGGATCAAAGCCTTCTGGCATAGCAGGTAAGATGAGGCACTGCCTCCTCTTAGGACTGTGACATAAAAGTCCCTTATTTTTATGAAACACTTCTCCCCCTGTCCCTGACAGACAAGAACCTACTCATATATTTTATAAAGACTGCAAACAAAGAGGAAGATGTGCTGCTCAGATATCTTGTTGGATGCTTGGAGAATGTCAGCTTGGGATTTCCCCACAGCAGATTCAGATCATCACCATCTTCCTCTTGAGGCTTTTCTTTTTCACCAATACTACTTCTCTGAATGTCTGCTGGAGTGAGAAGGCAAGCATGACTCTGTTAAGGAAGGGAAACTTCTAAAAGAAGAACTGCAAGAGTGACTTCTAATAATAAGGTATACTCTCAAGACTGGAAACCAACAGCAAGACTAAGCCTATTCTAGCTTTAAAACAGGACATTTAATCATTCTGAAAAAGTAAAGGGAAAGGGTCACTTCCTGGGCAAACTGCTGTGGATGATGCATACTGAGTCAAGACCAGGGAAGGTTACTCTTTAAATTTGCTGGTGTGTGCCCCCCGGGCCCTAATTATCAGCTACTGCCAGGGAGGAGATACTAAGATGCACACAGCTTTGGTCTGATCCAGTATATCAGTTCTTATATTCTTGCATTGGAAGGATGGGCAGTTTTGAATTTTATTACTGTATAGGGTTTAATGACAACTACAGTAGTAAATGTACTGAAGGATGACTTGGCCATATCCTGCCCTTAAAGCATGCACAGAGAGAAAAGAGGAAGGTAATTAAGTGCTAGTGTGAACATGACATTGGCTAAAGAGGGATGTTCAGAGAAATATGGTCAGTGCATGGCCTTGAGGTTTCACTGAGGCCCCATGCAGATGGAAACGTTAAAGATAACAAGAAGCTGTAAATAATGAGTGAAAGGGGCCTCTCTCATGAGCAGAAGTTCCTTCAAGGAAACGGAGAAGGAATGTGAGGGAGACTACTGATAGCCCTAATTATGTTAGGGGAAAGCTAAAGGACCACTGCAGACTGGTCTTAGCAGTTTCTAGAGACAGGCTGTCTTCACAGACTGATGTAATAAAAAAATTGAAGGCAATAAGGGAGAAAAGCAAAGTGAGCTGCTTTGCCATCCCTTGCTGAGTCGCCTTTAAACAACCAATTCTGTATCACAGGCACTGCTCTGTTTAGCAGTATCCTGTACGTAGGTGAAATTACTAAGCAGTTACTATGCTAACATAGCTTTGTAAAACCATGCTTTAATAACTGTATAAATGCTACTTCACTGTGATTTTTAATAAAGACCTGCTATTGACCTTCAGGATCAATTTAAATCCCAGCACAAACCAGAATGTGGCAACTACAGATTTCAATTTCGTGTAGAGCCCCGAGGGAGGCGGAAGAAACCTAGCTGCACTGGCCCACCTGGCAAAGATCCCTTCCCATAGGAGCTGCTCACAAGTACTTGCGGGTGAGCAGCAACCTCACTGTGAATGCACTTGTTTCTTCAGGGGTTTTCCCATACTTCTGCCAGCGCTTTCCTCATCCTGCCATATGCCACAATACACCTGCCCCTCCCATGTGTGTCCTGTTCTGTCCTGTCAGGGTGTGTAAACCATCCGCTGCTTTGTAACTGCTTTCTCCTCGGTTACAAATGCAAAGAGAAATGCTGAGTGTCAAAGCACAGGGCATATTAAAGACACTGACTCTCATACCACATATAGTCATGAACATGAAATTCCACCACACTACGCTAGTTCCAGTTCTATTTAACTCTGGAAAAAGTAAAAAGGATATCAGGGAAAATATGCCTCTTCATATGGAAAAGTTAGATAACTGATTTTTTTCTCCGCAGTCAGCTTATATGAAAAGCTTGCAGTATCATCCTGCTTCTCTCTCTCATTATGTGGCAGTAAGAACAAGAATTAATTGTCTTCCCAGGGACAAAAAAGGCTAAGCTCCAAAACTGAAATGGAGAAAAAAAGCAGGATCCAAACAACAACTTAGAGGCTTCATGAAAAAGACAAAGGACAAATACACTTAATGTGATAAGAGTTTTCAATTTACTTTCTGTAGGCTATTTCTAGAGGACCTCATCTCCATAAATGTTACTTCCTTCTGAAGACTTACAATATCTCACTTTAATGCCACTACTAGTGAGACCAGATAACTGTTTCTTGGCTAGTAACTGCTTACAACTTACAAAGGTCAGAGTGAGTGGTGCGGGAGTGTAGAGCACTCCCAACATTTGGTACTGGGAACTGATAATATTTTAACATGTTTCTGAAAGATGCATGTCTGACTGAGAAAAGTGGCAGTAGTTTTTCCCCACAAATAGTGAGCCAGTATGACTGCTTAGCACAAGATTTGAAAAGGCTACAGCTGAAAATGGAAATTCAGACTCCTGGAAGTCTGTATGTCAATAACGCAAACTACTCTGTAAAGGTAATGAAGAGAAAAAAAGACAACAGCCAACTGTTAAAAAAAAAAAAAAAGTCTCTGTGCTTGATCTCCATTTTCTGTTTCAGTCTCCAGCCAGAAAAAATGCAAGTTCCAACCTCTTAAGCTGCTAAAAGAAGCATTTGCAAGCACATGTTCTCCCTCCCTCTCCCTCCATTCTCCAGTAAGAGACTCTTAATTGCAATGTATGCAGGTGATGGAGTGCTTTCTGTACTCTCTTCTCCCTCAGACCCCATTTCAGCCATCCTCTGCTGAAAATACTTCCAATGTTTATTACAGTTCAGAGATTCTCCAAGTGCCACTGAAATGAAATGGACAAAATAAAGCCAGTGAAGAGCACTGCCAACAGCAGGATTGCTAAGGTATATCTATGTCCCATGAGAAGTGTGCCAGCGAATCATATGGTCTTCCCAGAACTAGAACTACCCAGAAACCAGTTAGGGCATGGATACAGGTGTTGCTGTAGTAACGCAGAGCTTACTCTGAGACAGCTACACAAGTATGTCCTCAGTATCTAGGGGGTGATTTTCAATTCATGCTGAGCTCCATGCCACTGAGGCCATACCTGACTTTGTGGAATAACTCAATAATTTAGGTTGCAAGTAGTGTTGAAGATCATCTGGTCCAACCTCTGGCTCAAAGCAGAGCCAACTTTGAAGTTGCATTACACTGGGGAGGGACTCGTCTCTAGCTAATATTTTATAAAATTGTCTAGACATGACTTTGTGAGTTTGTTACAGTGTAGTGGGACATGAGACAGTTCTAACCTTACAACAGCTCTGCAGAACTGGCATGGTAGACAAAGACCTGAAGTTATCTTAGCACTGAAGTTGTCTTCCCTGATAGAGGCTATCAGAGTGCTGTGCAACAGGTTATGATACAAACCTCTTACAGTAACAACTATGTCAAGACATTGTACTTTTGAATGGCAAACTGGTTCTGCAGAAGTCTGCATTCCTTCTATTCACTATAGGCAAGCCTCTGGTTTTGGGCTATAGTAAACACACATGGTGGGCAGCTGCAACCATTACTTAAGAGTTGATCCCTGTAATATCCTTTATTAATCTAACTACAATGATCAAGTGGCATGGAACATATTCAACATACCCATAGGGTACAAGTTAAATTAACAGGATTACCTGCTGCTGATGGTAATACTACTCTATATTTATTCAGCACTTCTCTGAAGAACAGAAGGTACTTTTTAAAGGTGGGTAAATATTTGTTAATCCCAGAGAGGAAAATGTAAGTGCAAAGAGGTTAAGTAATAACACCAGTTCCACACAGCGAACCAGCAGCAATATCCCTAGACACATGCTCTAACACAGCATTTCTTAAGCCATCGGTTGATATGACCTGCTCATAAAGTCCTAACAATTACAGCACATCCTGGTTTCTCATGCTAACAGTCTGCTTATAAAGCAACATGTTTATTGCTAGTTAAATCTCCATTGTCACTACTCACTTTTTAATAACTTTGAAAGAGTCTACACAAAATATATTTGGGGAGCAAGCATATAGTTTATGATGGTAAACCTAGAAGATGGATTGTTCTTTCCGTTGCACTGTAGCATGTCTAGCACACTGTGCTATGGAATAGTCAAATGTAAGCATTCTAAACTATTTATAACTAATCTAGTGTCTTTTATAGCCTGTGTTCATAAATAATTATTTTGTATTCTTTGTGTACAAACAATAGATGTGTTTAAAGCACTGGGATAAAATAATGAACTTTAAGAGTAAAGCTTTCATTTTCCCCCTCTAAAAAATCCTTTATGGCCACAACCAATTCCTGTGATTGCTGTCTTTAGACATTATTCTTCTAATGTTCATAAGGTCATTTGTACTTGATTTGAAACCTGTGAATCCTGAACATACACTGTACTGCTTATTACCTCATTAGTGCCTCATACTATCATTCACTTGCAGTAGCTTTCGATAAAGGAAAAAAAAAAAATTTCAATGCCTACCTAATTCGGGCAACAATGTAGCACAAATATCATCCCACCTTATGTTTGTATCTAGTTCAGCATTGGCTCTAAAAGAAAGGGTGGAACGTAGGTCAATAATCAGGAACCTCTACAGCAAACGAGGAAGATCAGACATCTCTGAGGGATAATTTGTCCCATTTATTCTAGACACCTATTTTAGTATGAATCTCCTTCTGGAGATGCTTCTCTTTGTTCCCTGCAGAGTAAGCCCAGACAATGAGATGCCTGCTGGTGGATGAAGTTCATTAAATGCATATTTTTTGTATTGGCAGTTTGTGACCTACATGTTATACAAAGTGAGACACATCCTACCTCTGCTGCAACCAGAGGCATAATGCTAATCATCTCAGTGGTGTGTGTCAGGGAAACTAACACCTGACATACAATCATGCCTTCTAAAATTCAAGGTCCTCCAATAATTTGCTGATTTTTTTTTTTTTTTGCATTTATAAAATCTGTCAGCTTTGTCAATTATTTCAACCACCCAAAATGTTTTTCTGCTTGCTTTTGAAATGAATCAATCTCCAGCCATCCAAAGGCAGACATACAGGTTTTAAGCTACTCCTCATTGTTTATGTGTCCAAGATTGTTGGACAACTAGGACAGCCTGGAGTAACTTGGACATTTCTCATTCTTATTAGAAAACTGCTGCTGTAAATTTTGTTCTGTGATGATTTATGCACAGGAATTAAGAGTAACAAGCAGCACTAGAAACCTATGCTGCAGCACAAGTTCCTCTGCAAAGAAAACTGGAAAATGTAATTTCCATTTTTTGGACAACTGCAGTTAGGTGATTATGTTATTTAGGGCATTAGATGTTAGGAAGCAAGAAATGTTCAATTTTGCTTTCTTATGCTTTTTAGAAGAGATGTGAGAGGAGACAGATTGCAATCTTCCTCTTATGACAAGACAAGGCTGACATATGATCTCTTAAAAAAAATCAGTGGATGAAATTCCTGGTTTCACTAGAGTCAGGAATTTGCTTTAGAACTACTGTTTTAATTTTAGTCACAAACCTCTTCTGCCAAAGTCTAGGGTTTGGAGAACAGCCATTAGTCTTTGAGAACTGTGAGGAGAGATGGTTAGGGAAAAGACACTATTAAGTTTCACTGACATGTGGTTGACTTGGGGAGTTTTACAGAGAGGAGTAGGAAATTACTAAGTGCTTTACAGTGATACAGTGAAGCATATCATAATTGCCAGTGCCAGTATCAATGCCCAGCTGCACTGCAGGCTTCAGCTTGGAATTCAGTTGCTGTCTCAGTGGCCCTACAACTGTCCAGTGCTCCCCTCCGCCCGGCTGGCTGAGGGTGTAGAGGAAGAGGTCTCAGCAAATGGCAGGAGAGCTGAGACTGAAAGAGCATCAGTAACAATCTGTAACTTCCAGCTGTTCCTATTTCTTTAAGCGATACTGTTGCATTTGTTCTCTCTAGTTAAGCTGCAGAGGAAACACAATTTCCATTTGCATTTCTGGACAGAAAGGACGGGGAAAATGGGAAACAGTTTGAAGGCACAGGTGTGTCAGCTGCTTTGATTTTGCTTTGAATATTTTTTACTCAAAATCTCTACTTTCACATATTATTTCTTGCATTGTCCCTTTATCTGAAACAGATGACTCAATCTCAATTTAATGTCTTCTGGGAAAAATTCTTAGCAGCTGCTTCACAATCATACTTTTTTTCCTCCCTGGCATTAGGGAGCATAAACACTTATTAAAATTTAAAAGGAAAAGGAAATTTGAAGATTAAAATAATGCTTAATTAGCAGCTATAATACCCATCATCTTTCAGGTGCACAACACAAAGAAATTCATAAGAATGATTACTGTTATCCCCATCTTATAGAGAAATGAGGTGAATTAAATTATCTGCCTAATGACACACTTAATGTTAGATTCCAGATCTAGCTCCCAGTTCTGTGCTATACCAACTAGGTCACATTTAGCAATAAAGATTTTTTTAAA
>VXBL01001075.1:1844942-1913312 GCA_013400195.1 Aramus guarauna
TTTTTTTTTTTTTTTTTTTCTTCTTCCTAACCTCCTCCTTCCGTCGGTTTCCTCCCTGGAGGTCTCCCGATGAGTTAAAATGGTGCTGAGGCTCGAGGGGAGCTGGTCGCTGCTGGTGGGGAAGAGGTTCCTCAGCCTGTCGGAGGAAGACGACCGGTCGTGGGACACCAATCGCATCTCGGAATGGCCCTGGAAGTCAGGCAGGATCCGAGCAGTTTCCCACACGGACATATCCAAACAAGACCTGAAGGTAACCGGGAACTTCTAAAGAGACCTTCTAAACCGAGAGTGCTCGCTTACCCTGTGACCTGAAACTTCGTTTGCGTGTGGGTGTGCGTATATGCTGGTGTTGGGGGAGAGAGGTCTTCTTGGTCCACTTGTCTGCTTAACGTGCTTGAAAACATGTGCACCTCTGGTTAAAGCCCCCAGTGTGCATGTACTAATACTGGAAATTCCCTCCAACTAATTATCAATATGCTTTCTCCCACCAGCATTTTGGAAACTTGAGATATTTATTGCACCTGCTGTGCCTAGTTTTTATTTCTGCGTATTTCCTAAATGTAACTGAAGACTTTGTCAGTTGTAAACGATTTTTCCCCCCCAGAGGTTGCAGTTACTTATGAAATGGAAAAACTCTTATGTTGATGGACTGGTGACTTTTCTTGCTCTTTGAAGTAGCTGGTAATGAACAAGTATTTCTACTGTCTTGAAAGATGTACCAATTCTTGTGTGGTGTTGGTGGTTTTTCAGACTCTTCTTGTATGGTGGCCACTTCCTAATGATTACCAATGGGATTTTTAAACATGCAATCCATTTTTGCAAACTTAGCGTCATTTGTTAACTGTGTAGTTTGGGTGGAAGTCAAGGGACTTCCACAGTTTGACTGTGAAGCTCTCAAGGGGGTATTTGGTAACTGTAATCACTAAAACGATTCAACTGTGTCTGGGCAGTTACTACAGTATACAAAGTACTCGCTAAGGACACAACGCCATTATAGTAATGACATCTTGTTACATGGTCCTCTTATTTGTTTCTACAAGGGACTTTGGAGGCACGCTGTTCTGTGACAGCAAGAACAGAAACATCTTTCAATTGAAACTGTTCCCTTGCCCTTTTTTTTTTTTTTTTAACGAGCAGGACTTTGTGCCCTCTAATTAACTGAAGAAGCACGAGCTCCTTGTCAAACAAGAAGAAATTGTATGTGTGTTTAACTCTTTTTTTGAAAGTGTAAACTTTGTTATGAAGAGTTCCGAGTTGTTAGAGGTCGAGCTTCTTGTTGTGGATCTGTGGCAGGGGTGGAGCTTTCTCCATCTTTGGCCAGTGGGGCTGTGCCCATGCCGTACTTGGAATGAGGAGGAGAGTGTTGGTGCTGCAGAAAAACTCTTCTTAAGGGACTTAAAAGGAGAAGGAGCAGGTGCTGTTGGGGATTTTACTGTGAGCCTTGTAAGTGGTTACGGTTCTGCCAGAAGCGATTGACTTAATGCATTCTCCAGTGAAAGTGTTAAAGTTGCAACGTAGACAATCAAGGTGTAGAGAGCTTCTGTATCAAAACACGTGCCATCTCCTTTCCTTTCTTGCAGCTCTGTGGAAGAGTAATGTATAGTTAGACCTAAAATAGTCATGGATTGGGGTGAAAAAAAATATCTCTAAAGGAGTAGAAATATTTAATCTTCTTGTATAGCGTGAGGAGCAAGCTAAAGAATAGAAGGACTGTCAACTACTTTTGAAAGTGTTTTCTCAACTGTATTTTCCTGTTTGTGCAGTGTTGATACCACAGACAAAACAAGCCATTCTGGTTCTGGTACTTTTGTTATTTGCTTATCTCTTTCATTGTTTCTGTGAACTTCAAAATTACTAAATTCATTTCTGCACCCATTAGTTTTACAACTCCTGTCTGTGGTAATGCTTTTTTGTGTGCATGCTTTTACTTGCCTTTCCACTTAGAGGGAGGCTAAACACAAGGGAATGTTTCTGAGATTCACTCAACTGAGGTTTCTCTGCTGTTAGTGTAAATTAGTTAAATGTATTTAGATTGGATCATTATATTTTATGGGAAGAGGGAGTGATTTTTCTGAGAACAGTGTTGTCTACCAAGACATTCCAATTCCTGTATTCAGGCAAAGTTCTCTTTGTGGTCTTTCCCAATCCTTTGCTGATCTCCTCTTGTTGATGAAAGAAGGATGATGCCATCCCAAAGAAATTAGTCAAGTCACCATGTTTGTCATGAAGTGACAACTACTTTACTCTTGAAAAGTTTGTATAGATGCTTCAGAGATTCATAAAGATAAATGCCAGTTAAAAGCAGGCAGCAAATGACCTTCATG
This sequence comes from Aramus guarauna, assembly GCA_013400195.1. Classification (NCBI taxonomy): domain Eukaryota; kingdom Metazoa; phylum Chordata; class Aves; order Gruiformes; family Aramidae; genus Aramus; species Aramus guarauna. Next base: position 1,847,267 of record VXBL01001075.1, read on the forward strand.
TTACATAATTTGATCACCTTTGTTCACTTACTGTCATTTCTGCTTTCAATAAATTAACTAAAGTTATTCTTTTGGACTCTTATTCTTAAAATATTTGTGGAGAAACAGCTTGTTTATTCAAGTACTCTAGAGTTTGTCAAAAATACCTGTGCCACTACTGTATACAGTTCTTTAGAGTTTTAAGGAGTTTTGTGTGTCTGTTTTTCCCTGATCATAAACAGTGGTGGTGGAGTTAACACATTTAACTGTCCTTGAGCAGCAGAGGACTTTTTGAGATGGGAAGGTTGTAGAGATAAATAGTAATATTAATGTTTTATGCAATAGTAATGATGACAAACCAGTTAACATTGACTATCACTTATAAAATACTAGGTCAGTCTGGAATGCTTTAGTGATTGCTTGATTGTGTGACAAAAAGACAATAATCATGTTTGCATTAGAAGTACTCTTTTTTTGGTAAGATTTTTTTGGGGGGAGGGGGGCAATTAGTGTTTGTTTATCCTTTTCCATGTTGTGCGTGACTGAATTTTATGGTTAGTCACTCCTTCACTTTGTTTCTTTTCTGTAGATTTGTGTAGAATTTGATGATGAGTCATGGGAAAAAAGAAGATGGATAGAAGTCTACAACCATAAAATGAAGGCATTCCTGGTGGAGCAAAAGCTGGTACTGGCTGAAAGAAAATCTCAAGCCAATTCTATGTCTTCTGTCCAGTGGCCTGCAATGGCAAGTATATGCTTGGCCTAACTCACTTTGGTTCTACTGTTTATCTTCTAAAGATGGTGGTGTTACAACTGTGAATTTCTCAAGTACAGCTTCACTTGTACTCTTACATGTAATCTGAAGGGAGACTAAATCTCTTTGTGCAGCTGGAGCTAGGCAGAGCTTGTAAGCATTTGAAATTGGTATGTTGTGCCTGGAGATACAAGAATATATTTTTATGACTTTGCTTCCCTCCCAAACCACTGTTCTGTACAATGCTAATTCCTTCTCCATCTAGTCTCATGTTTCTTCCTTCTTTCATGAAATAGTAGTTAAGAATAAAGAGAAAAAGGGTAGATAATAGGTTTCTAAGGATAGCCTGTATTTTTCTCTTAAAATCTTATTTTGTTCTGCCTCAAGTACTGTTAATTCTTCAGTGAGTCTTGATCTGAGACAAAAATAATTTGAATGACACTGATGTGATGGCTGCCTGGCACAGATGATTTGTGAGATTTAGATTCTGTGCATATAAAAACCTGAGCTACACTGTACAAGTCAGAGAACTAAGCTTTCTGTAATTGCCATGCATGGCTGGCTAGGCAAAGTAACCATCAGAGGTGAACAGGGAACACTACTTAATGTATTCAGCCAGTATGGTTTACAGTTTTACTTAACTACTTTGAATACTACTCATAAAAGTAGTTGTGAAATAAACTTACTGTACGTTAATTATGCTGAAGTTGTAGTCCTTGTTTTAATACTCTTAACTTTGGGTATAAACTATGCAGTGTAATTCATATTGCTGCATTTTAGCTGAGTTTTTTCTTAAGCAAAGCTAATCTAAGCAGATATTTATTGGAAGTAGGGCCAAACAGGATGGGACAAGAAGTGGAAAGATGAGTACTTAATTTTCCCAACCTGTGCATTAATATCAGCAGTTCTACTAGTAGATTTTGCTGATATGTAATTCTGAAAACCTGCTTATTTAAACTTAGCTGTTGTTCCTTTCCAAGTACGTGAACAGTTCTTACTGGGTACTTGTCTTCAATTTGTGCATAAGGTTTTCATCATGATGTAACATGTCAGTTCATGCAGTGTACACATTCCAAAGTTCATTAAGCAGAGGAATGATGTAGGATAAAATAAAGCCTAATACTGGAGCTTATCTTGGCAAAAAAAGACTCTCTCCCTTTACCACCATACAGGGCAGGAAAGAAGGGGTCACAAAAGAGGTGTGTGTGTGGATTAATTTATTCAAACCTTGATCACAACTTATTGATGCAAGTATACAGGAGAGTATGTTTCTGACAAATGGAATAGCTTTGCAGAACTCTTGTAATGCCCTGTCACTCCTGGAGAGAGTCTTGTTCCTCTTGTGATGATACTGCTGCTTTGTCAATGCCACCCTGAGGTGAAAACAACAAAGGGGAAGAAAGCCTTCGGTTGCGCAGTCAGTCCTTTGGAAACACAAACACTGTCAGAATTATTTTCTTTTTTCTTTTAAATGGGACACAAAGGTATATTTCATGTAGGGAGGAGTTATTCTTGCCACTTCTGATGTTCCAGGCTCCTGATGGCTACTCATTCAGAGCTGTTACTGCAGGACTAGACAGACTTTAACCTTGAACATATTGGGAAGAGTTCAGAAACTTTTAAAGGAAATTTTGTTTCTTGTCTGTTCTTAAAGCCTTTGGTATACCTGAACACAATTTTATCATTGTACTGCAGTGGTATAATGACTATGAGGCTATCAAAGTAATCATACATGCCTAAACTAAGGCTTCAGAATGTTGTTGACGAGCTGTGAGAACTTTAATACAAGCCATGCAGCAGGTCTTCATGGATTTGCTGGTTATTCCCCCAGTCTACCATAAGAAGGGTTTTTCAATAACATATCCACAATTAGAACTCTTAATATTAGTAAATTCTTCATGCTGAGATGAATGATTAATGATTGTTAATGGCAGCCACCTGAACTGAATTCCCAACTCTAATAAATGCAATTAATTTCAAGTATAATCCAGTAACTTTGAGGCATGTATTAGATGTTTAATTAGAAACTTGCTTTGTTTCAAGAGTTGCCCATGGATGTGATATCCTGACAGACAAATAGATGCAAATCTAAAATAACTTTTTTAATGTAAATGAGGAATGATGAGATTTTGTGTCTCTGTTTCTAAGAAAATGTTTATCACTTTTCTAGACTTACAAATCCTTAGTGGACAAAGCTGGTTTGGGATCAATGGTTTCAGTACGCTATCTTGGTGAAGAGAGATGTGTTTTTCTTTCTAAAGACCTTTTAACACCCATTCAGGTAACCTTCTATGGCATTATAAACATGGAATAGAAGTCTTTTATCTTGGTATTTAACATATGTCATGTTAATATATTCTAAATGCAAGCTTTAGATGGGTAAAAACTTGGAGTAGCTGTGTATTGCCATAACTCATAAATACTAGTTCTGAATGTAATGTAGGCGTTGATTAAAAATCTTCTGAAGCTGATCCAGCGTATGGTCACTTAAGAGACCTGGATGAGGGAGTGTATTAGGACAGTTAGTCAGCTCAAGTGACAGTAGTTGCATCATGGTGTTGGTGACGGATAATCTGGAATAGTTTCCCTTTTCTCCTTGTGGACATGACTGTTGTTACTATGAAAGGAGTTGCAAGGATGTCTGGGATAAGTCTTGCTATGTGATAGAAACAGATCACTTCTAAACCTAAACAAATGTGGAATTGGGCAGGACATAAATGAGATGATTGAATTATAGTCCCTTTATTGAGCACCAAGAGGAAAGTTTGTTAGTGAAAATGATGTACAGGTGGGTTGAAACAATTGCCCTATGTGACTGGTCAGGCATTTTGAGGAATAGTGTCTGCTACTGATAAAGGATTTAACCTTTTCAGAAAAATACTCTCAAGACCTTTAAACAGTCTGAATGAAACTTGTAATAGGTGTCCCATGTTGACACTGCTGGTAGTGCCATCATTAATGTTCTGCTTTGACTTGTTAACAGTCAGCAAATAGACAACTCACTTTGAGAAACTAACAAAATCACTTAAAGATCCATTTGAGTTGTAGATTATCATGCTTGTGCTGGCTCAACAACAGAGTAAAGATTTATTTATGTAGAAGCCTAATCTCAGTACTGCAGTGGAGAAGATTGCTGACATCTTGAATAACAGTTTCTTGACTACTAGCTCTTGAGTGTTCTGCTTCTTACAAATATCAGAGCAGTGCTTGAGACAAAAAAGAAGAAAATAATCCTTTTAAATGGCACTCTGAGTCATTGTTAAAAACTTACTCTAAACTTTTAATTTCACAATTAATTCTAAATGTTGTCAAACAGCTTGTTTTAGATAACAATAGAAAAGGAAAACCCCTAAAATTATAAATAAATGATGCTGAATAATTACGAATGATTTAGATGTAGTTGACTTTTCTCATTCATATGAACATTTTATAATGGTGTCCTGTGATGGACTGGATCCTGATGTCATTATCATAAATAGAAACATAAAACAAAATACCGTGTTTACATCTGCTCAGGACTACTTATAAATTGCTGCTTCTGAGAACTTAAAATCCTAAATTAAAAAATGGATGGTTCACTTAAACCTTGTTTTAGTGCATTGCTAATGACAACTAAGCCATGTGATTTCAGAACTATATTAAAGTGGACCTGGAGAGCTCACTTTAGTCTGGTTTGCTGATGGTTGTTCCAGATTAGTGGTAAGGAAATGATGTCTGCCTCAATAAATACAATATCCTAGGAACTGAAGAAACACAGAATAATGAGAAATTTTTTGGACTTGTATGAATTGCTGCTATCTTGTTTCTAAATATTAGGGGGGTTTTTAATCAAAAGCATTATCCTTAATACGAACTTCTATATTTATTTTTTTTCCCTAAATAGGATATGGATGGTTCTAGGCTTCCTCTTAAGGATGATCAAAATGTTAATGAAGAAATTCAGGCTTTGGTTAAGAAACACCTAGATGAAACACGCTTGGTACAAGGTACAAGCACGCTCTGTTGCGGAAAACTCTGGCAATAAATACTCAAGTCAAAAGGGAAATCTTTGCAGTAATGGTGTAAATTACAGTAATATGTCTTGGGGATAAAAGCCTTTTTTAAAATACTAGTTCCACTTTCTTTTGCTGCAGTGAATGTAAAATGTGAAGGATTATAGAGACTTAAGTTTCAAGTCCTTTGTAAGAGTACAGAATTTAGGCACGTATAGATATCCTGGCACTTGTGAAAGAGATATCAAATTTGTAGCAATTATCACTGAAATGATTGGGAATTGCTTATTGCTTCAAGTAGCTTCAATTTTGGTTTTTTTGGTTTGCTGCTCGTTTAGAAAACCTTCCAAAGTTTTATATTGAGACTACTTTTTCTAGTCAAGTTACAATTTTTATTTTTGTTTGCTAGCTTCAAATTCTTAATTACTGGGTTCGTACAAGCATGTTTGTAGTCATATGCTTGCATATCCAAGAAATGCTTGCTTTATGGAAAGATAAATATTGCAACTTAAGAGTTATCATTTCCAATACTGTTAAGAGAGGAAAAATTCACATCCGATCATTCAATCTTTATTTCTATGTCCACTGATCTGCTTCACTGTCTGACATCTGGAGGTCAATCTGACCTCTGCTGCATTTAACCACCAGAAAACTTCCTTGAACTATTCCAGGAAGGAGACAGCTGGAACATTGATCATGCTTTTATCCCCCTCCCCTCAGCCATGTGGAAGTTGTCTCAAGATTCTCTGTTTGTTTTGCTTACTTGCATCTTGTGTGCCATACTGTTGGCAAATTCACGTTGGTAACTGTGGTGATCTTTGTGCTCCCTTTCTCTTAACCTCCCTTGTGTTGTTTTTTTCCAATTTTTAAGGTGGAAAAAATATCATTGGTTCAAAAATTAGAATTTATAGCCTGGATCCATCTACTCAGTGGTTCACAGCAGTTGTTGTAAATGGTAACCCAGCTACAAGAACTCTGGAAGTCAACTGTCAGGAAGTAAGAACTGGTTGCTGTGGTTTACAAACAGGGATGGGTAATGAGTGGGATCATGTATTTATACCCCCACCGACACAACTTTTAATTCTGTCCTTACTGTAATAAACTTAAAAAAATGGGGATCAATATAGTGCAGAATAATCTGTTACCCCAAAGTGTTTCTGTATTACTTAATGCTGCTGGTAGAATTATCAAATAACAAATGTTCTTCTATGAAAAATGAAAGAGACCTGGAATTTTTACTTGAAGAGCGAAGCAAATCTATGATCCGGGTTTCTTTGCTTTCTATACTGTGTAGACAGTGCTCTGAAGCACTGGTTTATATGTGTTTTCATGCAGAGACACTATCATAATGACACATCGTTAAATTCAGCTTGGTATTCAAAGAACCTAGAAGTTAAGACCTAAGTCTAAGCTTAGTCTGCACAACATCTAAGATAAATACATTCAAACAGTAACTTTCACCTGTTTAAATGTCTGCTTCTGTGTTTTTTGTTCTTTTCCAAGATTCCAGCTTTAAAAACTCTTGATCCAGAGTTAATTCATGTTGAAATCATATATGATAACAATGGAAAATGTGGTAAGACCTATTATTGTTTGTCCTTCAAACACTACTTAGCATGTTTGTAAGAAATAGACTAATCTTGATCACCACCTCTTCCAGATAAATCTAAAAGAATTGGGAGCATGAAAAGGAAGTCATCTGATAATAGTGGAGGTGTTGATGCTAAGCACACAAAATCTTCTCCTGAGGTAATGTCTTACTATGTTATATATGACTTATATAATGGTTATGTCATTTCTCAGAACAGTCTTAAATAAGGATTAGATAGGAAAGTGGAATAATAAATATAATCCCTGGGAGGGTGTGTTGAGTTCTGTGAAACTTGTCTAGGCATGGGCAAAACATCTTGTCTTGTGATAATTGGAGAAAAAGTTACTGAGCCTTGAAGGTTGGCATTTTTTTAACTGTGATTTTTGCCCCCCCCTCCTCCTCCTTAGGAATTAGCCTGCCTGGTCATGTATTCTGCAGTGGGAGAAAAGGCAAAAAGTCATTCTCGAGTTCATAATCTCTGCTTTTCACATTATTTCTTTTAACTATTTTGTACTTAAACCCAAAACCTTCAGCCACAATTGCATGCTTTGAGGATTCAAGCTGCACAAGCAGCAGTCTGGAAGAATGTTGTTTCAGTACAAAAAGGGAGTATGACTACTTTTCTAGTACTTCCATGTCTACATTTATTTATTTTGTGAGTGACCTGCCAAGTATCACTGAGATCTCAGAAAACTGTCTCAAAGATCAAAAGATGATGTGGGTAACTTAAGTATACAAATGCAAATGAAAAATAATGTCTTGGCTAAAGAATAGTACTTCAAATTTATCCTATAATTTTGCCCCAGTGTTTCAGACCAAAAATTGCATTTTAGGCAGGAGTAATCTTCTGGAAGCTCTAGAGCAGTGGTGGGGTGGGAGGGTTGGGTTATGTTTCATTTTTTTTGGTTTCTTGTTCTTGGCTTCTGTGCAGTCAGTCCTGTGCTGAGTCAACTATGTAGATTTGGCTAATGACTGGATGTTGTTACTGGAAATCTTGAATGGCTTCACAAAGAGGTCTTGCATGAAGTAGCAAGTACAGGATAAGATTCCTCAATGAAGAGAGTGACCTATCTTGTGTTAGATTAGATGATTAGGGAACTTGAGCATCTCTCTCATATGAGGAAAGGCTGAGAGTGCTGGGTCTGTTTAGCCTGGAGAAGAGAAGACTGAGAGGGGATCTCATCAGCGCTTATAAATATCTAAAGGGTGGATGTCTAGCGGAAGGGGCCAGACTCTTCTCTGTGGTGCCCAGTGACAGGACAAGGGGCAATGGGCACAAACTGGAACACAGGAATTTCCAGATGAACATGAGGAGAAACTTCTTCACTCTGGCGGTGACAGAGCACTGGAACAGGCTGCCCATAGAGGTTGTGGAGTCTCCTTCTCTGGAGAGATCCAAAACCACCTGGGCGCAATCCTGTGCAACCTGTTCTAAGTGACCCTGCTTTAGCAGAGGGGTGGGCTAGATGATCTCCAGAGGTTCCTTCCAACCTCTACCAGCCTGTGATTCTGTATTTACTGCTGAGGAAGAGCATGCAGCAAATGAAGCTGAACTAGCTAGTCCATTGTAGTCATATTCTGCTCATGTTTTTTCTATAGCTCATACTTGAGTACTTTTTAGCATCTTTTGGGTGCTCAGTTTGCTATTCTTTAGCTTTCTTCATATTTAGCCATTGAGCAGCCTGCTTGATACACGCAAAGCTGGTCTTTATTTCCTGTTCCAAATGTTCTGCAGAAGACTTATCATAGTCTGAAATCATAGCTTGTTTCACTGTAGTTTTTCATTAAAGTAGAAAAGTTATTTACTTCTAATTTTCTAGTCTGCCTTCCTTCAAATGACTGGATCCTTTATAATTTTTGTACACTTTGGGAAATGTCTTACTGCTATTTTCTCAAAATGATTACAAGTGAGTGCACTTTCTAATGAGGAAAACAGAAGCTCTGTTTGTTTCTCTGATTTTGGTAGATGTGAATATATGGGAGTGATAAGTTGAAGCCATTTTTTTTTGTTTGTTTTACTTGGTATGTGATAGTACTCTGATTTCTAATGTGGAGTTAATTAATTCCAGTGGTTTTTTTGAGAGCTTGTCTCAATGCCTGACAGCTGTGTTATACCAAAGCAGAAAGGAAATATTTTGGAGTTGACGGTAACGAGTTTGTAGTGTAACTTCCCGCAGTAAGTTGAGCATGTGGGAGTAGAATATGGATGTTAGAGCTGAGGAAGGAGCCCCACAGAAAACAACTGTTTTTAAGACACTTGCTAATTTGATGGGTCTGTTGTAGTCTTAAAAGAATTGTAGATTTGTGAGGCTGGTGATCTTAGTCAGCACAGGATTTCTTTACTTAACACTTTCTAGAATCCCAGTACAAAGATCTTCTCACTACAAGGAAGTTCACATCTCAATTTTTTTTTTTTTTGGTAATGTTGTCAGACTAACATCACAGTTTTAATTTTCTCTAGGATTTTCAGATGAGCTCTGAAAGCTATTTCTGAATTCTGATTACTGCAATTATTTTTAGAAAGACCATTGCGCTGGCAGTTATGAAGAGCAGTTTTCTATCTTCTTTTCCACACATTCTTAATACACCTTCCTTCCCCCAAAAAAAGTTTGTTGTTAATCAGGGGAAAATGAATTGATATAAACAGTGTTTCATGGAACCTGTAAGGTTTAAAAGGATGCTCTAAGGCCTTTCCATCTTCTGGACATGTGAGGAATGGAATGGTCTTCAACGAGCTTTAATAAAAACAATGGGAAGGGTATTAATGTATTTTTCTTTTTAAGCTGAACCTTGCAAACCAGTATTTCTGTTATCCTGAATTTTCCTAACTCTTAAAATCTCCCTTGCAGGTTTCTCCCAGTCAGGGACATGTGCAGTCAGTACCAACCGTGTTGGGTGAAGCATTGCTAGGATGTACTCCTGCTAATAAAGACCAAAGGCATCAAGGTCTGCCCCTGCCAGCTAACTCGCCACCCAATCTTGGTGCAGAAACTCCTCAGGGGTAAGGAATCAGTTTATGCTTATGCAGACTTCTTTTCCTCCAAAAAGAACTCCAATTCTTAGCAAAATAAACTCAGATGTTATTTTAAAGAACTGCAGTAACTAGTCTTCTGTAATATTAGCATAGAAATGTGTTAGACTTAATTGCCCTGGATACATAACTTACTTGCTTATACCATATTTTTTATCTTTGAGTAGTTGCTCTCCAATTCCACAAGCCAAAGTTACTGATGGGTTATACATAGGTGTGTTGCCCACTTTTTTTTTTGAATGCATTCCTCCTCTGCCCCCAAGGCAAATAGAACACATTTGGGCAGGTGTCCTGTATATTAGCTTCTTGCAGATCAAGTACGTGTCCTCAATTATATTTCTGTTGAACACCAGTGGCTTTAAACTTCTTTGTTACCTCCAATTCTGTCACAAAAATGAACATAATGGTAGAAATAGTGTGACAGGAAAACTCAAATTTTGTATTAGCTTAAAAAGAAGTGGTATAGGGTTTTTTCACTTAGTTTTGTGTATATATATTGTGTGCGAGCAGTTTTACTGTCTTCATATAGACTTGTAGTGCCAACCAGAAGTTCCTTGAGTATTAGAATCTTCTCACACAGACATGCAAGTGAAATGCATCTGTTTATACAGCTGTTGCATGGAGAAAATGAGAAAGTAACTGTTAAATTGTGAGAGAAGGTAGTGGAGTAGGTGCAGTACCAAAGTTTGTGCCTATGTGTGCATACAGCTTTATCATCCTGTCCATCTCTTTGTGGGGTTTGATTTTTTTTTTTTTTTAAACCTAAACAAAAAAATCCTTAAAACACAAACCTATTTAACCACACACAAATTTAAAATCTTGGAACATCAGAATTAAAAGTACATAACTAAATTTCTTCTTTCAAGAAGAATGTGACTAGATTGAGTAACTGATGCCCTGATTTATTTCACACCTTGTTCTTTGTCTAATTATTGCATGTCATGTGTTTCAGCACATGTAGACGAAGCTTACCAGAAACTCATCCTTCTTGTCTTAATACTGGAATTAAACCATTGAAGGAAGATCTGACGGCCTTTCCTAAAGTGGGATTTATATCTAAAGAACAAACACAAAATCTTAATGATCAAAATAGTAAATATACTTCTCTGACAACCTCAAGATCTTCATCTTTGACTGATCCAGCTAATGAAAAAGGAACCAACCTGAAAAATACAAATGAACCTCTTATGAAGCCCACAACAAACTTTCCAAAAGAATGCATTTCTGTAAAACAGTTGCAACATCTTAACTCTTCCATAGCAATACCCAGAGTCAGTAGCACTGTTGAACTGCAGCGGACTTTAGATTGTAGACCCTCAACTTCAGATGCTCATCTTCACTCTCTTAATGAGTCTGGAGTTAAATCACAAAGCAATTGCAATAGCCAGAACAGCCACAAAGGGAACAAGATTGATGAACTTGTAGACATGGAATTTTTTATTAGAAGGAATTCAAATGAGATTTTGTATGACAGAAATGAAAATGAAAGCTTTTGGACTGGAAGTGCCAAGGTCCAGGATAATAGTAAGTATCTTTAAAACTTCCTGTCATTTGAAAGTCCTTGTAGTTTCTATGTAACTACATACAAGTAGATCCTTTAGCATGTGCAAAATCAGTAATTTACATTGTGTGAATGAATCTGGAATTTGAGTCATTTGTGGGCTCTTTTACATGAGGAATGTAATAAACTTGAAAGAAATGTCCTTTCCTGATAAAGGAAAAGAAATAAATGATTAGTTCTAGAAATAAGTTGTTACAAAATGCATGCAAGAACAAAATGGGTTACAAAACCAATGTTCTGTTTGGAATGCAAATACTGATGGAATAATGAGACTGGGCTTTTTTAGTGATGGCCCTAAATTTTGGAAGCATGGTGAGAGATGGAAGTTGTTCTCAACAAAGCTTTGTTCAAGAAAGAACTTTCATTTAATAACTGTTCTGAAAACTCAACCAAAAAACTCCCCAAAAACAAAAATTAAAAAACCCACCCAACCCCAAAACAACCCACCTTCTTTCTGTGTTTTCTGTGGCCCAGTTCCACTTGGGGAGCTCTTCAAGTTTTCCATGTGGGACAGAATGAGAAAGGCTGTAGTTGTTTAAGGAGCTAGACTACTGATGTTATATATTGTGCTGTGCATCAGGCAGTATAGCTCATCAGGGTTCTGGGAATCTCTCTACACACACCCCTCTTTCTTTCCAATATCATGTTGCTTGGTCTTGGATTACCATATGCTATTCCATAATTAACATGGACACATAGCCAGCCAAGTGGTCGCTGTTGTGCCCTGCTAGGTCTCACCCGCAATGTGGGAGGAAGAGAGATGTTTGACATCTGTTATAGTAAGGTACCGAAAGCTGTTGCATCGTGAAGGGTGAAAACAGGACTGAGAAATGGCCAGGTTGTACTTCTGTCTTATTACTTGTGAAACACGATCGCTTCATGCCCTGGTCTAGACTCAGTGCTCAGGTACTCCAGCCCTGCTGGTTGAAGAACTTTAATAAAAGCAGATGCTCTTTTACAATATTCCTCTGTGAAGGAGCAAAAGGAGCTGTTAAACGTGGGTCTGCAGACTAGGACTCTGGTGGAACTATAGCTTGAAAAAGTTTTTACTGACCTGAAAAGATATTTCTGCCAACTGCAAATGTTTTAGCATAACTTTGCTTCAATGTAGTGTGAAACTTATAGGAAAAGTTGACATGGATCTTTCACTAAAATACATTTGCTTGCACCTTTATATAAGAAACTGAAGCTTGTCTATTCTACACTACTCTTCCCTGCAGTAATTGTTCGCAAGTCAATTTTAGCAGATGCTTCTAAAGTGAAGAAACTGCAGCAAAGTGGAGAAGCATTTGTACAGGATGGTTCCTGCAATAATATTGCACCTCACTTGCATAAATGCAGGGAATGTCGTTTGGACAGTTATAGGAAGAACAAAGAGCAAAGAGACTCCACTGTCTTTTGTCGATTCTTTCACTTCAGAAGGTAAGAACAATTTTTAGACCTTGATATTCTTTAAATGTGAATAATGTGCCCCACGTGTCTGAGTTGGACATCTGACCCTTTCAGCTTTTCTGAAAGGGTGGCTGTTGAGCGCTTACTGTTAGCTATAATATGGATTCATCTTTCAGGACAGATGAAAAAACAGTTATTTGCTCAAATTGGTCTCATTTAGGTCTCTGGTTCAAAACTGCTAGATGTCAATGTGTAGCTGTTAAGCCATAAGGCTAATATACCTAACTAATGAGAGGTTGCCTGTGGGTTTTTTAGCCCTTAAACTTTTTTTAACTGCTTCATTTGAGTAGAAAATATTTTGGCAGGACTCTGAGCTCTTTATTCCAGGCTGAGTGCCAGTTGGATAACATGAGTTCAGTTTGAGTGCTACAGCTCAGTAGTATTGGAGATACTACTGAGAGAGTAGATTCTGTGCATGTCTCCCAAAGTTTAGCAGTTGGACATGTGAAATGTTAGACATATATGTACAGCTGTGGAAGAGTTGCAGAGTGTAGTCAGGGGCTTTCACCCTGAGCCATGGAATAGTGATGGACAAAATACTGTGTTGCTCTGTTTTTTGCTCTACAGTTGAGAGTTTGTACCACTTCTTTGGGTTTTCTGTAGAAATGTTCAGTCAGTACACTCACTGGGTTTCAGAAGAGCTGATGTGGAGGGTCAGCAAGGCAACTTTAAGGAAAACCCAGCGAATGAGTGGTGGCTGCTCTTCTCAAACCTAATCTACAGCTTTAAAAGGATCTTTTTCAGATCCTTTGCCCCCCATCTATATCCCTCCAGAGCCTGATTCTTGAGTAGAACAGTCAAGGGTTTTTTGATGTTTTATCTCTTCAGCTCTTAAGGCTGTTTTTTAACGTCATCCTTTGTTTTCAAGTTGTGTACACTTTTTCCATGAGCTACTTGTTCTCATGTCCAGATGTTGCTGCATGCTGCTTTTCATTCCCCCCCCACACATTTAAGCTTTGACACATGGACTGTGTTTTATGGGAAGAAGGTAACACTTGTGATTTTAGAGTGGAAAAGCAAAAAAACTACTTACCACAAGGAAGATGGGAAGCTCACTTATTCTCAGTTTTCCTTTTGATTTTTCAGAGGAATGACTTTCTTTTGAGTCTCTAGGTAGAATAAAAAGAAGCTGTAGGTCTGAAGACCTTTTGAAGGGAGAAGACTGAAAGCAGAAAGGTTACAAAGATCATGAAAAAAATACTCTTCCACTCTTTTATTTGTTTTCCTGAGGTTTGTTCTTCCAGTGCAACACTGCCCCCCTTGCATGTTTTGTAGCTACAGGTTTAAAAACAAAAATGAAGATGTGTTACTAATCTGTTATTTAACCTTAGATTAAACATCTAAATCTTGGGATAATATGACATTAGTTGAAATGTTCAAAAACATGTGAGACCAGATGTCATGGTTTAACCCCAGGTGCTTGCTCATCCCTCCCTTCCAGTGAGACGGGGAGGAGAATGGAAAAAAAACTTGTGGGTTGAGATAAAGTCAAGTTAATAGCATAACAAAGGAANTACTGTGAGGGTAGCGAGGCCCTAGAACAGGTTGCCCAGAGAGGTTGTGGAGGTGCCATCCCTGGAAGTGTTCAAGGCCAGGCTGGATGGGGCTTTGGGCAACATGGTCTAGTGGAGGGTGTCCCTGCCCATGGCAGGGGGGTTGGGACTAGATGATCTTTGAGGTCCCTTCCAACCCAAACCATTCTATAATTCTATGAATTGCTTACTACCTGCGGGGAAAAAACCCAACCTAATGTCCAGTCTGTTCCTGAGTGGCAATTCAGTCTCCTGGCTCCTTTCTCCAGTTATTTATGGAGCATGATGTCATATGGTATGGAATATCCCTTTGGTCAGTCTGGGTCAGCTGTCCTGGCTGTGGTCTTCCAGCTTCTTGTGTACCTAGCAGGGCGTGAGAAGCTGAAAAGTCCTGGACCTAGTGTAAACACTACAACTACCTAGCAACAACTGAAAACAGTGTGTGTTCAACATTATTTTCATACTAAATAAAAACACCAAGTACTAGAAATAATATTAAATCTATCTCAGCTGAAACAGGGACATCAGAGTAACAACAGGCTATGGTAATTCATCTTCTCAGGGTAAAAATCCAGACTTGCAGTGAGTTTAAAGCAGTTGAATCCTTCAGTTTAAACTTGAAGCTGGTGGAACTGTCTCTTTATTGAATGTGAAATCTGCAAAATCTGAAGATGGCATTTGTCTGGTGATATCAGGTGCCAACATGTGTTTTCTTGCCACACTTAACACTGTAGGAAGCACATGTTCTCATCAGAATGTCTACAGCATTTAGTAAAAAGGTTCCTGAAAACATGAGCAGAACTCTTGATGTTTTGTATTTAATGGACTACTAACAATACAGATCTCATTCTTTCCACTTGCTCAGAATCATTCAAGAATATCTTACTCAAATTTTGCTGGATTTTTTTTTGCACCTACTTCCAAATTGTTACTGAAATATATTGTATTTTTCAGGAGTTCTAATATCTCTTGTGAGTTGTACATAGTTCTAAGTTCTAGATTAAATTCTTACTGTTACCTCCTCTAGATGTGATCCTTAATGCCAACTCATTTTAAAAATTATGTTAACCTGATTTGGTTTTGTGTGAATAAAAAATATCTTTAGGAAATCTACCTCACTATAAAACCAAAACCTGATGTTTTGAGGTTTTCTTTAAACAAGCAGTACATTAAGCATGCTAATGACAAGTATGTTTACCCATGTCTGTTGCAACTATTAAGTGTTAAACTCATTGAGATATAGTATACGCATTTACAGTTCAGGCATTGACTTATTGGAAGGAATGTAAACTAGTAAAACATTTGAGATGATGGGTTTTTCTCCTTTTCTCCCTGTTCCCATAGGTTGCAGTTCAATAAGCATGGAATATTGCGTGAGGAAGGCTTCTTAACTCCAAATAAGTATGACCCTGAGGCTATTAGTTTATGGCTACCTTTATCAAAAAATGTTGTTGGTCTAGATCTTGACACGGCAAAGTATATCCTAGCCAACATTGGAGATCACTTTTGTCAGCTAGTGATATCTGAAAAGGAAGTAATGTCTACGATTGAACCACACAGTAAGATCAATTTGTATTAAAATAATCTATATTTTAATAACTTTATGTGAAACTTTAAGCTTCTGACCTGTGTGACAATAGAGTGCATGCATTTGGAAATGTCATATAAGATTTCAGTGTTACTGTCTTCTCAAAGGTAATGGTTAAGATCCAGTGTGAGCTTGTGTCAACAACTCTTTGCTCACAGGCAGAGGGAAAGGGAAAAGTAATTCTACCCTATTTTGTCAGAAGACTTTTCTTAATTTATCAAATTACACTTTCTGCAACAGGAAAAGTAAATTGTTACAAAACAAAGTGTAAAAATAAAAATTAAATAAAACAGGCAGCTGACAAAAGTCTATTCTTAGTATGTAAATGAAATAAAGCTTTTATTTTGACTGCACAGGTTCTGTTAGATTGCTTTGGTCCTATTTTGTTATTCTTGCATAATAGATGTAATGCTGCCTCTCAAGTCAGTAAAGAAATTTTATTTTTTTTTTTTCCCCCCTCGACCTGAACTTTTCCACTAGGACTGTTTCAAGTGATTCTATGTATGGCCCTACTGGGAACAGACCAGAGAGGTCTTATTGGTGGGGTAACTGACTGCAGAGCTCCATCAGTGCAGGCAGCGCAAACCTTGCATCTTCCAACACAGGATTTTGGCCACATGAGAACCTTTTTGTAGCAAACATGAGCAGACAGCTGGGGAAGGTTGTGATCTTGCATAATCACTTCTCAGAGTAGAATGACTCTTAAAACTATGTTTGTTTTTTGGATTATAGCTACATGACTGAGATGCAGTATGGTTTAGAAACTGTCTACCCACGGTCTTCTGCATTTGGATAATATTGACATTATATAAGGATTATATCAGTTTACCAGTCACTGCAAGGTTTTGAATAGAAGAAAAACCTGAACAGGCCTGAATGCCCTTCAAAAAGGGGAGGGAAGACTTGAGCCATTTCAGAAATGCTTGCTGTGAGGTCTTACCCTGGATGACTTTACTTGAACTAGAACATATTCAGGCCTGTAGAGCCACAGTATCAGCAGCTAGAGAGAGAGGTACAAATGAATAC
This sequence comes from Aramus guarauna, assembly GCA_013400195.1. Taxonomy (NCBI): domain Eukaryota; kingdom Metazoa; phylum Chordata; class Aves; order Gruiformes; family Aramidae; genus Aramus; species Aramus guarauna. The sequence continues at coordinate 1,863,773 of VXBL01001075.1, forward strand.
TGAAACACTTTCAGAAGGAAGAAATTTTGGGTGGAATTCATGAAACAAAGGGGACACGTGGTGTTTCTTAATAGCAGAGGATGCATCTGTTAGCATACCTACCAAAAACATCCTCTACTTAAAAAAACAAACAAACAAAAAACCCCAAAAAAACAACACACACACCCCACATGTGAGTTCTGCAGTTGGTTTGAAAGGATCAAAATGTCATTAATTCTTCTCTCATTGTTTATTGCCCTGACTGGTGAGAGTAAGGGAACTCAATTTCATTAAAATGGATGATATTTTTAATGCTCTGGGTAGGAAAGAAGTAATTTACAGTCTAGATACTCATTCTTCTTTGAACAATCCAGTGAAAGAGTGTTCACTCAGTTGGCACAGGAAAAAGGTAGATTCTTCTGCTACCATGATTTGAAGTTATGGTAAACTTTTCTTGGCAGAGTTCAGCTGAAATAATACTTTTTCATAAAAAAACTCTATCTCTGACAAACTGACCTTTTCTAGAATGTTCAAAATATTTTGTTCAGATACTACTTTTTAGGGGTTAATTTATGTTTGAATCTTTGTGCACTGCACAGTATGGCTCATGGTCAGCCCTTTTCTCTTTTACCAGTGAGTTATCAGGCTGGTATGTAGAGCCACAGCGCAAACAAGTGTGAGGGAGAAAATTATTTGGGAGAGGTTCCTTAGGGTTAGTAGAAAAGCACAAGTTATCCCCATGTAGTAAAAGATTGATCAATGTAGAAAGAACAGCTTGTTAGGTCATGTTGCTCCTTGGCCACCAACTGCCAAAAGGAGACCTACAGAAAGAGGAGACAGGATCAAACTATAGAGAGGAAACAGAAGAATAGGACGAGTTGGAAAGGACAAAATTCAGAAATATGAACTATGAAATGACATGCAAAAGATAACAAAAAACCCCTTCATCCTGTTTTGGGGAAATTGGAGGATTTGCCTACAAAATGGTAAATACAGTGCATGTTTTTAAAAGGTGGAGAAGAAAGGAGCTGGTGATAGTTAGACCTCTGTCTCCTGCAAGAATTTTGAAGCAAATAGTCAATTTTACCTCCTACTTAAGAACAAATGGTGCCAAGCTTTTCTAACTTTGTTCCTTACATAGTTAATGGGCATTATACAGAAGAAAAGCAACAGATGTCTTGGATCCTGGTGTGATTTTTTTTTTTAGCATATGTTAGGACATGGTCTCTCATAACTTGCTTTTAAAATTAAGAAACATCGTGGGCAGAAAAGTTTCAGAGAAGTTACAAGTGTGGAAGGAGGTAGGAGGTGGCAGATGTGTGCTTTCTGTCTGGTCTAGTTTTCTAGCTGGTGACATAATCAAATGGAGATCAGGTGAAAATAGTCTGTACATAATGGAGCCCTGGAAGGGCTGCTATCTTTTTGGAAGATGCTATCAACATTTGGGATATTTTGAGTGAACTTAAGAAGTGCCTTGGGGCGAGGAAAAGGTGGAGTATAATGGGTACATTAGAAACCTGAACAGCAGTGGTCAGTTCTTCAGAGAAGAGCAACTTGCCGTTCTGAGAAGGTCTGATACGCACCTACAAACATACAGAAAACCTACTAAAAGGAAGAGAAGTATTTACCCACTATACTATTGAAGAGAGAACAAGAATAAGCCGGTTGTGGCAAGCTAGACATTAAGCTTAGCTTGCTAGTAGTGATTTAATTTTTTTTCTGGGGTACTTGTGGAATTTCCACTTAGGAGAATGTCAGCAGTGTGCAAGTTAACTTGAGCAGATACATGTCAGGAATAAGAGATGTAGTTGGTGCTGCACAGGAGAAAGCAAAATGGTCTTGATTGCTTAGACTGTTCTGGACCTGCTTTTCTAAATCTGTAACAGTAGAGGCTTTGGTGTGGAGTTCTAATGCAAAACCAAGTCCGAGTCACTAAATCACTAAGGTGTTTTAAGGTAGCTATATTTCACATGCAAATATTTTGTTTTGTTTAAATTAACACTTTGACTGATCTGTCGATTGCCACAGGACAGGTAGCCTGGAAGCGTGCAGTTCGTGGAGTTCGAGAAATGTGTGATGTCTGTGACACCACGATCTTCAACCTTCATTGGGTCTGCTCTAAGTGCGGCTTCGGCGTGTGTGTGGATTGCTATAGGATGAAGAAAAAAAGCTTACATGAGGGTGAGAATGCATATAGTTACTTTAAATAATGGGGACAGAAAACCTGTATTTTTAACTTTGAAAGTCAATAACAACCTTAAACTACAAAACAATAAGCCTTCCCAACAAAAGAAAATGTTGTAGACTCATGTTTTGGTATATCAATGAGATTAAAATATCTAGCTTTCCAGAGGAGGATGAAGGATGCACTAATAAAACAATTCAATGGTTTGTTTTACAGATGATGACTCAGATACTTTCTCCTGGTTTAAATGTGTGAAGGGGCAGGTACATGAACCAGAGAATCTAATGCCTACACAAATAATTCCTGGAAAAGGTATTTTAAATATTTGATTGGATGAAAAGAGGCTGTAGGCTTTTTTTGTCTTTTGTATGTTGTTGGTATTGTACTGAAAGAGAGATTTGGTTTAGTAATAAAGTTAGTAAAAGCTTAGTATGTATTGTCCAAAGTCTTGGAATAGCCTGCATACTTAGTACTATTTTATTATCTTTGACCTTTACAAAGAAGTAGTAAAATTTCTTATTTAATGATGAACTGTGTTCATGTATTATTGTTTATCTGCATAGCATACACAATTTCTTTAAAAGTCTTATTGATTGCTGGATGTTCTAATTACACGTGAGCTCACTAATGGCTCTCTTCCTGCAGCTCTCTATGATGTCGGTGATATTGTTCACTCTGTAAGAACAAAGTGGGGAATAAAGGCAAATTGTCCTTGTGCAAATAAGCAGTTCAAGGCGCTATCAAAGCCAACTCTAAAGGAGGATTCAAAACAGGTATTGCTACTGTCTCACATTGTGTCTGTGTAGTAGAGGTTTGCCTCAGCCTACTACCCATATTTGAAGTCAGTGGTAATTGCTGTTGGAGGTATGCCAATCCTGGCCACTACTGATAACCCCACTATTGCAGGTTTTTGTTCAAAATTTGTATTCAGTATTCATCTTTCTGGTTCAGTTCTTTTATAAGTTGTGGGGAAAATCTCATTGCATCCCTTTGACTTGTGGATGCCTCAGTAAGTGACTTATCCTTGAAAAATGCTCAGTGAGGATTATTTTTTTTTAGAGCAAAATAGGATTAGACTGAGAGAACCCTTAAGAGAACAGTCTTAAGAACGTACTAGTGGGAATCGTTGCATAGTGTAGGCTATCCCTTGGGTCCTGGAGATACATGCAGCATCTAAAAGAAGTAATAGGATGGAAGAGCACTGAATTCATAAAAGAACTGGACATGAATACAATTGCGAGGGCTAGAGCAGTATGGAGAAGCATTGATTTCTCTGGGAATCCTGGTAGGAAGTTTGCTGCTCATGATATTAAAAACCAAACAAAATCCTACCATGTGTTTATTTGTAAATGGATGTATTTTTTTTTCTTGCTTTTGAATACAGAGTGCAAATTAATGGCTTAGTTTTGCAGCATCTTGCAAGAAAACAGTTGAATTAAGTACTTTTAACTTTGCTGTATGCTTTATTTGTGAAATTATTTTGAGAATAAATGTGTCATCTTAAGCATAAGAAGCAGACTGAACTTGATTTTGGTGTTGGCAATCAATAGAAGAGGCTTGTTGAAGTTGGAAGCATTTTATATTATGTTGTATTTGGAATCCTTACCAAGCTTCAGCAGTTATTAAGAGATGAAATAAAGAATGTAGCAATAGGCAGACACAGCTGCAGAATAATTTCTTGTCTGGAAAGTATTTGAGCAGAGAGAAGCAATATAGCCAGTCATGCAGGAATCCCAGGCCAAAGCAGTAGTTCTGGTTAGTCCATTACTTAGAATCTCCAAACAAGTAGGTGAATCAAGTGCATAGAAGATGTACAGTGGTCCTGCACTTGGATTGTGCTGACCAGGCCAGTGCTGTACTCATATGCAGATGTATTTTAGACCTGGCAGGTGATGAGTGGACTTTTGACGCCTTCTTACGATAAAGATTTAGGAGCACTATATAGTTGGTTTAGTCTACTGAACTAGACCTCCAGCTTAGCCCTGGTCTAATCATCAGCTATCACTAGAATTGTGAGAGCGCTGCTATTAAAACTGCATTTGGTTCCCAAAGCAGTCCCAGAAAATGCATCTGGGAAACTCAGCTGTCTGTGCTTGCCTTGAGGGGTAATGGACTGATTCTGTTGCCTGCTCTTAAAGTTGGGAGATCCTGAATCCTGCTGGATCATCATCTCTGGCTGATACTGCGATGCAGTGCTGACCTCTTGTGGAGATCAGATATTTTTTGACGGGCCAAATCATTTTTTTGGTGAAAGAGCAAATTTAGACGTGTTATTGCTTGCTTCCCCTTTCTGAGTAGAGTGTGTTTGTGTTTAATCAAGTTCTCACTTTGTTTTTTCAGAACTTGGTACCTGGAGAGAGGACCAGCCTTCAACATAACAGTTTTGTCCTGACCCCACAAGTCACAACACACGATCCCCCTCTGAAGTCAGCAATTGGAAGTAAACAAACTGCTTCAGTAAATACTTCTCCTTCATTAAGTTGGTTATCAAACCTAACAAGTGGAAACGTGAATAAAGAAAACAAAGGTACGTGCAGAACCAGTGAAGAGTAAACTCTTTGTGGCTGTTGGTCAGAAGAATATAGATCAGACCCAGCAACATCTTGTGGTGAGAATGAAATAATCTGCCTGCTGGGATGGGTGTTCAGTGCCTGTACTGCAAAAATGGTCCGTGGCAAAGACTTGGAGTAAAACGTGGCAGGCTTAGCATTTTCTTTTTTGATAACTGGATTAATATCCCATTGATGCAAGTATTCTTGAAAATTCAATTTAAGAATGTGTTTATTTTAGAATGTGTGATTTTAAAAGCTTTGGAGTATCGAAGAAAATTAAGTGAAGAGTATTTCATCTGCATGTGTTGAGAGGAGTTTTTTATATATGTGTACGTACATAACTGTATGCATATAGGAGTATCTTGTTGTCTTAAAAAAAATCCAAAGCCTATACTTGGTTCAGAGGATTAATCCTTGCTTCATTGTCAGATGTGTTCTTTTCTTCTTTGCAGAGAAACTCCTCACACCTATTTCAAAGAATGAAAACAAACCCCTTCAGACACTCCCCAGCTTAGCTAAGCCTGGTGCAGCCCTGCAGACATTCAACAGTGCAATATTAACACCCGTGAGCAACAATAACACTGGTTTCTTGCGGAATCTGTTGAACTCTTCGGGAGGAAAGGTATATGAAAAGTTTTGTTTTACAGATTTGAGTTGATACCAGGCTTAGGCTACTGTTCTAAACCTGTGAACCAACTACCACAGATCTTTGTCACAGAGGTAAAATTCTGTCTTCATTTGGGAAAAAGGAGTTAATTCAGTGTCTGTGTTGCAGTGTTCTAGCTAGTGCTTTCTAGAGGAGTAGCTTAGTGGTAGTATCAGACTTTAAAGGTCTGCAGGACAAGGCAACAGAAAAGTGCACCAACTTCTTGTTTTTGTTCTTCTTTCTCTCTCTCTCTCTTTTTTTTTTTTTTTTTTAAATCAAACAGACAATGGACTCAAGAGTACACCCAAAATCCTTGATGACATTTTTGCTTCTCTAGTGCAAAATAGAACCATTACAGACTTGCCTAAGAAACCTCAAGGGTTGACTATAAAGCCTACGATAATGGGCTTCGATACGCCTCACTACTGGTTATGCGATAACCGCTTGCTATGTCTTCAAGATCCCAACAATGAAAGTAATTGGAATGTCTTCAGGGAGTGCTGGAAGCAGGGACAGGTATTTCAGTTTTTCTGCTTTTTCCATTTTCAGATCATGTGCTTTGCCCTTTAATTAAAGTGCAGGTACAAACTCACTGCAATCATAAGCAACACTAAACCTTCATCAAATGCACTACATGAACACTGTCAGATCCTTGGCTAAACAGATGTATATTTTACTATTTTAATTCAGTTTCTAAACACACTGCTGAACTTATGGGTCTATATAAAAAGCTGCCTCATAGCTTGAAATAAAGAATGATTAAACACACGGCATAATTCTGGTAAGGCAGGCTGAGCATTTATTTTGGAAAATACAGTGTTTGCAAAATGCCCGTGTTTCAGTGTTCAGTAGGTTTTATGCATTACCCTATTCTGTTTGGAAATAGAATTTTTGGTGTTTAATAATTCTTAAGAGTACATTATTATTCTTCATAGCCTGTAATGGTGTCAGGAGTACATCACAAATTAAATGCAGACCTCTGGAGACCGGAGTCCTTTAGGAAGGAATTTGGCCAACAGGAAGTAGATCTGGTTAACTGCAGGACCAATGAAATCATCACTGGAGCTACTGTAGGGGATTTCTGGGATGGATTTGAAGATATTTCAAGTAAGTTGTGTGAATTTTGTTCCAATAGGTAAATATTCAGCAACAATAATCTTGCCCTAGCACAAATTTGCCATCCGTAAGCAGCCTCAAGCAGCGTAAGAGATGTTCCAGGCTTGCTTTTCATGCTGGGCAGTGTGTCTGCGATGTAGTGTCACCATATATGCTTGTGGGATGGTGGACCCATAGAAATTGTCGCCCCAGGGAGGACTCTCCTTCAGGAGTATGTTTGGCTGCCCTTAGTCTTTTGGAAAAGCATTCTGAGAACGTTTGGGATCTTCCTAGCAAGTAGGTTCACCTGTCAGATTTTTTGCCCAGTTGAGTGAAACATGAAAGAGCATGTGTAGGGTTTGGCGCTCACAAGGTAATTTGGTTCTGCTGGTTTAACTTGCAGGTGCCTTTTGTTCCTAAGGAACTAAAGTTACTTTGTATAAAAACGGGTTTAGGGGAGGTGAGCATGAGATTTGGCATTGTTTTCACTTCTAGGTACAAACTTTTTCCAGAATTAATAATTGTCATGGCATCTGGAGTTCTACTTCATCTGTTTGTGTGAGGTAAACTTATGGAATTTGGAACTTGGGGCAAGAAGAGTGGGAGCTGGAAGGCTCACGTAGACCTTTCTTCTCTGTTAGTTGTTCTTTGAAAAGATTTGGCTTTATCATCAGCTACTCTAGCCTCAAACACAAAACAGATGCCTGAGCTAAACTGTAGGAAGCGGTTCAGGAGGGGAGCTGGTAAAGGCTGCTTGTCCAGTCTGAAATCTCCTGTCGTAACATGTTTGTCATGGCAGTAATACCCAACTGTGGTGTCAGGTGAATTTGTATGTCTGTGGTTCTGCATAAATAGTTGTGGAATGAACATGATTTTAAACTAAGATAAGGATTTCTTTGTCTTGATTCTTTGGATTTTGAGTTGTACAACTACTAAAAAGTAAGACTTGTGAATATTTGACAATAGGTCGCCTGAGAACAGAAGAAGGAGAGCCAATGGTGTTGAAGCTTAAAGACTGGCCTCCAGGAGAAGACTTCAGAGATATGATGCCTTCTCGGTATGAATTTACAGAGAAACTGTTCAGCATTTGTGTGGTACACCCCTAAAGTAATAGAATGTAGGAATGCTGTTCTGTGTTGACACCTGCTTCAGCTTTGAGAAGCAGTTGGTCGCATGTGAACCATTTTGTATCTCAGAGATGCCTGACATAGCTGGAAATACTAAATGAGTTTTATGCTAAATTTTTATGTAGCTTTATTGTATTTATTGCCAAGTAAAGTGAGTACCTAAAATTGCTAGTGATTGGTTAAACTTTGGAAGCTTCCTAGAAGCCTGAGTCATTTTGAAATCTAAAGTTCAGTTGAAGCTTATTTTTTTGCCAAACATTTTTAAGTATTATGACTTACTCTATTAGTTGAGATGATTGTACAAGGAAAATAGCATTTCTCCAGAGCAGTTAAACTTGTTTATCTACTATATTCTGTGTCTTGCTTGTTTTATTTCTTTTCATGGTGTCTAGTAAATCCCCTGGGGGAATGAGTACTGTTTCTTGACTGGAGAAAGCTTTTGTTGCAGCCTATTTTAGTCTGCTTTTTTTATCAGTTCCTCACATTAAATTGTGCTGTATTACTTCAGGTTTGATGATTTGATGAAAAATATTCCATTGCCAGAATACACTAGGAGGGGCGGCAAGCTCAACCTTGCCTCTCGACTTCCCAACTATTTTGTACGACCAGACTTGGGCCCAAAGATGTACAATGCTTACGGTAAGGAATTTTTCACTCTAAAGGTCACGTTGACCACACATTCAAATTACAATTTACTGTAAATTAAATGAATCCTTGCTGTTGTAGACAATTTGATTAATCCCATTGATCTGAAAGCCTAATTTTGACTTGCTTATGGGTATTAGTGATCCAGAGCATTATATGATTTTACTAGATGTTTTTGTCCAAGTGGTTTCAAGCCAAATAATATTTATTCCCTATGTTCCAATCAGCTTGCTCCACATGTGTATATACAGCTTCTCTTGCCTATAACTGGCCGCATCTATCTGTCGTTTTGCTACTTCTGGCTGTGTCACTTACTGTTACTTCTCCTTTTTGGGCAGTATCATTTAGTTTTTAATCTCTTCTTGAGCACTTCTTTCCATGGCTAGTTCATCTGCTGATACTCAAAGGGCTTTTAAAAGTAAGCATGGTCATGGCCAATAAAAAGATTGTGGCTAGTAAATACTGTACCAGCTGCCTTTTAGAGTGAAAAAGAGATTGTTTCTGAGAGTGCTTTATTCTAAACTGCTATAGAAACCATCTTCTAGCAGGACTTAAACATGACTCTTATACATCGTACAGGCTAGGTATAGATATGGATTGATGTATCAGCCTGTAAATTTGGGAAGACACAAACGAGATGGGGCAAGGTCCTGGAGATAAAGTATATTGCTGTACCACAATCATTTGAGGATAAAAGTAAAAGCTCTCTGGTCTTTTCAGATAGTGCTGATGAGAGTGGCATAAGGTTGCTTTCTGTCTTACTAATGGGTACCTGCTACTTTTTTTTATTTTTTTTTTTCCCCCAGGTTTAATAACACCAGAGGATAGAAAATATGGCACAACAAACCTTCATTTAGATGTGTCCGATGCAGCTAATGTTATGGTTTATGTGGGTATCCCCAAAGGCCAGGCTGATCAAGAAGAAGGTAAAGTCTTTCTTGTGTTCTGGGGGTTATTTCTGTGGTTGGAGGGAAGGTCTTGTGGTGTAACTGCTTGTGTTTGCTCTCAACAGAAGTGCTTAAAACCATACAAGATGGTGATTCTGATGAATTGACAATTAAACGTTTTACTGAAAGTCGAGAAAAACCAGGAGCTCTGTGGCACATTTATGCTGCTAAAGATACAGAAAAGATCCGGGAATTCCTTAAAAAGGTGAGCCGTTGTATCTTAAACACTCATCTTCTGTCTGTGTAGGCTTGCAAACATGTATCCTTGGACTTTTCTCCTCCTTTCTATGCCACTTGGAACTAGATGATCTTTAAGGTCTTTTCCAACCCAAACTGTTCTATGATTCCATGAAACAAAGGTACTTGAATTGTATCCAAGACAAAACTTCCCATGTGCCATGAATCTTGTAGGATCTGAGGAGGGGGTAGCAAGTTGAAGGTTGAAGTTCACCTGTATGTAGATACGTTTTGCCTACATTTCTTGTAGCACAAGTAATGATGTCATATAATGAACAAAAAAATAGCTGGTTTGATTTAAGCAAAAGCACAGTTCAATCCTTTTTAAAAGCATGCATGAGAGATGTTCTTGGGAAATGTCAGAGAAATATGTGGTACATAAAGTTCTTCCTTGTTCTGTCCTTTTTCCTCCTTGGTTTTTCCCCCCCATACCTTTATGAGGTTTGGATTGAGGGAAACACATGAGGTATTTTGGGTGATGTTTTCATGGGAGTTAAAGGTTTAGTAGAGGTGTGATACTACCTCCAAAAGGGCTTGTTTCAGTAATTAAATTCACCACAAATGGTCCAGAGTTCTTGGTGGTTTTAATTCTGGAACTTCTTTGGTGCTGTAAAAGTGGAAAGAGCTCATGAGTTGATGTTTAAAAGGATAAATGGGATCTGAACAACTGCTGGCCTTGTCAGCCAGACTGCTGTCTGGGGTGGAAACTTAGAGAGGCTACAGCAGATTTGTTTAGTATTAACAGAGAACAAATCTTATACTTGATAAAATATGATTCTGAATTTGATAAGCATTGATATTTTGAGTTTTGACATCAGTGTCTCACCTTGTGGTCCCTCATAGTGCACTTGCCTACAGGTGTGAGGCTTTCAGCAGCTTGTCTTGGATTAGAACCAAGCTGCTTATCTCCTCCCAAATGAGTTTTAGGGCTACGGTCCTGGGTGTAAGTAATTGCCACCACACGTTGGATTTATACTGGAATGTTTTGCAGAAATTCTCTCCCCACAGCCCTCCAACTTTCTCTTCTGAAGTGCTTATTGTGCCTCCCAGCCTCGTATCTCCTGAAAATCTAGTTCGCATCATCTGGTTTGGTTAGTGAGCACGCTGACTAGTGCTGGCCTCCGGGCAGACACCTGCTGAATTCCACACTCAGGAGTTTCTTCCTGTTACAGGCTAAAGTAATGTATGAGTATGGATCCCATATATGACAGCGGTTCCCACGGCGAACACCTTTCTGTTCCTTCTTACTGTAAATTTGGTTTCCTTGCCTTTCCTATATCCACATTTGCAATGTGTCTGTGAAACAGGAGGGGTTGAGAAATGCTGAAGCCTTGGCGAACTAAGGGCTGAATAAGAATCCAAACCTTTCATTGTGTAACTCTTACACCTGAACGCATGGTGTGAGTCACTCTCGCTCTGTCCAGTACGTGTGTGTACAGAATACCACAGATACATCGTGATTGTCCAGTAAGACTGGTATATCCTAATACCTGTTGTCTTGTGACTTTCCAGGTTGCAGAAGAACAAGGTCAAGAAAACCCTGTAGATCACGATCCCATTCATGATCAGAGTTGGTACTTAGACCGATCGCTAAGAAAACGCCTTCATCAAGAGTATGGAGTTCAAGGCTGGGCTATTGTACAGTTTCTAGGAGATGTAGTTTTCATTCCAGCGGGAGCTCCACACCAGGCAAGGACCAGGGACACTGTTATAGCCTGACCACTTGGGTAGATGTTTGAGCACGTGGCTAATGCTTGTTTGTTCTCTCTAGGTTCATAATTTGTACAGTTGTATTAAAGTTGCAGAAGACTTTGTATCCCCAGAGCATGTCAAACATTGCTTCTGGCTCACTCAGGAATTTAGATATCTGTCACATACGCATACGAACCACGAAGATAAATTGCAGGTAACTTACCAGTGCTGAAGATGAACCCTGTCCCTCTTAACCCTTTCAAAAGCCCCACTGAAACCCACCAAACCACCCTCACAAAACCTGTAAGGGGTGTTTCCACACAACCCAGGTTGCTTTCATGTTCAGATCAGCTTTAACACATTAGATCTTGAAGAGGAATTTCCATGGGTTTTTGAATTGTTAGTTTTGAGGAAGCCTCCTGAAGCTTCTCATGAGATTCTTTTGAAATGCTTTTCTTCCGTTTCTTTTGTTTTCCCTCTAGCTGAGCTTGCAGTACTCTCCTCAAGCTACAGGGTTTCAGCTTACATCCTGTTAGAATTTGAACCTTATTTTCACAAGTTAGTAGTTTAAGCCAAACCCGGGTAGATGAGCGTGTTTAACCTGAAAGGAGAGCTGCACGGGGTGTGGGGAGGTGGGAGAGTTGTGCAAGGGTTTTCTGTGTGTGAGAGGCTGGGCTCTAAATGCCTCTTCTTTTCCTCCTAGGTGAAGAATGTCATATACCACGCTGTTAAAGATGCGGTTGGGATACTGAGAGCTAACGAATCCAGCCTTAGCAGACCGTGAAGTAGAAAGCCTTAACCACACACTATGAAACAGAAGCGTTGGCAGCTGTTTTAACTACTCAGTCAGGACCTCTGTGGACTTTGAGCTTATATGAATGTTACCTCATCTTCCTTTCAGCAGTACCAGAGGATCGTGGTACTATGTTCTGTGTATTCTTCCAATGTTTACAAACCTGATATGTATATGTAGTAATATGTATGGACTGTGGCATACTGTGAATGCTCAGTTGCAATAGAACTTTATATGGAGTTGCTCTCCAAACTGTACAAAATACCTCCTATAGAACTGTCAGAAATGATTCCACATTACTCATTTGACAAATATTACTCGAAACGTTGTAAAGCTCCAGTTTTTAAAGTTTATTTTGGGGTGGGAGGAAGTATGGAGTCACCCAATTTAATAACCAATTCACAGAAAAATAAGAATGCGGTTCTGGTATTTCACATTAACATAGAACTAGCATTTAAAATTAGCTTTAAGCTATTGTATAGTAACATAGAGATGGGGGTTAACCATCTTTAGGTAAATGTATTTAAATTTCTAAATGTTAAAAGAAACTTTTAATCAAATGTCTTCTCTTTGAAACTGCTCTTTAATTTGAACTGATGTTTGATTCTCTGGTTTTTAACACTGAATGGTCTACATAAAATTCTTCTATTTCAGATACTGTTCCTTGCCTGGCTTCTTCAATGGACTTGTTAAAATGTAATTAATTTGATGCAGTGCTTTGAAATGCAAAAGAAAGTTGTGTATCATATACTGTTCATACTGTTTTATAAAGTATTTGAAGGCTTAGGGTATTGAATTGAGTAACAGATCTGTTTATAGCTTTATTTTTTGGTTAACCGAAGCAGGACTGAGCTTGGCTGCTGCTTCTCGGCCAATGCCTGTACCACAGTCTGTATCAAATGAGTCTTGATACAGCTTCAGTCTTCAATGGCACATGCGTCGCTCCAAAATTACTTAAAGACTGGAAACATCATAAAACTTGAAACAGGCAGAAGGGGTGAAGAGTGGAAAAATGCATCTCTCATGTAATAAGCCAAGTCAAGATAAAATGAACCTCCCTGTTCCTCAGTGTCCTTTCCAGCACCGAAAAGCTCAGGATAGGAGTAGGAGTCACTCAGGTTACAACAGAGTGGGATAATAAAAGGCTTTTCTGCTGTGAGTAGGTGCTCTGCTCCCTTCCTTTCAAAACTGAGACAAAACCAGGCACCCTGAACAACTGAAGCAGCATAACATCCCTGCTTGCTGAGGCCCTGACAGTACATAGACAGGCTTGTTTCTAGTCGCTCCAGCTGGCTTTAGTTCTAAAGAAGAGCAATAAACCCTTCATGTGGCATTTCATGCTGAACTAGTTCAGTGTCCTTAAAGGCGAGGCTTTAGCTGAATGCTCGCCCTTGCAGTACCAGGTCTGAAGGGAATGAAGCAAAGCAGTCTGACTGCTTTCCTTGGGGCCAGCTGGGTATTTGTGGAGAGCAGGGGCACAATACCTGACCTCCCAGCGAGCAAAATATCTCACGCCACTCTTTCCGCACACACGCACGTGTGAAAAGTCCCTTTGTTGAAGTTGGATTTTGAACTTCCTTACCACTATGCTGCTCTTCAACCTCTTTATTGCAGCTGTTCCCTGCCCCATCTTACTGCCTCTCCAGCTGTTTTTTTTTCTTTCTGATCTATCCTCTCTGGATTTTTCAGACCACAAGAAACAATGGTCCCATGTGCCTGTTCTTGTTAGGTTTTGGGCAGAGAGGGAATGCGTGAATGGCAGAGCTCTCCCAAGCAGTGCAGTGACCAACTGAACACCAGCCGAGTGCCCGTTTGCTCTAAAACCGCTGTACGCCATTACCAGACTTGCAGATGAGCAGAGTGGGTAACAAACGCCACTGGTCAGCAGCAGTGAGGGGCCATGGCTGTTCTCAGATGTCTGGTGGCTGCCAGGTTTTATTTTTATAAATAATGAAAGACTGAAAAATGTAATGACGTAGATTGGTTCTGGGGTCAGTTCTGGTCCCAGACCTGAGCTGCTGCTGGCTGCAGGAGTGCTGCGCAGCCCAGGGCGAAAGAGCCTGGCCGCTGCCTCAGGGTCTGGGGAGGGCAGGAAACATCACTGGGAGTCAGGGCACAGCTCCTGCCTCTGCCCAGCTGCTGCTCGGCAGCTGTCTGCTTTGGGCTTGGCTCTTCCAGCTGTCCCTCTTCCCAGCTGGGCTCCTTTTCCCTGCCTTCTCTTCACTGGAAGGGATGGGAGAGCACCTTACCTGAAGGGGGGGCAGCACCTTCCTTCTGTCCGCCTCCCCCAAAGCAGGGTGGCTAACCCTGCCCCAGCTGCCCTCTCCTGGCCCCTGAGGAGCCCAGGCTGAGGATGAGGAAAGCAAAACCAGGGTGGTCTGCGTCATCATCCCTCCGGCCTGCTCCCAGCCTGCCTCCCGGGGCTGCTCTCAGTCGGCTCCTGTGAAGCACAGAGCTGGCAAGGGCTGGCATTTGCCATTTAGGAGTACGGCTTACATGTGAGACCTTAAAAAAAAAAACAATCAAAAAACAAACAAACAAACTTCAGGAGGTGACCAAAGTCAGGAGGGCAGGGCTTGTGCAGGTCTGGAAACCTCTCGTCACCTGCCCTGCTCAGAGCTGAGAGGGGAGCGCTCCCTGGCAGCACCAGGCCCTGGAGGAACGCACGCGGCAGGACCTGTAGCTGCAGCCTGCCTCTGCTTGACTGAAAGCTTTTCTGTAGTGAAAGGGGAAGACCCTGAATGTACTAAATTTAAAAAAAAAAAAAAAAAAAGTGTTATAAAACCAGGAGGGCGCTGTTAGGGGTGGATACTGTTTGTGAAAAGAGGTTGAAGTGATGCAAACTCAACTGATGCACGGGAGCAACTGTTAAAAGCAGCTTTAATAAAAATTTTAGTGATTCAGAAAAACAAAGGTCTCACACCACTGAAGGCTTTTGGTAGCAGATTAAGCCAAGGTGCCCTTTAGGAAAATATGCTACTTGAACCTAAGAATGTGTTTCAGACTTTATATCTAAAAATACATAACATTGCACCACCGTTGCCACTTCACCACAGCCTCTCACAGGCAAGACGGGCTGAACAGAAAGAGACAAGATAACCTCTGCAGACTGCGCTCCCCAAGAAGTATATGACAGCAGTTTCTTGGAGAATACAATCCCCAGGAAGAAAAAAAAAAATAAAATATATATTACAGAAAATATTCTCACATATTAAGTTTTGCATTTTGAAGGTAGGACAGGACATCCCATTGCAAAAGAAAAAACAAAAAAAAGGCAAACTGTACATGACATTTGTTTCATCCTTAGCTACGGAGGGTAGCTAATCGCGACTGCATTGCCTCGATATCTTCCTCCTCGTCAACAGCAGCGGCCGCTCCCATGGGTTCCGGCTCTGGAAGAGCATCTGTGACTTTACTGGGTGCTTTACCCAAGGCCCCTGCAAACAACAAACGGGCTCATTAATGCGCGTTAGGTTTTGATTTGATAATGAGCAGCTTTCAGGTACAGCTCAAAGAATTCAGCCAGTCACTTCTGGTTGACTTGATGGGCACTGGGCTGTGCTGCTTGGCGCTCCCACTGCCTGCCCAGCCAGGAAACGGGATGGAAAAAACCAAAGCAGGACATGAGACACAAGAGCGGGCAAGAAGCCAGAGACAGGGCATAAGGTAAGGGCAGGGCAGGAGCTGGGAACCAGCCTTTCCCCCCGTTAGAGCTGAACACAGCTCCGGTACGCACATCTGTCACACCATGTCACAAGAAACTCTGGTAAGCAGCGTGCTAAGCATTATGAGTTAAATAACTAAACCAGTAGGTCATTATTTCATGAGCTGTAAAGGCAGAGGTTGGGGTCTGGGGTTGGGTTTTGGTTTTAGGGGTTTTGTTTAGGTTTTTTTGTGGGTTTTTCCCCCCAACTCCAGACACTAACAGCATCTTACAGCCAGGAATCACAGCGCAGCCCAAGACTCAAGGCAACCCAGCCGAGTTTATGTCCTGGCTTCATTAATACTCGTACATCTCATCAATCGTATAAATGTCGCCTTGGAAACAAGATCTGCACAGACAAACACTGATCTGCTACAGCCTCAATCACAGCATTGCACAGCCATCAGCGGGTGCGCATTACTTAGGCTTTACCGAACCGCACCGGCCTCCTCAGACAGTATTCCTTGAGAAACCAGTTTGTCAGAGCGCTCGGCTATTAGCGAAGGCAGACGCCACTGGGCGAGCACAGTTCAGTCAGAACAAAGATTTCAATCGCTGTGTCTTATTGAACAGAGCAAGGACAAGGCTCCGCTCCGGCAAACATGCGCACTCACCAGCTGTGATTTCAAAAAGGATTTTGTCAATCTCCATCTCGGCTTCCTCTTCCATTTCCTCCTGATCCTCCATGCTCTCAAAGGTGTCCTCCAGCATTTCCTCTATAATACCAGCCTAGCAAAAAAGGAAAAGGCAGCGTGTGATGCCCTTGGAAACAGCAGAGTAAGAGGACACGCTTCCTGGTTTCAGGATCACGTTACACCTATCCAGGCATTTAACAACCACTCGCCTGACACTCCAGCCTTTCCTGACGCTCCAGCCTTTCCGGATCAAGGCCATCCCGTTGCCTGGGGCTTGGCCAACACACCTGCCTACAGTTTAAGCATGTATCCGTACAACTGGATCACAGGAAAAGCTTAAGAAAACTGAGGATTAAACACACACGTTCTCACTTTGAAACCCTCAAGTTACTCCTTGTTGTATATCTAAGCACTGACAACCCAGCGTGTGAAATACAACTGCAAACTTTAGTCGCAAAGTATGAATTGTGCAACGTGCTGTAAAATGAGTGTTTTCCAACTTCTCTTTTTTCTATCTGCCTGTGAAAGCATTCCTACGTCTGCAATCTAGGCACAGGCAAATTGGTCTGATGCACAATTATTAAGTAAGCTGATTTGAGCTAACCAATCTGGAGTAGTAAGAGGGAAGGAAAAAAGCCAAACAACTTTGGTAATTGAAAATAACCACAGTAGGGAAGAAGCATACTTTAAAATTGGAGCGCTTTGATCAGACGGACACACCAAGCTAGATGTTTCAAACCCGCTGTCAGAACAGCCATCGCGCCTAAGGTGGGACTCTGAGCTTCCCACTGCACCGCAGGCTGTGCTGGGTCTTTCTTAATGAACGTTTTCCTCCCCGGAAAAAGGAGATTGAGCCTCCCCAGAACAGGCAGAGGTACGGGCAGCCCTGGGGTGCAGAGTGAACCCTGCTGTCAGCCTCTGCCTCCCCCCGCCTGTGGGACTGGGACCACCGAGCCACAACCAGTACAGGGACTGGTCTTCCTTCCATCTTCAACCTGAGCAGCTTCGTTCGGCTTCAAGCTTTACAGCAAACGTGTTGCAGGAATCACGGAGTTGGGGTTTTCCCCACGTACAGCAACTTGCTAGAAAGTCCCCAGCTGCCTAAGCGGTGGCACAGCACACTAACGACCACCTCTTGTTTGCCCAGGTCTTATTTATGTTACAGATCCTACCTTCATCATCTCTTTGGACAACTCCCTCATCGTTGCTTGGATTTCAGGGATTTTTACTAGATTTTGCATAGCTTTCATGACTTCTGTGCTCTTCTGCAATGAACCCGCTACTCTCAGGACAGCTGTGAAGGAGAGACATAGAAAAGCTTGAAAGATCCTTGCACCACTGAAAGCAGAGAAATTATATCCTCCCTACAGGGATAGAAATTTGTTTGCATTTAGGCAATTTAATTAAAAAAAATGAAGGGACATCTCGCTGCTTCGTTCTTGTCTACCTTCCTGGAAAAGCTCAACTCTTACTCAGAAAAAATAAGTGTTTAGCAATGATACTTGTCCTGTACGATTACCTGGAGCCACTCAAGACTGCCTGCAGAGAGATTTCAACCCACTCACGCTCCAGTTCACAAAGTGGAATCCCTGGAGCCGTGCTCCTCAGCAGCCAGAGGTCCCGCTGAGCAAGAGTTTCGCCAGTGGAGCTGCAGTCCAGCTCCACGTCTGCCTGCTGACCAAACCAGTGACTGTCTGCCCGACACTGGGCAGCAAAAACTAACTCTGGCAGAAGTTCTAGTGCAATGGTTTCACACCAAACAGTAAGATAGAAAATTAATACTGGAGCAGATAAGCTGGGAAAAAGCGTAGTTTAAAGTGAATTTATCAATACGCTCTCCAGAGGCTATTCTCATAATATAGCTTAAAAGTTCTTCTCATATATGTTGATATACCAGGATCGAAATGTAACAATTAAGGGTACTTTGAGTTTCTTGAATTGTGCCATCTAACTTCGCAGCTTCCCAGCCATGGTGAACTTACCTGTTTGCAAATAAAATGGTCACTCCTTAATGAAGCAAAACAAAGGTACAGCATATATTACTTTTCATTTTAATACTTATTAAAAACATTACAAGTGTAATGTTAACAAACTAACAGCAGTCACTTCCCAAGATGAAGCAAGCTAACACAAGCCCCAGACTGAATTCCAGATTCCCTCCTATTGCTTGGGTAAGCCTATCCGAACATTCCCAGTAAGATGAAGATGTTGGTGGCGGTAACAAGGAGTTTTTCCTTTTAAAGGACCCCTCAAGCTGCAAGGATGGCCCCTGCTTCCCATTCCTGAATGAGGCACACGGGGAGCCACATTCCAACCTATCATAAGATTGCACTTAAGGTTCACGTTGCGACTCCCGATTTCTCACTCATCTCGTGTTAAAATCTACTAGCACTAGCTTGGATAATGCTGGGGGGCAAACGCTTCGACGTTTCAGTAGCGTGCTGACCTCCACTGAAACTTCCTCTGTCTTTAATGCTTTTTGCTCTGCTCTTCTTACAGGCTAAAATGCCCTAAGATATGGAAAATACCGCAGGAAGTCTATTACAACAGATTTTGGACGTGGATAAGGAATGAGGGAAATTTTCTGGTACTGGGGGAGCACAAAGGACCAAGCAGGGTTTACAGAGAGCTCAGTACTAAGCCACAGGGCAAATCAATCCATCCATATCAAGGAAATCAAACACTGACCCCCTCACATTTAGGACTTAATAAGTGTCCTAAGACTTTTGCTAGAGAAACAATAATTTACAAGGTGAAGGGAATTCTGCTGAAGGAAATAAACCTCATGTTACAGATCCTGCCACAAACAGTAACAACAACAGGCTCCACGAGGATGCAGGGATATGAGGCACACGTTCAAACTGTTTAGGAATGCACACTAAAAAAAATTGCTCCAAATTACTGGAAGAGTTCTGTTTCAGAGCATGTGATTCTCATGTCACTGCAACCCTCAGGCTCTGAGGAGAGGTGTTAGATTATCTGCTGAGCAGCTAATCTGAGGAAACAGAGAGAGTCAGTGAGGATCTAGGGAACAAGGAGGGGTAGGAACCCTGGGAAGCTAAATGGGAGCTCCCTGACTGCTCCAGAGCCCAGGCTGGGAAACCCACCCAGACAGAGCAGTGGGGAAATGATCTCCAGGATATCCCACAGACTGAACGGGGTTATCGTCTGCTGCAGGGATACAAGAGTCAGTGTGGGATGCGGGAGAAAAGAACACTTTTTGAACTGAGAAAAACTTATTATGGAATCTTAAGGGGATTGCAGGAATGTGATTGAACATGGGAAACTTTTTATCAGATGTTCAGGGGAAGGACTGAAGGTGGAGAAAGGGAGGGATCAAGGTGGACTGGGGAAGACTACAAATCTCAGAGGCCTACAGGTCCTAGTACCAGCAGCTCAGGCAGAGGAGAAGATCTGGGGCCAGTTATCAGACAGCTGGCCAGCTGAGACTGGGTGTCTGAGGGCAGCTACTGGAACAACCCATATACTGTGCATGTGTATGGGTGCGTGTGTGTATATATATATATATGTATATGTATTCTACTAGTGTACCTCAGTCCTAATCAGCTGAAGAGGAAGACCAGGATGGAGCTGTCAGTGTGGTACAGGTTGGTGCAGAAGCTGCACGTGTTTACGTGGGTACTGGTAAAGGCACTGCTGGGTGCGGGTGCCCACTGGGAACAGGTGCTCAGCCTGGCTGGATGTGGGGAGGAAAAACTGCAGCAGCCTCATGCCTCCAGGCCCACTACGGAAGGAATCTCCCTGGGTCCTGAAGCCCACTGGAATCAGCTGCCTTTCCCAAGAGGAGGCTTCCAAATTCAAGTTCTGCCCACATTTGACCTTGGTTCTGAAAACAGAAACCCAGGCCGCACCTCTAAAGTTAGAAGCGCTCCGAAGTTGTGCTTACCAAGCTGGTTCTTCATCCCCATGAGAACGGAGTTCATGTGAGCTTTGGATGCATAGAGTTTGCTTACGGCCTTTCGAGAGCGGATTAGTTCCTTCGCCAGTATCACACACACATCTTTCTGACCCTTTTTGGCAGCATCCTTTATTGACCGCTTCACCTTCTCCTCCTCTCTCTGGATATCTGGAGCACAGAAAAAAACACAGCAAATAGCGACAAGCTGCTAAGGATTCGGAAGAGAAAACAGTCATTTGGTGGGGTGTATTTTCAATGCAAAGAATCGTTTCTGCTTGATTTCAGATTCCCTCTGTTACTCAAAGTCCTTGTTCTAGGCTGAGTTACATGTTTGCTGATTAACTCGACTAAATATTAATAGGAAAATTCTCATGACTAAACATCCAGCTCTGTAATTCCCTTTGCATTTAAGAGTAAAGGACTGTCCAGGAATATCGCTGCATGAAGCTGAGCTGACTAAGATAAGAATTCTTAAGAAGCAAAGAAGGTCTAGTAAGAACAAAGCACTCTGAGATGACTACTGGACTTACAACTTCAGAATAACTTCCTGACTATTAAACTGGCCTGATATAAATATAAATACGTATACACATACATAACATACACACACACAGTTTAAGAGTACTGGACTGATTTGCTGCTTGCAAGATTACCTCTTCCGTGCTTATCACCAGATAGCCCCACCTCACCAGGAAGGAACAAAGTTTAAACTCACAAGGAGTTTAAAACTAGTCGCCTAAGACAGACAGGCATTTTACCAGAAAAAATACTTACCTATCAGACTACATTCAGAGCTTAACTCGTATGCCCACCTTCACATGAATTCGAGGGCTGTTGTAGGCAAAATTATTGTCACTGTTTCTAAATCCCTGAATTATGTTTTTCTGAAAAAGATACATTCAGAAAAACTGTAGGAGGCTGATCTCTCAGAGGCTATAGTTTTAGAAATACACTGCCTTTAAAATAAAAAAAAAAAAAAAGCATAACCACTTATCTAGTGAATTTATAAGGGTGCATCCACAACTTTAAGAGTTACTTAGAACCACAGATTTGTTAATTACTGCCCAAAAAAAGCCTTCATCCTTGCAGACAGACTTAATTATTCCCCCCATCATGCACAACTCATTGAGCCTCAACTGGATACCCAACCAAATCTATACTTGTACTTACGGTCTTGAGTTTCTACTGCTCATACTTT
This sequence comes from Aramus guarauna, assembly GCA_013400195.1. Lineage (NCBI taxonomy): Eukaryota > Metazoa > Chordata > Aves > Gruiformes > Aramidae > Aramus > Aramus guarauna. Next base: position 1,885,126 of record VXBL01001075.1, read on the forward strand.
AAACACACATGCATTAGGTGTTCATATAAACTGGTATATTCAAATTATAAGCTGGCTGGTAGCAAAGCTACAGATAATTTATCAGCAAGAACTAATATGTTGGTAAATTGTTAGATCTAACTCAAAATGGCCTGTTCAAACTCTCCTGGTATCCAGCTTCATTTTTATTTGAGCATGCCGGAGCAGGAATACTGAAATAAGCCTGTACTAAATAGGCACCAAATAGTCAGATTTGAAATATTATACACCAAATAGGCTTCCTTAGATAACGTAGGTTTCTTTAGATCACATCTGATGTGACTGTTCGTACATCTGCCTTGTCAGATAACACTGGCTGTGTACAGCAGAAGCCAGGTACCTCAAAAAGCTCAGAGTAAGAAACGCAGGAACAAGCAGGGGCTATATCAAACCCCTTCCTTTTCCAGACTCAGCAAGAAATTAGCCACTGATGAAATGTGGATCTAAGTGTCTGCAAAAAAATTATCCTAAAGTAAATAAAGAATTCAGACAGTAAGTGTAAGGCTCACCTTCCTGCAAGGAGTTGAAGGAAATGACCACAAGAACAATTACTTCTAGCAAAGGCTTTGTTCAAATTTAGTTTCATTTGAGTCTTTTTGATTTATATCAGACAGACGTTACATGTAGGCAAGAACCAGGAGTTGCCCTTTTATAAAAACAAAGGCATCAACACATGCTTTTTGGCACAGGTCGACTTGGAGACTTCAATGTGGCTTCTCATGTGGGAGTTAATGAAGCCTGTACTCAAGATGAGTCATTCTCTGAATACCATTCAACGGCGTCTTTATCCTAAAGGACTGGCAGAAATCTGCAAGACTGTAATCAGAAAAACATACTCCTTGCTGCTTCCCCACTATTATTTGCAGAAACGTCACAAGCTTGAAGACATTTGTATGTCAGACACGGGAGTCCCGGCATATCAGGACAGGCAAGAACCAGCCCAAGTGGTATAGCAGAAAATAGAAAGCACCAGGAGTACTCCAGCAGCACCGAGGAATTATGACATTCACTTTGCCAGGCTAAAAACAAGTACTGTGCTACTACATCCAAACTAGCATAGGGTGGCCCCGTACTTGAGTGAATGCTTTCACTTGCATGACGAACTGCTAAATATGAGATTAGTGACACAAATACGCAAGAACAGTCAACTCCATCTTTGAAGGTCAATGCCAGCTACGCACCTCTAGTAAGCCAAAGCCACTACACCAGTCCCTCCGCAGCATGACCAAGCACAACAGAGGCATAAAGCAGTCCAAAGCACCTGTGAAAGGGACTTGTAAGCTCAGTAAAGCACAAAGTTACTGCATTACTCCAACTATATTAACTCAAAAAATTAAATTCTGAAGTCACAAGGATACCTTTCATTTCTTCAAACCTTCCAAAAAGCAACCTATACCAAATAGAAATCACCACAGCAGCAAGAGGCCAACAACAGATGGTTTGAAACAGCGTGTTGCTGTATTAGTAACTGTGTTCACTGGGCAAGCCAAGCATTTGAGTGATCCAAGCCCACTTGGTTCATCCCAGGTGGATCTGAGTGTTGCTGTTATCAAAACACATCTAGCACAGCCTTTCCCAGGGAAACTAAGACAGCTCAGCATCCTCAGTCCTCAAAGACTGCAGCCATTTCCTGCAGAAGTCTCAACTGAAATGATAAAGCATGGCAGAATCCAACTACAGTGGGTAATTTTCGGAAAAAATCCTTTAGTGGCACACAGCTGTCATCTTTCAGCAGCAGCCTGTTAGCCTGATAAGTGTCCAGCAAAGCCACACACTTCCACAGCTGACACTTGGCAAGATGTGAAATCCTAGCACAATATGGGCATTACAAAGATATTCTGTACTTTATTTGCATGGGAATTATCAGAAGAGCAGATGGTTGGTGGTTAGTCTAAACTTTTACATGCTGAACTGTATTTCTTTGAATGTAACACTCTGAAATACACATACAGAGATGTTTAGAGCTGCTACAATAATTAGATCTACATCCACGTCAAAATATCAGACTACCACATAACCCAGTATCTATAAAGGACATTAGAAGTATTATGGCATGCATAAAATTGAGAGAAAACCAAAGTTTCACAGAACCATCAATAGCAAACACGTGGGTGGTTTGCTCCCATGGAACATGCGACCTCTAGAACATACTTTGCTAATAAGATCAGTCACATTTCGGTTGCTCTGTGCCTGATACAGCCACACAAAGTGCCTTGGAGAATACAAAACAATTCACAAGCATAATGAACATCACTGTACGTCGGTTTTCCTGGAAGAGGCAGAAACCCTGTTCTCATTTTACAGATGAGGACAAAGACAGACTTTGTACTGCATGAGCATCTCCAACCAACCAACTCGTACAAATCTGCAAGTGGGAGAATATATGAACCCTGCCAGCTTACTCCAGAAGTGTGGGGCTGGGGAGGAAAGGAGGAAGGGAGAACATACTCCCTGAGTCACTCAAAACATGCATGTGCCTAATAACCAGATGCTGACACCAAACATTCTTTACCAGCACAGCCCATGGATCGATCCTAGGGGCAGAACACAAAAACCAGGAAAATAGAATCTAGTCCCAAATCCATTTTCAGATTCTGGGAAGACACGCAGAAGAGAGAACAAGAAACTGAAATAGTGGCAGTGTAATAATAAGCAACTCCTCTGCTTTTCAAAACCTCTTAAAAAGTGTAATTTAACAGCAAAATTCCCACTGAGAATTTTTCTTTTCCCCTTTTTGTAATTTTTCCAAGCTGACAGCAAGCTACTTTTGTTTAGCAAGTGCACTTCACACCACTACATATCGATATGATTCATTAAATCAATGTGGGTGAAATTCTGGATAAGCCATCTAATTCATCTTATCAAATGGCATTTAAGAGCATTATGTCTTGCTGGAAGCATACAGTACTTTCAAACTTTTACTTAGAGAACTTCACAGCAATGTCATTTTATAACGCAGACTAAGTCTGGCCCCAGGATTACATTCATCTTCCTTTATTGCAGATGCGATACAGTATGCCAGGTTGTTAGATTTCACAGCCTCCCCCAATTAAAGCAAAACAAACCCTTTAAAGTAGACAAGGAAAGGAAAAACAAAGAAAAAGAGACATAAGTACAAACCTCTGATCTGTCTATCAATCACTCTCATTTCTTTCCTTATCTTCAAGGACCATTCATTGACCTTAAAAAGAGAAAGTGAGAGTTACCTGAAATTCCAACTTTAAAACTATGCTTTTATATTTTCATGTAACTTAACCATTCAATATCAAAAGAAGTACTTCAAAATGCACAAGCTTTAAGTTATGAGTGATGTTTAAGTATTTCATTATTCAAATTAAAAAACCCCACAACATTGCAGTGATACCACCAATTACTGCACTCCTCCTAACTTTCAGTCAAGGAGTTAAGGAGGACACGATTTGTGAATCAGAGATGCTCACTGCCTGGCTAACCTTCTAGGTCATAGTGACATTGTTGTGCAGACAGAACTTGCCAGAGGGGATTTCAGCATAAGGTAGAAACTTTGGCACGGGATGACAGCACCATGAGTGCTGCCACCAGTTTCAGTCAGCGGTCTCCAAGCCAACCTCCTACTCAAAGCCGGACTAAGTTCAGAGTTCAGACGGGTTGCTCGGAGGCCTCATCCATTGAGTTTTGACATTGTCCGAGGGCAGAGACTTCACAGCTACTCTGGGCATCTGTTCCAGCACTTAATCACTCCTGTGGCAAAGAACTTCCCTTATAGTCAATTCAAAATTGAATTGAAAAGGCGGCTCTGCGGCTTTCCAGTATCTGAAGGGGGCCTACAGGAAAGATGGTGAGGCCCTGTTTATCAGGGAGTGCAGTGACAGGACAAGGGGTAATGGGTTTAAGCTGAAGGACAGTCGATTTAGATTAGATGTTACAAAGAAATTCTTCCCTGTGAGGGCGGTGAGGCACTGGTACAGGTTGCCCAGAGAGGTTGTGGAGGAGCCATCCCTGGAAGTGTTGAAGACCAGGTTGGATGGGGCTTTGGGCAACACGGTCTAGTGGAGGGTGTCCCTGCCCATGGCAGGGGGGTTGGGACTAGATGATCTTTGAGGTCCCTTCCAACCCAAACCATTCTGTGATTCTATGAAAATTCTCCTCTGGCCACCCGTGGCTGTAGCCCCTTTCCTGTCACTGGGCACACCTGGCAAGTACCTGGCTCTGTCTTCACTGCAACCCCATGAGAGACAGTGAAAGGCTTTAGACCCTTGCCCCACCACCTTCCCTTCTCCAAGCTAAAATGAGCCCAGCTCTCTCAGCTTCTCTTCCTGTGTCATGGGCTCCAGGCCTCCACCATCTTGGTGTCCCTCTGCCACACTCTGCCCAGTTTGTTAATACCCTCCTTGCACTGGGTGCCCAAACTGGGACATTGTTTTGCAGATGTGACCTTGTTAATGCCAAATGTAGCAGAGTAATTGAACAACCATTGATGATTACAGCTTGCTAACGCAGCCCAGTTTGCCCTCACTGCTGCAAAGGTGCCCTGATAACTCACATTTGTTATCACGGGAAGCCTGGGTCCTTTCCTGCAGAGCTGCTGCCCAGCCAGGCCCAGGCTGCACATCCCTACCTGCAGGGATGGTTGTCCCACACACACGACCCTGCACTGCCCAACCGTTGTGAGGTTCCTGTTGGCCCGGGTCGCTCCACACGGAGCTCTGCCCTCCAGCTACCCTTCCTCTGCCTTTGGTGGGGGTCAGACATGGCCACCCCCTCTCCAGCTTCCTTCCTGGGACTTGCCAAGACCCCTCTGTTCCAGCACTGCTGGTTTCCCCAACACAGGGAGCTGACAGAGGTGGGCAGCGCCACTTGCTCCCACCACCTCTCTGGGGAAGTGGAGACACCAGACAAGCAGCAGCTGCCAGACATCCAGCCAAGAACTGGAAGCACTTGTGGCAAACAGAGAAGCAGAGAGGGGCTGTACGGCTGTACAGCACCAGAGTCAAGAATTGGGAGTTAATACTAGCATACGAACAGAGTGGAAGCTGTGATGCTACTTTTATAATTAGCATCACAGATTTTGCACAGTATCTAAAAAAAACCCCTAAGTGTTAAGATGACCTCTAGTTCATGGATCCACTTGCACACTGTACATGCCAGTGCACAGGCCACCCAAGAAGTCTAGTTGGCTGTATGGATAGTTTCATATGAAAATTACCCTGATTTTTAAGTGATTTTTTTTTTAATTCAAATAAAAAGTTTTGTCAACCTGAATAAGCTTTATAAGAGGGTTGTAAAAACAGTGCTCCTCATTGCACAAGCCCAGCAGAGCAAGGCATTCTTAGACTTTCATCGATCCCAAATGAAATACTCCCAGTCATGATGAACAAGACCATGTTTTGACTACAAACAACCACCACGGTGTGAGTTGTCCAAGAACAAAATCTGCTGGAAAAAACCCTCAAACATGCTGCAGAGCTCTGTGTGTACAAGTTTTGCAGGGTTTTCAGAAAGCTCCTGTACCTTACAGTTGAATCCTGGTTTATTACAGAAAAAAAACCACAACACCTTGCCGGACCAACTGCAGCCACCCCTCTTGCTGTTCAGAATAAGGCAGAAAAATGTCCTGTAGATTCATTCCTCACCCTGATAAGAGGCTAAGAAGGTCCCTCTTTTGCGTATGCCCACAGTAGTTGGCAAGAAGAAGGGAAAGAGACTAAGGGAAAGCCTGACTGAACTCTGCCTGGCTGTCACATCTCAAGCATACTATCTTCTAGAGATTTGCTCTACAAGTTGTATTCTAGAACAAACCAACATGTATTAAGCCTTCATGTACAAGCACAATTGGCAACTGTCAAATGAGCAGGTTCCATATATTCTGTCTCTGTGATGCACAACCCAGCACAAAGACACCATTAAACCATGACTGGCCCTATGTTGTCATCAATCCCTGTTAACTCTGACAGCAGAAAACTCTTTGATAATTCATCCCTAATGCTGCCCAGGAATAAGCTGCTTCACACGACTGTCCTAATAAAGACAGAGCCGGGTGCTTCTGCATTCCCTGGTCTTCCCAATACTTGTCACCAGTTTTATGTACAAGAGGAGGAAGAAATCCCATTGATTCTTATCTAGACTACTGCGTGCTTCCTGTTACATCAGACATGGCAATCTTGAGCAGTAAAGAAGTTGTACTGCCAATCTCATGCAGGACACCAGGGATATGGCTACAAACCACAGCACAATGCAGCGCGGAGGGAGCAATGTTGGGAACAGAAGCACTTTGGTCAGATAAGCAAGGCTAATTACCCTGAGGACAACTCCATGCTAACAAAGCTATTCTGCTTTCAGTTCTGACATAAACAAAAACATCATTCTCATAGCATTGCGTTACACCAGAGTCAGTCAGAAGAAGACTAAGCTGAAATAAACCCACTTTTTAAGCTCAAACAACCCAGATGTGGCATTAAACCTCCAGTAGACCCCCCCAGCTTTAGACAGGCTGAAATGCATCGCTAGCTCCTCACAAGGACTGAAGATGTTTGCCTTGCATCATTCAGCCAGTAAGTTCTTTCCCATCAGCAAGCATACAAACAATCCCAGGGTGACACACTGTCATCACAAAAATGTCAACCTCTTCCCATCATCAGCTACCTCCTGCGGTGCTCTGATTGCTTTCTCTAGCCCTATTCAGGGACAGTATCCAGTGTACAAGCTGCTGGCAGAGACGAGGCAAGCGGTGCTATTTCCCCATCACCTAGTAAGCAGAAATAACTTCTTCCGTCTAAAGCTGCACAGTTAGGTACAGGAGGAAAGGCATTCCTTACTCTTAATGGGTTTCTCAGTACCGCTGTTGCAGCCTCTGAAGTCATGCCAGCCTGCAACCCAAGAGCGTGCTCATAGTGGCAAGACGACCCAAGTAATTTCTTGCTGCGGCTCAGACATGCTTGTTTGCTAGCACCTTTGCAGGCTTTTCTGCAAACAGCTCCACAATGACCCACAGACACGCTGGGCTAATGGGAAACGCGGCAAGTTTGTCAGTTATGGAAGGGGAAAGAGTGGTCATCAGACACAAAACACCAAGAACTTATCGGTGCGGTACAACCATGTCGCGCAGGTTAAACGGCTGTCTGCTGCTTTATCCCCTCATCGAGAGCAGCAAACTCCATTTCTCCGAGGTATCTTCCAACGCTGCTCATGAATGGAAGAAACCATAACCAGCCTGCATGGTGCTCTGACACAGGCAGAGGAGGAAGGAAAGTACACTGTCAAAAGTCTACTCCTTATCTAATACTATCACCCAAGAAGTGGCAACTACAGCCCCCTCCCCTGAGACTTGGCTGTTACGAAGCGGCAGGGAGTATCTGTGACACCACAGCTCTTCTAAGCCTTCAACTTCCATGTCTGTCACCTACTCCCTGTTGCTTTTTTAGTAACTAACGTATTTGGTCTTTCCTCCCATCAAACAGCATGTTTTATTAACACATTAATAGTGATTTATGAAAGGTAACAGTGAAATCAGTCAGTTTCCCGGTTATTCCACTTCACTGTGACATTATGAATCTGTGGGTAGAAAGAAGCAAGGCTTACACAGTTTGCCTGCAGCCTCAAAAAAAAACCCCCAAGTCCCAATATTTCAGCTATTCCTATTTCTAAGACTGTCTTTGCAAGAGGAGGTAGAAGCTGTTAACAAATCCAGCGAGCTACAGTTAGGGAAGACAGCAAGCTAAAAATCCAGGAGCCGCTGACTAAGCTCCCCCCCCCGCCCCGGACACATCCCTCCTTTGGCTGCTGCTTCTGTGGCTCGGAGAAGCCCCCCCGGTCTCTGCACACCTCTGACATCGGACCGAGCGCGTGAAGAAGCTGCTGTATTTGAGAAGAAATGAAGTCACCGAGCGCGGGTGCCCTCAGCCCGTTTGGGGACGGAGTGCAAGGGCTCCTCGCCTGCTGCTGAGGTTCGGAGACGCCCCGGGACAGACCTCACCGGGGCACTCCGCCCGCTCCAAACCCTCCTTCCCCCTCAGGCTCGCCGTCCCCCCTCAGTCCGAGGCCCCCGGCGCCGCGGTGCCTCACCCAGGCCTCTCGGCGGCCCCCGCCCGGCGCCATGGCAACGCCATACACCCAGGCCGCCGCCCCCGAGCCACACGCCCCCGCCGCCGTCCGGCCTCCGCCTGAGGCGCCGCCGCCGAGGGCCTCACCAGCTCCTTGGGCGGCTTCTCGGGGGTCTTCCCGAAGAGGCCCATGGCGGCAGCCGCCTCACGCCGCCCGGCCCCTCCGGGTTCCCGTCCCCGTCCCCGCCCGCTGTCAGGGCCGGGCGACTCCCGCTGCGCATGCGGCACCGGCCCTGCCCGACTCCGCCGCTTCACCACGCATGCGCACTGCTCCGCCCAGGCCCAGCCGGCGCTGCCCTTGCGCCGTTGGTGACGCTCAGGGCAGGTGACGCCTCAGCGCTTCGGTCACAGGGCGCGACCGCAACCGTGTGGCACAGGCGCAGAGCAGAAAAGGGTGACGGAGGAGCCAGTGAGGCTTGGGCAGGGCGCTCGCGCTGCCCGGGCACCTTGCCCGAGGGGTGTGAAGGGGCCCAGCAGAGCTCATGGTGGGCCGTTGCTGTTCGGAGCAACAAAAGCAGGTGACAGAGCAGGTTACGTCACCACCTCCCCTGCCTGTGTCACGCAGGTTGCAGGAAAGCACAGGGAGAGTATTTCTGACATCGCCCTGAGGTGCCAGCGCTCTCCTGCGATGCCCCACGGGCAAGGCCTGGCTCGGCCCTTCCACCCGCCGCCCTCTCTGCGGCAAAGGGCGCGTAGCGGGCCCAGAGGAGCGCGGAGCCACGCGGCTGGGCTCCAGCAAGTCACGCCATCGCCTCACGCCCCCGTGCACGCTGAGGCGCAGAGGACTGGAAATAATCACCGACGCACAGAATGCGTGCAGAAGCTTAGGAAGAAAAAGGCGCTATTAGCTTAATCTAACTCTAATCTGTTACAATTATACTTACCCTCGTTATTTAATTCCCAGAGAAAGACATTTTAATAACAGTTTAAGAACAGCTACAAAAAGGTACAGTTCACCTTTGTCTTTCTTCCTTCCAAGACCTGATGAAGAATGAAGACAGATGTAAATATGCTTTGAGAAGAGCTCTCATTCTGGACTGGGTACCAGCGGTGGGAAAGCCAGCGTAACAAAACAGTAATTACTGAGACTGGCAAAGACCATCAGACGTGATCTAAATCCATCCGCTCTTAACAGCAGCACAAAACACCCATCGATCTCATTAAAACTACTGACATAAGTAACCTCACATCAATTGTTCGACGTTTTCTGTTTACAGTCAGCCACGAGCTTTCAGGCACAAGATGTCAGAGAATAAAACACCGCACTTTGAGAATGCTTAGCATCTCAGTTCACTCAAGGCACTTAAAAAACACTAGCACAACCCAGCCCAGCAAGGCTAAAAAAGCAGGCAGTGAAACTGCTGACCTTGTTATAGGCACAGTCTTTGCTCTGTTCTCTGGATTTTAAACTGTCAACGCGTTGGGTAAGGGCTGTCTGAGATTCTGCCCGCTGCAGAAAACAATCCCACTCGGATGCTGCTGCTGCTACCGACACAAGCATTTCATAAAATAAATACATCCAACTGCTTTTTCTTTCCTGCTGGGACTACCAATAAGCTACACCAGCTGCTGTAGATTTTGAAACAGATGCATCGCCAGGAACTGGATCACAACAATTTATATAACCCAGGTTAACGGATGCGAGGGGACCAAACCTTCCGTCACAGCTATCTACTGGTCATAATTGTCTGCTCGTATGGATGTGCCCTCTGCAGCATTCCTGGTAAGAAACAGCAGTCTGTCATTCATCAAAAGAATTAGACGAGTAGAGCAACTGAGGTCACTACAACAAGTCTTCAACTGAAACGCAATGGTTTGCAAATAAGGCTGGACAGAGGTTCAGCACAGGAGGTGCTTGAGCCCAGGCTTTGTATGAGGTCAGCTTCTAGCAGCAAAGCTGCGCTCCAGAAGCGCGCAGCGCCCTGAGGACTACGCTTGCATTGTTTGCAAAATGCCGAGGTACCAGCGAAAGGCCCCAGTGGACTGTGATACAGCGGTTTGTTCGTGTACTTCAGTGCATCAACTGCAGCTTTATTTACATTCACAAAAGTCCTCCTCCCTTTCCCCTTTTGAGATGGCAAGGTCTTACTTCAGTGCAGGTTTCAAGACAGTCCTGAAACAATGAGGATTTCAACCCCAGCTACTTAAAATAAGCACACAGGCTAAGCATCGCACTGCCGCACAAATTGGAAGCAGAAATGCTCTTTGCCCTCATTATGCCTCTCCACTGCTCTGCTGCGGCTGTAATGACAGATAAAGGGCATGTACTGACAGGCCTCAACTGGAATAAAGATTACTTTCTGGACCACAGGAGAGTTGGTGATATTATGCCCTTTCTACCTCCCTGCTTCAGTACTGCAATAGGAAAAAGGAAACGAGAGAGGAAAAAGTACTCACAATAAAAACAGCTCTTCCCGTATTAGGAGGATACCCTCCTGGGAGAACACCTGGTAACTGGAGGCGTGAAACATTTATTATTAAAAAGGATAGTGCCCAGATACCCTGGGACAGATAAAACAGTGCCAGGCAGCTTTGCGAGCGCCAACCTCCCAAATCTCCATAAAGGCACGGAGAGATGGATCATAACCACAAGAGGGTCCCATGTTTACATTTCCTATTATCATCTTCCTTTAATTATCCTCCTTTTATACCACATGGGCAAGAACTAGGAAAGAAATAAAACTATGAGATAATCGAAAACAGCTTTCTCTTTTTGCCTTTTCTTCTACTTACATTGGCTCATGCTCTCTTCTGTTTTGTCTTTTTTTTTTTTTTTCTTTTTTTTCCCCCTCCCTTTTTCTCTCTCCAAACACTTCCTCTCTGGATTTCTGAAAGGTACAACCAAAGCCATGGTTTCATATTGAAATATAAAGAAAACAGACTCAATTTTTCATGGCATCCAACAATTATAACTTTTCTCCAAGAAATCAAAAATCACTTCAAAATACCAGCAGTTGAAATCTGGCAATTTTTACCTTTACAAGCAACTTTTGTCACTGCATGGCAATATTCTGCTCCTTCACAATACTTCATGACATTTTACTTTGAGGCTGTAGAGGGTTTACCCTGAAGTCTTCCTAGGTGGCTGCAGGTGAGGGTGCTGGAGAGATGGCTGGTAGAAGCGGGTCTCTGTCTGATAAAGTGGTTTGTAATCAACTGGCAAGCCCCTGGTCTAGCAGAGAAGCACCTCAACTCAGCAGACTAACGAAGGAAGAAGTTCCCAGTGAAAACCCATTGCCTTCTACTTGGCCAGTTGCTAACGCTGGAGCAATGAATTCCTGCACCACTACGAGATGATTTATTAGTCACAAAAGTTGTGTTACATTTTTATTGTCCTCACAGATAAATCAGACCAGCAAGACATCCGTAACCATACACATGAAATATTTATCAAAACAATTAACATTACAAATACCCTTTTAAAATAATTTATTTTACTGATTTCTTTTTAAATGGTACTGTCTTACAACATACATTATTTAACAAAGATGTGCTGAACAGACTCTAAAATAAGAAACACTTAAATTAAGCAATTGTCTCCGATTACAATTTCAATTTCACCCACATCCTAACTTGTGTTTGCTGGAATACGTTTCTGTTGTAGGCTTGATTTTTGTGCTTACAAAAACAGCATCAAGTTTCCAGATGTTAAAAAGGAAAAGTTATTGTACGATAAGTATGCATTCAGTTCAACATACAAGGCAACCAAATGATTCTGTCGTTAACGTTAGCATCATGTATATTTTAGTTCACTGCACTAACATTTAAACTAAAACTTCAAACCACGTAATCTTTTAAGTGACTAACATTTAAAAGGCAAGCAGTAATATCCTGAAAGCTTACAAAGGACATCAGCACACAGCTAAGATGGAGGATCAGTTGACAAAGGCTGCGGATGCGTGTATGGCTGCTTTTTTTTGTACGAAGCCCACCTGCAGACAGGACAGCAGTGTCGCCCACCAGCCAGCCACATCACGATGCAATTCTGGTGGAACACGTGGCCGCAGGGCAAGCCCATGAGCAGACAACCATTTGAAAAGTTTTCTAGACACACAACGCATTCTGTACAGTGCAACATCTCGGAGGGCCAAGCTGACCAATCTGGCTCCATGTCGCCTGCGGTGCTGTACGAGCCGTAGGATCTCGCTTTCCGTTCATATGGCTCGTGATGACAATATTTATTGGCACACGAACAGGTCTCGGTGCTGCACCGAGGCTCTCCTTCACTGCGCCTATGAAATGCGTTTAGCTCATCGTCCTCCGACACTTCTTTTTCGCTACTGAAGACCTCTTTGTTCTCACTGTCAGAGTCACTTTCGCTGTCTTGAAAGGTTTCCAGCATTTCCTCGTCAGAATGGACGTCAAGGCATTTAAACCTCCACATCGGTAAGTTTTTAATGTAATCAGTTGGTATCAGAGGGTGAAGCCAGAGATCAGGGAAGGCCAGCCTCTCTAAGAACAAATCCGGGTCTTCATCCCAATCCGAGTCAAAAGGAAAGTGTTGAAAAGAAGCAATAGGATGAAACAAGTAGCTGGTATACCAGTCCCACAGGCTTGACAGCCACTCCAGATTATTAGCATTTACTTCATCAGTGTTGTTATTGCGTCTTCTTTTCTTCTCAAAGTAATCAATTAGTAAACCGTGACCAAGGTACGTGCTGAGGAAGAGCGCTGGATGCGAGGAGTAGAACATCCAGTCGGCTCTTACCCAAGAAGCCAAAGTAGTTGTGTTAGAGTACCTGAAGAGTTTTAAACTGTACTCATAAAAGCTGTCTAAGTAGGGTAGCTGCAAAAAACCTAACACGGGCAGCCAGGAAATAATTAATAGTGAATTATACGTCCCTAAAGTGCTTATAAGAACCACAAAACGCTTTATAGTAGCGCCTTGTGTAATAAACAGGTCCATCCAAGCCATCAGATTAACCAAAACTAAGCTTAAAACAAACAAATCATTAACTTCTGGTTGCAATGAGCGCAAAAAGGAATCCATGGCACGTAGTGATATAAATTCACCAGTGTTATTTCCATACCTGTAAATCCCCTCAGGAGTCCTAAGTATGTACGATGGTGTCTTGTAGATACCAATTTCTGCCATGTAACTTTTATTGTCCCAGTTTTCCACGTTCACAAAAATAAACTCTACTCTTCCAGTAAACTTCACGCTTAGTGCAGAGAAGAATGCCGGAGGCTGGTCGAGGTTGGCAAACAGGTATATTTTCACACGGTACTGGTCACTTTTGTTCCATTCTTCTTTTAAATGTTCGGAGTTGTAGATGGTTTTGATCCGAGAAGCAGCATGGGCTGTGATCCATTTGAAAATGTGCTCCACTTCGATTTTGCGCCCACTGTATTCCTTAAGCATTACTTTTCCCTTGGAGGTACTAGTCTGTGGAACCGACATAATGAGGGTGGATTTCAGCCAACCTCTTCTCCTGCAGTATCTACAAAGAAAATGGCAAGTTAGATTACAGAGTTTCATACTCCTGGAGCTGCAGTCCTTAAATTTCTGTTATGAGCCCCAAAAAGAGACATGCTGAGCATCTGGGAATCTTTACATATAACAGTAGGAAATACGGGCACCCAGTATTCTCTGGCAAAGTGTGTTTATTCTTACAATGTTTGTTATCTATCTTACAGAAATGTGGTAGAGATACGTATTCATAAAACAGGAAGAGGAATACTGTTAATTTTCATGGGTCTTTATAGTAAACAAGGCCATACAGTCATACATGCTTTGTTACTGGACTTGAAAAATATGCAAGCTGACTTTTCACTATAAACCTTCAGTTTTAGAAGCTATTTTTCCTTGGTGTTCCAGCCAAAAAGCTGCTACAGTGGAACCTACATCCTCTCTGGTTTCGGTCTATCAACTTATATTTAGACAATTACAACTCCTCAACTCAGGAATCCGAATGTAACATTTTTAGAAGGAGCTGTAAGGTACCACCCTACTAATAAAGGTATCTTGATTACTGAAGCATGCAGCATTCTGCTGAATTTCAGCTGCAAATTACTCACGAGGGTTTACTCAACAAAACATTTCTTGTATTAGGAAAAAATGAATTAAAACATAGTATTTGATCATAACATTAAGACTAGTTAGGAGCTATGCAAAGAGAAACATTGCCAATTTTTTAAGATGTTCTCATACTAGTGTTTTGATTATACAAGACTATGTAGCATAAGCACTGCAAAGTCTAAGAATTTTCTCTTATGATTAACTTTGAGATTTCTGTAAACATTTAGGACTTAAACAGTGCAAGACATGTGCATATCCATACATAACATTGGAATTCTAGACAAAGTTTCCCGTCATGTGAAGCAAATGCTTCCAACAAGATGTTAAAAAAAAATAAATCATCTTTTTACAGCAGCTCGGAATTATTAATAGCTTCTTTGGCTCTGCTCTTCTTCCTTGTTCAAAATCATATGCAAGCAGAGTGAATCTTGCATAGCACGCTGTATGTTGTCAAAGGGCGTGTGCAAGTTTATATGTAAACATGCACACATTTCGCAGGGAACAGGATTTGTCAATGATTTGTCAGAAGCAGGCACTGTTTGCAAGGTTCACGCTAACCTGTGTTTCTCCTTTCCAGATGGCAATGCAACAACTCTACAACTGATACAGTTCTCGGGGCTATATATATATTCAGCTTTGTCCTAAGCAAGTGCAGTTCTTGTCCCCACATGCCTGGACTATACGGCCAGGTTCTTCTATTCATTCCATTCCATTCCCTTGCTGTATTACACTCCACAGAGTCTAATCAGGTATTTCCCACATGATGCTTTAGGAAGCTGCAGATCTGTGTTTATGATGCTGTTAAATAATATAATGGAGAATTCTGAACAGATTTAGTAGAGATAAAAACACGAATAAAACCACCTTCTGTCACAGCTCCTTTTACAACACAGCCAGCTCTGCTGCCGGAACGCAGCTGAGCCTTAAGATATTCTTGGGATTTAGATAATCCTTTAAGAATATACCTGGGGTCACTGGAACAGTTAAAAGTGCCAGTACGTATGCCGAATCTTGACACTTTCTTCACCATTTTCTCCCAGTGGACTTTACCCACCAGTGGGCTTCTGTCATTTGCTATGACCTATTGCCAAAAGAAAATGACAATTTAGTATCACAGTAAGTTCGCTTCCCAAAATAAAGAGCAAGTTTTCATGAAAACAGAGATATAGTCACTCTCAACACTCTTTTACCCTTCTCTTAGAAGATACAATAGGTATATACAAATGGTAGTCACACTAAGTGTCTTTGGAGAGTGAAGCTCTAAGGCAGAAATAGTTTCTGCAGAAAGACAAAAGTGCATCCTCATTTTAAGTACCTGCTAAGATTGAAAAATCAGTGATAGTTAACAAAAACCTTGGACAAATAATAAAATTATCATTAACCAGTTCATAGTAGGGGAGAAAGGAAGAGCAGGCAGCAAGTTCCTCTTCTTCACAGTAAGAGAGACCATTATTTTATTACAATTCTCCATGAAAAGCTACAACATGCCAAAGAAATGTTGTCTCAGAGCAAGTAGAAGGAGTTGGAATGTATGTACCTGGTACCAGATTAGACTGCCAGCAACCATTCCTAAGCAGTGGAAACTAGTGATTAAACTCCCAGATAATGCCTAAAAATCTTGACTCCTTCCAGCTTTGCTAGTGACTCAGTCTGTAACTTGACGTGACTGTTCCACCAACTGCAATGTCCTATCTGCCATTTCAGGATGATAATTCACTGTGATATATCCCAAGGTCTAATATACTAGGTTAGAACAAATTAAAGTAGTACTTCAGGTTACCTACATGTAAGCTTCTGCAGATGCAAATGACAAAGAATAAGCACTCATCCTCTGACTTACAACTGTACAGGGAAGGGGGGGTGGGGGGGGAGACAAAGAAAAAAAGAAAAAGAAAAACCTGCCTGCCTGCAGTTGACAGGTAATTTTGAATGACATGACTGATCATGCATTATTCCATGAGCCGTTGCAGTTTCTATTTTAGAACTGCCTCACGTGGTTCTGCAGGCTTGCTGGCAACCACTTAAAATATATTTTTAAATCAAGTTTTGAAACTTCCATTTGTTAGGTATTTATTTACCCGCCATTAAACTTTACCTAACCATTTTCTGACTTAATAATCTCAAACGTCAGCTTTCCTCTGGAAGTTCAGTTGTCACCATGATGAACAGTGCTCTATGTACAGGCTGAGACGCAGAGCTGGAAAACGTGTCTAGCCTTTGAGACTCAAAAAAAACCCCCAAAAAATTATCTGCTTTGTGGTAAGTAGCATCCTCTCAGAAACTTAAATAAGAATTCACTACGCAGAACGTTCTATGTAGGGAAACAAAGTTAAACTGAAGTGACAGATTACACTCCTATTCCACTGGGCCCAAAACGTTTAAATAAAACCAGAGTGAACATCTAGATAAGAATCCTTCGAATTATTCTCAAAACACACACATCACACAGAAAAGCCTTTTTGATTAGCTAAACGTAACCTTCAAGAACCAAGACAACCATCTGGGGAAATCTGCCGTATTATTGAGGCTTCTTTACAACACCCAAAGTAACTGAGGCAATTATTTAGGGTATTATGAACTGCTTCCTTTCACGTACTTCAACTGAAAAAGACCACATTCCCGAAGACACTTTAACACCAGTATATCAGAGCTACTATGGCACGATTAATGCATCCAACGTAGTAAGGAATCACTGTGTTTTATTAGTAAGCATAAAAGGAAAAGCGTTGGTAACTGGATCACTCTTTGGTACGACTGCTGAGAGATCGGTGCTTCCAAAATTCTGTGTGCACGTTCTGAAAAAGCCTAGCACAGTTGTTGAGAATACACTAATGTTATGTGCAGGAGAATCGCCCCTGCTTAGCTGTTTCTTCTGTCTGATACTGCAATATTCGCTTTAAGCATCGAGAGAAGGAGATCTGTTGCAAATGTGGTCACTGGTATGTTTTACTGTCATCTGGCTGTTTTTACTGGTGGATTTTTTAATGCCAGTTTAATTCCCTTCCTATGATAAAATCTTTCCTCTTGGAGAAGGTTATTTATGCTGAAGGACAATGACAGAACTAGCAGTTTGTATTTTGTGACAAGATAAGAGAAAACCCTACTATGGTTTTGCACACCTAAGCTTTGTAACATTTCTTGGGCTCATGCCTTTTTTTTTTTTTAAATGTCATTTTGACAAAAAAACCCCAAAAAAACCCAAACAAACATATCCATTGGAGCTGCTCCTTGCAGACAACACCCACTTACATCAGGAGTTCGCCACACAAAGGCAAGGGTTTGTATTTTGGAAAGCAGTCGTGATCTCTGTGGATGAGGGAGTCTGAGAAAATACTGCAAGTTAAGCAATCACAATGTACTTCAGTTTAAATTAAAGATAACTTGCAAACACTTGTAACAGATTTTATTTAAGAAGTGTGAATTTGGATAAACTAGGAAATTTAGCTGAAAAACCTGTGACTGAGGAGACCAGGAATTTGAATGTGGAAGGGGCCTGGCAATTCTTCAAGTGCAAGGTGTTAAAGCAATCAGGATTTTCTATTTCAAGCAAGAGGAGAAAAAAAAATTGTCAAATCCTGCACTTCTTCCTAGCAAGCACTTCCAAAAAGATGTTAGAAATAGTTTGAGAATCTACAAAGAATGAAAAAAGGTCAAAAGGAAGAGCTAGCAAAGAAAGATGTAAGAGAAATCAAAAAAATGTAAGGAAAAACGAGCAATTTGAGTTAGACCGTACAAAGAATATTCTAAGCTATACTAAAAGGTCTTTCAATCATATGAATAAGAATAGAACAGGGGGGAAAGCAGCAGCATCACCTTACAATGAAGGTAAGATAGAAATGTAAGATAATTTTCTT
This sequence comes from Aramus guarauna, assembly GCA_013400195.1. Classification (NCBI taxonomy): domain Eukaryota; kingdom Metazoa; phylum Chordata; class Aves; order Gruiformes; family Aramidae; genus Aramus; species Aramus guarauna. The sequence goes on from VXBL01001075.1 coordinate 1,903,095, forward strand.
TTTAAAATGGAATTAATGCTCTGATTCAGTTTTGAATGAAGAGGAGCTGGCTGGCCACGGACAGGTTAGCCGGTTTATAGTAAGAGATTGTATCACCTGAAGATGGAAACAAAACTCAAATAACTTAATGCACCTAAATCAGAGCAAGCAGGTCATCTCTATCCCAGAACCAGCACAAAAAATTACACATGAACCTGCAAAGATTTCTTATAAAAGCCCTGTCAGAGTAATTGACATTTTGACAGGAGAATAACAAGTTAGTAACTATATTTAAGAGCGAATGAAAAAAAAAAAAGTTATCCCACCAGTTTGATCTCAACAGTATGCAAAACTGTAGAACAAATTTTAAAGGTGCAGAGACGGTTGAATTTTCTACCCCTTTCCAGCATGGAATTACTAAAGATGTTTCATCCCTGATCAAGTTGAGAGTTAAAAATCCATCTTTTCCTGGACAAAAAGAACTAAGTTTCAAGAGAAAAGGAATGCAGTACTCTGTGTAGGGTATCTTGTACTGTGCCACATGGAAAATCTTCAGGAGAACTGGAGAGAAGCTGTTATAGTGAGTTTAAAAAAAAAAAAAAAAGTTTTAAAGCAATCAAAATGCCAGAAAAGTGCTAACAGACTTCTTAATAGATTTACCTTAGAGCTCAGTACAGCACATATTCCTATTAATGCCCTTCCTGCAGAAACTTGGGAGTCTCCCAAAGCCATTTGTAGATGACACAAAATTGGGCAGCACGTCTATGCACAAAAGAGGATTATAATGCCCTACAGGAAGAGCTGCACAAATCTTGTCATGCAAACTGTCTGAAAAAATTGAAATCAGTAATGAACAGGACACACAGGGAGTTCATCAGTTCCAAACCGTGATGGGAGGAAAAGCTTGGGTCTATTAGCTGATCCAAAAAGAACTGCAAGTCATCAATATTAACTGGCTGTGAAATAACCAAAGCCCAGGATATTTTATGTCTGACAAAAACCAGTTGATTGAGCTCATGTACTGGGAGTAGTGGGGTAGACATCGGGAGTCAGTAAAACTAAAAGGCAATGTCAATTTAAGCGTGATAGGAACAAATTAGCCACGAATACGCTTACGGCAGAAGTCAGATACACGTTTCCAAGAAGAGAACAGTCAATAGGAATATTACACTCAGATAACTTACGATTTAAGAGCGACAGCAAGGTATTTTCTAAACACATATTCCACAGTTCAGCAGAGAGCTGAACTCACTCATCAAGGTCCCTTTCGGTCATATGCTCTATTGCATTTTAAAGAAATAAAGACAAAGCTCGTAGAAGAAGGTATCTGTTATGAGATTAGCTAGCACAGCTGGGAAACAAACACCACATTTAGAGGAACACAAACTCTTCAAGCTTTTCTTATTATTAGCTATGTTCACAATCCGCAATGTATCATATGTCAGAGTAACACAGATGACAATCCAGGTAACCTAATTACTCCATTAATCATCTTAATGGGCTAAGAGAATCCAACAGGATCAAAGCAACCCTGACATTTAACAATCCCACACCACGGGATAGATCTGCTCTACACCTAACCCAGGCCAGAGGACTGGCTCTGGCTGCAGGGTCTGAATTACCATCTCTATATATGAATTACTAGCTTCTTCAGTGGAAGAAGATAGCGGAGAGAAGGCCAGGTCCTCACTTCCACAAGCTTCCATCCATCCACAAACTTTCTGAAGTCTCAGGCATAAGTTTCTTCGTACTCCATCTGTGAATTTGGGAGGATCACACCACATCCCCAAGGGTCAGGAGATTCTCAACCAACAACTGTGAAATACTGCAGGTAAGTCATGCCACCGAGATGTGCAAAGTCAAAATGGAAAGATGGGAATTCAGAAATTTCCTTTATTTTAACATGTTCTGACCTAAGTTTTCTTGTTTAGTTTCCATAAATGGTAGAAGGTGGCTTCCAGATACTACAGAATATGAAATGAAAACAGAATTCACCTGGGGGTGCATAATACTGAACGTACTGAAATCCTGATGATTTCAATAGACAGCTTTTGCATTGGAAGAGCTCTCCTGACTTCAAATTAGACAGAACTGTCCCAAAAGAGGCCAATCAAGAATGTAATTAAATAGAATCATTTTGATCTCCAAGTTAAAATAGTCATAGTTACGACATTAAAGAAGCAAACAGACTTTAAGAACAAATACCCCAGGGACACAAAGATACAAACACATGGAAAAAGAGGACGGTATCAGCAAGACATTTTGCCTCTCTTGCTTAATCCAAAACAAAGGTGTCTCAGGTAGGTGCCTAGATATCGCAGTATCTACTTCATAACTGTCATCGATGCAGATGCTACTTCATTTCCCAGTTATCATTAAGGGCTTTTTAAAAATTATTTTATGAAACATACATTCTTAAAATACCAGTAAAAGACGGGACAGAAATTGAAGTGGCTCAAGAAAACGCTGCTGCTGTTAAAGAGTTTGCTGTAGCAATGTGATATTCCAAGACAGGTTCCTGCTCTGGAACCTGTTTGAGCACAACACGATAGTAGCCTTATTTCAGCATTCTCCTATTTTCTGTGCATTTAAACCAGATATTGTTCAATCTCTTTTAGACAGGTATGTAGAGATTTTGAAACAGGTCACTGTAACAAAATTTGGTCTCAGTAAGTTTTGAAGCTCACTCACAACTAAAAATGTTCAAATATCACACAGCATGAGAATGAGAGTCAGAGATGGACAAATGCAGAACTAGCAATACTTCACAGTATTTCAGCTCTCACTAATTTAACCAATTCCAGCTCCTTCAATCATTTTCTCTGCTTCTCCTATGGGTAAGATCTACAGAGGAAAGAAATGTACTAACCACTTGAGGCATGAGAAGAATTACAGCGTTATGGGGGAAAGAGCTTACACATATCCTTATAGCAAAGATACTAAAATAGGATTAACTGCTATTATTTTAATGGGGAATAATCCCTACAATGTACCATGCACAAGACCAGGTAATACTGTCTGGAACAAAACCAACACTCTCAACAAGTTGCCTCCACTCCAACAACTTGCAGCAACTCGAGTACTTTGCAGACCACAGTATACGCGAGGACAACTTCCCACAGAACGTGAACACCCTTGACAGAGAGCTTTTTTAAAGAGGACGTTTTAAAAATCAGCTCTTAAAACTAGTTATTACTGCTTCTAAAGGGCTCAAGAACCTAAAGTAACCTCAGTAACACTAAAAGGAAAAACATCCTGATGAATTGTCTATTTTGTACATTTGACAGCCTTGTGCTGTGCTAGTTTGATTAAGAGTCATTCCATTTGTGTTTGTTACATTGCGCCAGAGATGGGAACACTAAAAAAAGAACTCAAAGCAGAAAGCAAGAATTGTGAGATCATCACAACAGAGCAGAAGCTCCGAGCTAAGCACATGTGTTTTTTATATATATATTTTTTTATGAGGGAAAAATATTCATATTGGCAGTATCTCTCAGGCTTTATGAGATAGGAGCATGTGCCATGAGAGGAAAACTGTATCCAAATGAAAGTGCCAAGGGAAGCTCAGGCATTATCTACGCTGGAATTTAGCCAGGATACCAGGTGTCGGGCACACCTGCTCATACCAAAAGCACACAATTTTGAATACGCACCAATAGTCAAAACTGGGTTTTACAGCTTAGCCACAAAGACAACAACCCCAAGTACTCATCAACTCCAGGCACTAGGGCACTGTGACAGGCTTTAAACAATCAGGAACAACAAAACCTATTAAAAAAAGAGACACCCTTTCCTGCCGCACACGCACAGGTCCTTCTCTTGGGAGGGTCAGTCCTCGCCCAGCCTCAGCAAGTCAGCCTCTGCGTGAAGGATTACTGACATTTGAATCGGGAAAAACTGCGCGATTTTGCCAAAGGCAAAACTGATTTCTAACTTCTTTCATGAACTGGTAAGGTTGTATGTATGTGAGAACTGTCGGTCTGGTTTGGCAGCTTCCATTTGGAGATATCCAGACCCCCTGGAACTCCTCCACAGTGCCTGCAGGGGGGATATGAGCAAGGAGAGCATGGTATTACTTACTGTAAAGGGTCCATGTCACTCGCTAGAATATTTGCCGGGATCCACAAAGATACAAAGGTTCAAAAACCCTGCTCTAGTAATTAAGCTTATTACGTGCTTTTCATAGAACCCTTTATAATCAACAGCTATGTTCCAAACTACCTTGCCATAGATAAAACAGATGTAAAAATATTTGGACAATTCTCATTTAGAAATACAATTAATTATAAATGGACTGGTGAGTTATTTATTAGAAGCATGGGAAAAAGCCCACTTATTCCCGATAACATCAGTAAGTTTCTACATGACTGTCCGTACTTTTATTAATTCTGAGACATCTCACTTTGTTTATTATTCAGCATTGTGCTGATGAAACTGAATTTCCGCACAGTTGCTCCTTCCTAAGAATTCACAACTGTTTTGGAATCTATCCACATGGTTTAAAGATGTCTGGAGATTATTTTGCTTTTCTTTTCTGAGAAAGATACCGTGAGAAATTAGATCAAAATAGGCAAAGACAGAAGACTCCATCCATCATGGCATGCAAAAATTAACCACCTCAAAATTACATGTGGTTTCTAAAGGGAGGTGGGGTGATCTGTTCACCAATCTGAACAGCTCAGTTAAGCTGTCAGTTAAGTCAGAGGTTGAGAATAAATGAGCTTCTGCAATGAATTAACACAGACATGCAGGCAATGTGAGAACTATTATGTTCTAGCTGATGGTAGTCTGCACCCTTGACTGGATATGAAGACTCTTAAGAAGAAAACTGAAAGTTAAACTCAGGTATCCTATGGTAAATGATCCTGAAGGGCTACTGGAAACTGATTGATGTATTTTAAAAGAGTTGAGTGTTTCTACTTAATTTCCTTGTAGCGAGAACGACTTATCACCTGGCAAAATTAAAAAGGCAAATATGAAAATTACTCATCCTGCATGCAAGCAAAAGAACGAATGAACGACCACCAAAACCTTGCTCTGTGACTACACCACTTGAATAAGACGAGATGCAGAACAGACTGCAACCTTCTATATCTGCAATAATGTCCTTGCGCCTCTACCAGACATGATGAAAATGTCTGTCCTCCTGCTTCAAAGCCAGGAAGAAAGTTCCCTTTACTTCTCTCTACCACTATGTTACAATAGAGACCTTAAAAAAATATATACATTAATTGAGATTTTCAAAAAATCCTTCAAAGAGGATTTTTATTTGTAGATCATTTACTGTACCTTTTTAAAAAGTCACAATGACTATAATATTGTTGGATCTGACAGGCTTCTAGAGCCTAGGCAGAGAGCACGAGCCATAGCAGAGTCAGGAAAAGCCAGAACATTATGCGTTACTCCTCCTCCACCAAGAGAAGCAGCTCTAGAAACTACCATTTGTCCTCCTTGCCAGCCAAAGAAGTGCACAACAGCAGCTGGCAAGCAAGAAGGGCATAAAAGGAAAGGTGATGAGATCATGAGCTAATAGGAGAGAACATGCTGCTGCCTGTGGCTCTACAGAAGCTCCATGTAGGAGCAGAGGGCACCTGTGAACAGCTACACTGGTAAACAAATTATCACTGAACTTGGATGCTTTGCGTGTGGATTTCCAGAAAATAAAGAAACAAAGCCACGAAACACTGTTTCCTTGTGTATGGACTTCGACTTTCTTCAAGGAATTCATCTTGCTGGCTCTAAATGATAAATTCACATCTGAATTTGTGTCAAACATATCAAGAAATAATAATTGTTTCCTCTTTTTCCTTTAATTCTCTGCAGACAGTGATGGCTATCGCATTACCAGCCTGTGCCACCCCAGAAATTTAATTTAAATGCATTGGAAAATACAAATAAGCTTCAGAGTTCCCATCCTCCCAGACATCATCATAAAGTCCTTGACACCAATTCAACCAACGGCCGCTGTGCTAGCTGAGCCAGAACTGTTCTTCTCCCTCTGCTGCTTTCCAGCAGCCCCTGTGGAACACAGATTCGGGGTCAGGACCCTGAAAAGGATCTGGAGATCCTCTCTGCTTCCCAGCTAGTAGCAACAGCAGAGCAGGGGAATGCTCCAACCTTCGCCGCCGTCACCAAACCCATCCTTGAGGCATCCTCACTCTGCTGTCCCCCAACTAAGCATCGAGCTGATTAATTAGCTGTAAAGTTCCCACAGGATGCCTAACAGTAAAGGAGAACGTGCAAGGGAGGGTAATCAAGAATTAGAACATGAAAGCGATGATAAAAACCAGCTCTGCAGGGATGAGGGCTAAGAAAAGAGCATGGGAAACCCTGTGAAAGGACACGAGGAATCCAGCACAGGAGTTACCCAGACAGGAGTTATGGTGGGGAAGGGAACAAATGAAAACTCAAAAGTGATGAAAACTCTGAAGACAAGAATGAAAAAAGAAATTTGACATGTCTAGTGGTTTTTATTGTGGAGAAATAGACAAATAGCATTCAGCAAGTAAATTATTCAGTAAATTCCACTATTTTTTCTTCCACAGCTATTGTGACCAACTGAATAGCTGTACAAATATTCCCAGAATGATGACAACATTCATCACACTAGAGATATCAAAACGCAGCCTATCTGATCTGCTATTATGAAGCTAGCTGAAAATATATTACGATTAAAATTCTGCAAGCAACAGACAACAGAGAACTACTATATTTTACTCTTTTGAGCTGCATGGGGAGGAGGGAAGGTTTTTCACAGCATATTCATGCTTGTATTTGTCAACTAGCTTGGAGATGTGTAAACTTCCTTTCAACACTCACTCTCTGGTTGAAGAATGCCCTTCTGTATGATTTAAACCTGAAACTTAAGATTCAATAAACTCCAAATACATCTTTCCCAAAACACAAATGCCATTTCGGCTGTGAAGGTAATCTGTCCTCTCATTGTCTATTTTAGGGTGAGATCTGATGTGGTGACAGTGCGGGTCTAATAGCAGGAAGTCATTAAATCTTGACAATCTATTTAAACAGAAAACATGAAGTGAGGAGACCAGACAAACCAGGCAGGAGAGCTGTCAGCTCAACAATTAATTTTGTGGTGGAGAATTCTGATTGCCTGATGTGGCTGTTAGCAGGAAACTTATGCCTTAAAAAAAAAAAAAAAAAAANAAATTAAGACTTAAAAAAAAAAAAAAAAAAAAATCTCTTATCAATAGAGAAGTTGACGCAGAAAAGCTTTTTTACATTTTGGTCTAATAACTTCTGTTCTGAAGAGCATTGATAAATTGTTTCAGAATCCTCTTTGCAAAAATCTGTCCTTCTTTTCCTGAAAGTTCTCTTATTCTCATGCAGTCCTGGGGAAGCATGCTCTAAAATTGGTGGGTGCAACAAGGTTTGGGGGAGGGTTAACTTTAAGCTACTGGAATACGCTGTAGAAGCAGCCTGCTAGCCTAGGAAGTAGCACGCTGAGATCTTGCCTTTGTGAAGAGGCAACAGAGATTTTAAAAGTGCTCTAAAGCCCCTTAGGTAAACAGAAACTTAAACTGCTTGGGTCTGAGCACGTAATACAGCCAAAAAGAAGCGCAACACCAGAGGCACCTCTCCTGTGCCATCTATACTTAATGCACCTACTTCACGTGGTAAGCTCTCCCAGTACCAGGGCCAAGTACTTGCATAGTCCACGCACTTCAGCGTGTGGTGCTTTGCTTGTTTTCTGGTTCTAAAGTACCTGGTTTTCAAAAAGCAATCCACAGCCTAATAGGGGTTTTTTTCTTCCTGTCTGTATAGGAACTCTTGTCACTTCCAGCCTTTCCTGGTTTTTTTGAACAGATGTATTCCTTATGATCTCCCTGATGTAGTTTAGTCACCATCTCTCTGTTATATACTTTTATGAGTAGTTAACTACCCTCATAAACTCCTCCTCTGAAACACATTTTGGATGTGATAAATATATAAAAATAAATGGTCAGCTATTTTTACCTGTACTAGCCAGATCCCATCTTTTGTGTCTTCCACAAGCTCATAGAAGTGCATTTCACCACTAAAGTTTGTACTGGAAACCGATTCAGAGGCCTCCTCCTCCTTGAGAGCAGAATAAAGCTCTCCTTCCATAAGGTCTCCTGAAAAAGAGACAAAGGGAGAAATTCAATTAAAATAGCACTTGAGAAAGATCACGTCAAATTCTAACAACAGTTTCCCTAACTGTATTTTACAAGGTTGCTGAAAGAATCTTTTCAGTACGAAGGCAGCTAAGCTAAAAAGTTATTATAATTCTGTCTATAATGACGTGACTATGAACACTTTGACTTCAGCTGTCAGACCACAGAAGACAAGAACGCTATGCTTCTGATTACCCAGATGCACGCAGATTATATGCATGCAACTGAGCGCACCAAAGAATAAACGAACATCTTCTAAGCCTCACTCACTGAAAATAACAATATTCAGTGGCCGAGAGCAATTTTAATTCGCGTACCTTTGCTTTCATTTCACAGGATAGTAATTTTGCAGCAACTCGCTTCTTAACACTGATAATTCAAACAGATTTCCAGAATTTCAAATCAATAATTTTGTACCAAAAACCCTTGTTGATTGTCCCATTGCAAGTAAAAATTTCAGGGAGATTAACATAGCTTGTTGGCTTCTGTTTGCAAAGTTGCAAAAAGTTCCCGTGAACTTCAGTCCTACTGATGTGAAGAGCTCACAGTAAAATCATCTGATAATGTTTCCTCTGTAATCTAATTTCCTTCTCATGTTTTGTTTCACAATCATTGCAAACGCTGTTAACGACAACTAGCATTCTAGTAACTAATCTATTAAGCTTGAAGAAATTAAGCCTTGTCCAAAAAGGCTGTTTCCTTCAAAATCTAAATAAGAAAGCGTTACAGCTGAAACCCTTTCCAAAAGTATTCATAGAATTTAGAGGAGGAAAAAAAAAAATTACAGAAAAATGCTGCAAAGCCTGTTGGTATGAGAAGTGTTTCCATGGCAGTTGAAGAAGTGGGTTAATACAGTTTGTTTGGAGTTAAACACTTCCCTGCAGCATTTGCAACCCAAACACCATGACATCATGAAAGTACCTGACAGCCAAGGAGTGAAAGTGATTGGAAACAAAAGTGAAATCGCCTAATGCTGTTTATTGTTGGAGCAGCAAAGCTAGTAAACAACATAAATAAGCAATGAACAACAAAAGCAAATCAGATTTAAATGCCCAGCATTAATATAAATTATTTAAAAGGAGTTAGCATTTTTAAGGTTATGGCACTCAGTATATTCATCCAAATCCTTTTCTTTTTCCGTCTGGACATTTAAACCTCTCACTGTGTATCCCGATCACCGGGATTTCTCTCTCACCTGGATCAGCAGCCTTTTGATCATCCGTTTAAAAACAGCTACTCACATTTTCCTGCTTGGCTGGCACCACAGCTATTACATCAGCCCCATCTCCCAGTCCTCGGCCAGCTCTCTCCGACCACTCCAGGCCAGCATCCTTACTTCCCGGACAGTTCTGCCATTCCTTACAGCTCTATTGCTCTGCGCCCTTCGCTATTCATCACCCCTTAAAAGTCCACCTCTTCCACCTGGTTTTTCCCTACTTCGAAAACGCCTCCCTGCCCGTTTCCAAGCCCTTTATTATACATAGGATCTGCTTCTTCTCCTCTTGTATAAAACCACCGCATCCCTCCGTACCCATCCCTTCCGCCCCTCAGCTGTAAGATCACCGCTTTCCTCAGTACCCATCTTGAGAGCAATACCTGCAATAAATAAAACCAGCAAATGGGCAGGGAGAGGAACAGACTGGGGGGGGGGAGAAGCTGTAAATAGTATCCCACTGCACGTATCTGGATTCTTTCCTCCTCGGTTTCCACAGCAGACGACGTTCGCTCCCTCTGTGCAACCGCCACCTCGCCATCCTGACCCCAACCGCCCGCAGCAACCCGGCGTAACTCCGCGGGAAGAGCCATTGCTGGGTGACCCGGCTACCCAAGGCCTTCCCGACACGCAGCCTATTCGGGCTTAAAACGCCACGGAGGGTTTTTTTAACGTCACCATCCCCGAGCTTCCCTCTGCCTTCCTCCATTTAACCGCTCCGGCGTCTCGGTGCTGGGGGGGGGAAGCAGCTCGCTCCCCAGATCCGCCNACAAGTGACGTGTACAGCAGGGGGCGGGGCGGAGCGGCGCGAGGGGGCGCCCGGTGCTGCCCCGCCGACCGGCACCGGCACCGCCTCTTCCCGCCCCCCCC
>VXBL01001075.1:1921993-1967617 GCA_013400195.1 Aramus guarauna
TAGACAGCAAACGTGAAATTCTTGTTCTGAGGCATTTATTTGGGATAAAATAACGTTTGGTCTTTTCGGTATTGTTTTGAATTGTGTTTCGATAAATTCATTTTGTGCTATTCGAAACAGTTTGGGCTCGTGCATTAAGGACAGTTGATTAAAATGCATGTCTTCACAAACACAGATGCTGACCTTGCCTGGAAAGCTGCGTGGCATGACCCTTACGCTTGTATTGATCTTCACAGGGCTCTGTGGGGCTGTAAAGATTTGTCTATGAGAATCCTGTTGCAGATTTAGAACTTTTACTCTCTTCATAATAAAACTAAAAGGTTCCAGTGTGCAGTTCCTTCAGGGTCTTCATTGGTTTTCCATCCAGATTTGGATTAAGAGTTTTTGGGACTGTCCTGTGAAGGCCCTGGACATGTTTTCAGCACTTACTTGGTAAGTGGTGATGCTGTCCCAGCAGAGTACATCCCAAATTGACCTTTCTTTCAGTAAGTACTCTAGGATGAAGCCAATATGTTATTAGTGCATCCTCAAACATCCGGCGACTCTGTTAACTTCTGGCATCTGAAAGTAAGCTGGCTTTATACGTGGCAAAATTCTTTTTATTTAACCTGTTTTTATTAGAAACTTATAAATAACGTGTATTTGCAGCTTTTATATACGGTATCCTGAGTATTTTTGAAAATTGATTGAAGTGGAAGCAGCCAGACATCTTAATGTGGAGCTCTGTAATTCAGGGGTGTGAACTGCAGAAATATGTTTGTGTATACAATTTCAGAGGAAAAAAAGGAAAAGACGACCTTGACTGCTGAAGAAGAAATTAATGCTGTAGGACAAGATTTGAGAGCAAAGTTGTATGAAAAAGCATTAAGTAGTGGATATAAAAAGGAAGGAGAGAAGAGCGGGTGGAGAAAAAGAAACTATTTCAACCCCTAAACTGGTTTTCTTTTCCCCCACTCATAGAGTCCCTTAAAATTTCTTGAGCTGTTTTTTTATTAAAGCCTAAGTACAGAACAGCCCTATACTAAGGCCTGTGAATAGGAAGACAAAGTTTGTTTATCTTCTCTCTTCCCCTGATATATCTCACCTCCTGGAGTAGCCAAGGCAGGATTGTGTATTCTTAGATGGTATAAATGTGTCTGGCTGAGTAAACTTGGCTTTGGATTCTATTCTGTGCCTAGTGTCTACTCGCTAATATTTATTTTTTTTTTAAGTTGTGACTGTACGTGCACAATACTGAGAGAGAAGCTGTCAGTCTGTAGTGTTCTGTGAACACTGAATTACTGGGAGGACTGTCTGCAGGCTTTCTTCTGGTGATTTATTAAAGTAGCTCATAGTTTAATGAAAGCTGAAAGAGATGGGTGCAGAGGGGAAATCTTTTCTCTTATGGCTCTGATGACTTTTCCTGTGTAGACACTTTCATTGCTTTGTTGTAGTTGGTTGCTGCTACAGTAAATGTTAGGGGCTAGTAATTCGCTTACTGCTTGGGGTAACAACAGTTACACGTGTAAGTTGTTTGGGTTTTAGCTTAATGGCTTTTCTGCAAAAAAATGGCTATTAAGAGTGTGTATTTTAACCTCTCTGTTTATTGGGGAATGAGTATTTCCATTTTACTGGTTGCGTAATCTCTGACTGATCATTTTGTCTTGGCAAAAGTCATGAGAGAGTTATTTAAGATCCTTCATGTGATTTCTAAATGTCTATCATAAATATTAAATAGCAACCAAGAAATAATGATTATTCTTGAAATAATTTTTGTAGGCGAACTTTATGTAGTAGTTGAGTGAAATTTTCTTTTTTAATTCAGGATGCATAGAGTCAAGTTAGCGAATGTGCACTGAAGAGACTGTTTTGATCCTATTACTCCTCACTCATTCACTGGGAAAAATAGAGCCCTATTAGCCATTTGCCTGGGAGGCAATCATTAGCTTCGTGGGACTAGAGGGAGAAAAAAAGTTAAAGCTTTTTTTTTTTTTTTTTTCCTTAAAAGCTATGGCTGATGCAAAAAATGCTATTAAAGCTTCCTCAGCAGGGACTTGTGGGCTGAACAGGAGCTATTTACTTTTCTAGAGATGAGCTAGTTTTAGCGTGTAACAACAGAAGATTGTTCTTGCTGTTGACGTCAGCAACAGGGTTCAGAGTTAGGATGCATAAAGGAAGGTATCTAGAATAAGCGGCTGGTAAATTACTACCTACCCCTATGATTACAGCTTTTTTCTGGATTTCCTTTGCTCTCTCTGAGGCATATTGTCAAGGGTACAACTGTAGATAATCAAGAAAGAGTGGATTTGATGTGCAGTCAGGTCCTTTACGTCCATCGAGGAGAATTGGAGACTAGTTGGCTGAACTGTTTAGAGCTGTTGCCACAAGTGAGGAAGCAAAAATTTCATATGGCTCAAATGCAGACAGAGTCTGATGTAAGTGGGGAGCTTGTGGAGCAAGAATGAATCGGGCCCTCGTTAATCCAAATTTTGCTTGCGCTTTTTGAAATTAAACCTGATGTTCTGATGTATTTTCAGGGAACCGTAAAAGAAAACTGATCCTGTAGCAGATTAAGTAGTTTCCTATTATATCCTGTGAGATTTGTGGATTGGGGTGTTTCTTTGAGATGGGTTTATTAATCTGCTGTGACTGAGACACAGAAGATCTTTAAACTGTTGCACTTGTTTGGGGTTACTGTGCACCTGACTGAATGCCTCATTCCGTGGGTGAGCTGTGTCCTGTACATCTTCCTTCACTTAAACTAATCTCTCTTTGTAAATACTCTCTAGATTGCATTTCTTTATTTTAATACCATTTCTTATCTTTATATGTTGTTGCATATTGAGAGATTTAATGTTATCACTTGTTTATGACTTCGTAATTTTCCTCTCTTTTGTCTAGATCAAGATGGAGATTTGTCGGGGACAATTTCTCTTGTTATGACACAGTGTTGTAAAAGAATAAAAGACACAGTTCAAAAACTGGCCTCTGATCATAAAGATATTCACAGCAGTGTATCCCGAGTTGGAAAAGCCATTGATAAGGTATTTATATTGTGGTTTGATTATATTATTGCATATATTCTCTGAAGTGTGCTATACTTTACAAAATTTGGATTTATACTACAACTACCTTAATTAAATCTTCCTGTCAACTGCAGAAGCGTAGGGCTGGGGTAGAGGCAAGACTGGGGGGTGTACATGGTTTGCTTTCAGAACTCGTGTGCAGAGTATTCCTTCTGAGGCAGCCTCTTAACTTCCAAGAGAACATGCCCTGTAGATATTGCTAGACTTAGTAATAGTATGTGTTATATCAATTTAGCAAAATGTTTGTTTCCGTATCTGTCTCAATAAGAAATATTGTTTTTAATATATATATTGCATTGCTAGTTAATTGTCAGTAGCAAATAACTCAAAAGTGGCATTTTGTTCTAGAAGGCAGTATAAAACCAGAATTTTTTAAGAAAGACATTTTGTACGTATTTCAGGTCTGTCGGTTCTTGGGGCTTGATTTTATAACACACAGTGTTCCTAATGTGAGTAGAGTAGATTCAACTTCTCATAGTATGTGTGTCTATGCCATGACAACTAATAAGGTAGCTTCAAAGATAAGCTGTCCTTTGCATATAAGACATTCTTTTATGAATTCCAGATTGAAGAATAACTGGGATATGAATATATTTTTGAGGGTAGATATTAACATTTTTTTGCAATTATATTAACACTTTTTGTTCTAAGTGGAGCTATATGTATATTTTCAGATCATGCTTTTCTTCATCTGTGTGTTCTTTTGTGTAAAGTAGTTCTGTATGCAAGGAGTCTTGTACTTTTTCAGACAATTGTTACGTGATAGTTTCGTATAAGAACGTGCTTATGCTGATAGGGTCTAAACATTTGTTTTGAGGTACACCTTATAATCTTACTAAGGAAGACACTAGTAAATGAGACTTTTCATCTGGACAGAGTCTTTGCAGCATTACAGAATACTCATCCTTTGGGAATCTCATTTAAACTTTTTTAGTAATGATAATCTGTTAAAGCAGAATTTAACACTAGTGTGATGAAGAGACAAAATACATAACGCTGCCTTATTGGGCAGAATGTCTGCGCCACTATTACATTTTTTGATTATATCTATGATTGACCATCATGGAGAGCTTAAACTTTGTACTAATAGCTTTAATCCAAGTGTCACTGTTATCCAAAGCTTAAGGACGCATCTGTCTCTAATCCTTGCTGCTGTATCTAAACCAATTAACTAGAGTAAAATTCCATCCTTATTACTGGCTTGAAGCCTGAAATAAATCTATGTAATCTTGTCCAAAGTTTGAAACTTTTTTATTCCGCTTTAGCAAGTGGACTTTGTACAGATAAGCTTTCAGGTCTGGCTATACCTTTTTCATTTAAACACTCTGAGATAGAGCTATCCTACATTGTATATAAAGGATATGAACATTCAATGGAAATTGATGATAATATTTCTTAGAAGCTAAAGAAAGCAACACTTGCAAGCTTAGCAAAGTTTAGACATAAGTCTAATCTCCAAATAGCTGTTTCAGTTCATCTGATATTTTATTTGAAAAAGAATAGCTGTAAATAAAAGCATTTTTTTGATTTCAAGTGTGTGGTTTTGTAAAATAGTAGAAAGGATACCAGTAATCAGCTCTGTGCTTGTTGAGTGCCAGAAGAGCTGTTTCAGTGAGTAGAGTTCAAAAATGAGCTCAACTTGCTGCATCCTCTGGCTTCTCAATCTTGCTTAGTGTCTGTGGTGTTGACATCAAAAGACCAGAAGCAGTGGGAACTGCACGAGGTCCCAGTCCTGCTTGTAATGAAGGATGTATTTTTATGAAGTTCAGAACATCAGTTAGAATTGTCTCCTTAAATGTGAACTTTGACTTTTTTTTTTTAAATGCAAATAGTGTGAGTTTCATTAGTTTTTCCCTGATTGTAATATCTTAAAAGAACTACTTTAAAATGTACCCTGGAGTCTTGGCCTGTTTGTCAGATGCGTATGTGTAATGTTTAAATCCAGGTGGAATTTAATGCTTCACTGGACACAGTGACATTTGAAGGAAATCTTCCTTATGTACTTAATGCAATTTTCCCATCCTGCTGGAAAATATGCTTGAAACCTACCAGCACAGTCTTTGTTGGCATCCAAGTCCCATAACCTATAGAAATTGCCCTCACCCCCATTCCTTTCCCATAATATACTTAAGCTTAAACCAATAGAAGTAATTAAGTGTAATTGATGTGGTGAATTGATTCTCAACACATTCTGGGCAAAATACTACTGCTTCCTAAATAAAATGCTCATTAGAATTTAAAGCACAACACTTGCCTTGATTGAGATTTGAGTTTTGTTTCTGTCACATATAAATTCTCTTTCCAGCATTTTTCCTCATTTATTTTATAGACGGGTTAACACCTCTAGAACCCTGCTTACGGTCTTCCTAGCTGTGTATAGTCAGGCACAGATAAATGTAACTCATTATTTTATCGCCTGATTTGAGATTGGGAAACATGCTAATATTGGTTTCGATTTTATGTGACGCATCCAAATGACAGCTGTTGTTACATGTAGAATCAACAATCTTCCTACTTAACAAGCTTAGATTTTGAAAGAACTTGCTGTATTACCTGTTCGTGGCACACTTCGGATTAAATTTCTTTTTTTCCAGTGTTGAGGCAGTGTTACACCTATGTGTAAAGTTTAGTCTGGTCAGTTTTAGTGTAGTCATTGCTTATGAACTTGGATTTGTCTGCCTGCAGAGCTCACTCTGAGAAAAGAAGCTCCTAATTGTTTAAAAAATGGAGTTCAAGCATAGCATCAAGTGTGAACTACATTAGTCTGAAATGCCAAAAGTTTGTGTGTTGCTTTTGAGTTAGCGGTTCCTAGATGGTTCATCTAACAAGCTATACCTTTTTTTTTTTTAAGCAGTTATATATAGTTTACGTGTTTCTGATCCATGAGGGTTTACCCTTTCTTCCAAAGAGCATTTTCTCCTTTGAAAGGAAATGTTTGCATCCAGTTTTTTCTGTATTGTACTAGCATTTACTCCGCTTCCAGAACTCATCATGTCACTGTTGTTTAGCAAGTTGTTATCAGGTAGCTCGCTCATCAGTGTCCCTGTAAATCAATCACTCTTCTGGAATGATTTGAATTCATCTCAAAGCATGTTTGATGAGGCTAGTAAATGTTTTCCCTCTAGCAGCCATCTGTCTGAGTAGCAGTTAAATGCCTTCATCCAGGAAAGTAGGTGAAGTAAATGATAGCTCCTTCCATTTTCCCCCCTGAATTTTAAGCCTGTTTTTAAAGGGCCAACACTTTAATCCAATCTTTGTTTTGGGAAAGCAAACTTTTACCGAAGTTAGTGTTTGTTTCATGTAAAAAATTGTATACAAACAAACGAAAAACCTTTACGAACATCATTTAATTATGTTGCTGTGAAGAATGGGGCTAGATAAGTACAGTCTTTGCAAGATGAGCTTTGTCTTATTAACCAACAAACTGAACAGACAAGGTAAGCAAATGTATTTTAAGCCCTAGGCTTACTAGTTAGGCTCTTGAAAAAAAGTTTGGTTTTTGGGAATATTAACTGACACTCTGCTAAGCTTAAAACCTGAAAAGCACCAAATAACCTTTCTGAAGTTTGTAATGTACAGAATTTATTTGAACTTGTGAAATCTTATTAAACCCTGCGTGCTATCAGTTAGCATACTACTAGCATTTAGAAAACAAACCAGAGATGTGTACTCACCAGCGTATCATGCATGCATGCGTGACAGTCATGAAATATGTAAGCCAAAGGCAAGCAGTAATTTGTTCTGACATGTGACAGTCACTCACAGTAATATGCACAGTCAGTTCTTGAAGCTCCTCAGGACCCACTGGAGGCAGAGCTGTAGAATTCCACATATTAAAAAAAAAAAAAGTTAGTGAAATGAGAGCCTGGTCAACGCTGCGTTGATCAGAGTGGATGAGGGAGAGAAAGAAAATGGAGATACTCAGGTTGTATGATATGACTTGAATCTACAGCGCATCTAGGTTGATATGAGTCATTGTTACCATCTTTTATGGAATTAAAAATCTAATTTACAAGGGGGTTTGGAAAAGGTTCTGAAGGCTCATAGGTTTGCTTTTTCAGAACAAAATGTGGATTTTGTGAAGGAACTGAGGTAAGTGGCTCTACCACCTCTGCCCCCAAGCAATAAAAAGAATGTGACGATGTTTAAGGCGTAGGTTCAGCTGTAAAGGTTGGGAACTGCCCAGAAGAATATAATTTCTTCTTATGGGTTTATACGTTTGCTAGGACTTGAAAGTGCACAAAAAGTCGATTTATTTTTAGATTACTGATGATCCCCACCCTGGAATCTAAGTAACAAAAGCTCTTATGTGTTCTTAATACTGCCTCTGTATTTCTTTAATGCATTATTGATGGATTTGTGCTAACAGCTGGTGGTGTTTGGACAGTGATACCAGAATCGGCAATGGTGGTGAATCTTAAAGGCTTCAAAGGGCTGGCACAAATAAGAACTGTATTATTTAGTCTTCAGGATGCTTAATTTTTTCAAGATACAGCTTAAAGACGAGCAGCATGACAAGGAGCTTACAGGTTAAGACACCCAAATGAAAGTGTTGTTAAATGTGAGACTTGAATCAATAATTTAAATGCTCATCTTGCTCCACCATCTCTGAAAGATGGAGGAGAGAATTTGCTAGCCTAAGGCTAATGTTTTACTGAAACTTTGCTGAGACCTGAAGGGAGTGGTGGTTTTGAAGCCACGCGTGCAGGGATGAGCAGGCTGCCCTTCTCTGCCAATGACACAGTGCAGCATCAAAGGAAACGTGGAGGTGGCTGATGAAGGAAGGTAATAGCTGGTGAATAAAAGGAAAATGCAGTGTGAAGCTGAGCTGTGCACAGTACTGGAAGGAAGAATGAGAAGCTTTACAGTTTTTATGCTACTGTGCCCCCTCTCACTTCCCCCTTGCCATTTAAGAGGTGGACACGCTCACTGTTGGTAAGGCTGCCTCTGCAGGGCTGATTCCCTCTGTAGTTATGGTGAAGACAGACGTGTGGTGGCACCTCCCATAATCACTGCATGCCACTCCGGTCCTCTCTAGCCAGCCTACAAAGGCAGCAGTTTCAGTCTCTGAGGCTGACATCTGAATTGTGGTTAAGTAGCGAGCCATAACTGTGCAAAAGAGACTTGTGTGAGGCAAAAGTGACCCCTTGGTCTGAGAATTTGAAGCTGCCATGATGTTGTTCTCTTTTTAATCTAAGAATCTTGATTTAACTTCTGAAACAGGTTAATAGTAGGCTCCCGAATGCTTTTGGCAGTGTTGCTTTGCAAATGTCTGTTGCCTGGCATGTGTTTTGACAAAACAACATATGACTCTTTAGGTTCCTACTGCAGGTCGGCGATCTCACGTCTCTGGGATACAAAGCGCTGACCTAACGTAAACCCACGTCGCCTGCTCAGATTTGTTCTAAAGTTGGCTATCCAGCTTTGCGCTGGCAGACCTTACAGCAGGTCGGGTATTGGCTAACCTGCTGCTCTGGCATTGTTCTGGCTGTCGGGGAACTGATAATACATGGTTGACAGCGAGCTCGTACTAACTTTGTGTTGTTTGCTCTGCCTACTTTGACAAAAGTGCATTTGTGCTAGGTAGGTGTTTCCATGTTGTGCAGGACTGTTGGATCCTTGCAGAGCTGTAGCTGAAGTACTGCTATTTTCACCAAACTTCTGAGTTCTGAAGTGCCTTCTTGGAAGAGAGTCATAGTTTGCAGGCCATCAGGTCAGGCAGGAAGCAATGCACTGACTTTTAGACTCATTTCTTTTGCAAGAGGCTTGATTTAGGCAATGGGTGAGGGGTTTTATTCAAATTAACCTACCTGCCCCAATCATATTACATGTTAGCAGTTAAAATCCTGTTTTATATCTTGGTTTAGAATAAGCATTGCTCTCCTGCTGCCAATAGGCTATGTGCCAAGCAGTGCCAAGTGCTTGAGTTGAAGAGTTCGCGTGACAATATTTTTACTTATTCCTGGAATATGTCCGTAGGCTACTGGCCTAAAAATACACAGCAGTAGGATCATCGGGGTTAGATCAGTAAGAGATATCTCGGATCTTCAAAGCTCATGCTGTTGCTGGGATTTTGAGATCTTCAGAGATTTTAATTTCACTGTCATTTGGGGGTGGGGAGAAGTGACATTTTCCTTTTTCAGCATTGTCTACCTCTCCAGCTATGTCAGAAACTCTTGAGTTAAAGCTTTTACTTCTAATTTGGTGTGCTGTAGTGACAGTGATGTATTGATAACGCTATTTTGATTCTAGTGTAGGCGATTCCCCCCCCCTTCTCTATGTGTTTTCAGTTTTTGCATATGGAAAAAGCCTTTTCTGCAGATACTTCCTTCAAAAACACATCATGGTCTGGAAACTCCTTTATTAGTTAACTAGATTTCTAATTTGCTAGCTAGACGTGTAATTTGTCAGTGTAATTCCTTATAGTGGATAATATTCAGACTTGAAACAAACAAGCCAAAGGATTTCTTCTTCTGTATGCTGGAGATAATGAAGCAGCTGACATATATTTCACTTTGAACAGGAGGTAATTGAGGGCCAGCTGAGTGATAGGCAGAAAGCATCAGGGTGGAGACATAGGTGTCCTGCATAATTAGAGAAAAATTATGTGGAGCGATTTGTTCCAGCCTATTAACTGTTAATTTGTACATTTCAGAATTTTGACTCCGACATCAGCAGCGTGGGGATAGATGGGTGCTGGCAGGCTGACAGCCAGCGAATCCTCAACGAGGTGATGGTGGAGCACTTCTTCCGGCAGGGAATGTTGGATGTAGCCGAGGAACTTTGTCAGGTAACGATAAGTGTGGATGTTGAATGTTACAACTGTGGAAAATTATGCTTTGTGTGAGTGTCCTTATTTGAATGTTAATGTTCCAGGTGAATATTGAAAGTGTCAGAAAAATAGCAGCTTAATCCCATGTTTTCTTATGCTTTAACTAAAAACTGCCTTTGTTTTTCCAGGAATCTGGTCTATCGATAGATCAAAGTCAAAAAGAACCGTTTGTGGAGTTGAATCGAATATTGGAAGCATTAAAAGTTAGAGTTCTGAGACCTGCGTTAGAGTGAGTCTACTCAGGTTTTTTTCTCCCCCCTCTTTTTTTTTTTTGAATGCTTTTAACAAATCCTTATTTTTTCACTTTAAATATTGTCTTTAGCATATTTTGATGCGTTCATGTTTCTTCTTTGCGAGGTTTAGTTATTGTGTTCCCTCCCTGTGGACAGTGCTTAACTAAGGCTCTCTTAAATTAAGGATTAATTTGAATCATATGTGATGCCGATTTAAGGTTTTTGGGAAGGCAACATCACTTGGAGGAACAGTTCTATCACCATGATGGTACTTAGTAAATCATTAATGAACCTTATTTTTAAAGGTCCAATGTTGAAGGATACCAGGACTTGTTAAAGGTGTTGGGTACCACCAAGTCTTTTTGGCTTCACCAAGCCTTTGGGGTGAGCAGAACTTGGCTCAGGATCAAAGTTGTCACTTTTCCTCAAGTTGCCTCTCCCTTTCCAGCTAAGGGACCACAGGGTGGGAAGAGGGAGTGAAAGGATAGGTGTGTACTTCGTGGGCTGCTGCTGCTGCCAGGTAGGTGCTGATTAACACTGGATGAGAGGTGAGCTGCTGCTGGGAGCCTGCGCTCACAGCAAGAGCTGTTAGTGAGATTTCTTCTGAACAAAACGATTCAGTTAATGCAAGTCAGTGGATAATGCTGAACGCTCAGATGAAAACCAGTCTGGGACTATCTGAGGTCTATCAATCAACCTTAGTCCAGGATATTTTATTGACCTTAGTAGACTTTATAACCCTTAGATGTGTAAGCTGGTGCTCAAAGTGAATAGGAGGGAAAGGTGGTGAAATGTCTCATGGGGTAGTGTTTTATGATATACAGTAGTGATATGTAACTCTGCAGTACAATTTCAGAATAGCTTTTCTTTTAAACATAGTAAAACCCTAAGCAAACTGTCAGCCTATTTTTTCTTTTTTTTTTTTTTTTTAAAGTTGCAGGAGCTTTGGTAAGATTAGGTTTGTCTCAGAAGTAAGGAAAAAAACCCCAAAATAAACAAAAAAACCCAAAACAACTTGAAAGTGACCTTTTAAAAATAGAAACAATGAAATGAAAGCAAATTCAAAATTTCTGTGTTTCATTCCTAGCATAATTCCTATACTTAAGGTGCCTTTTTTGCATTATTCAATTAAGACCATTTTCCTGCAAACAAACATTTTCATTTCCCTTTAACATGAACCAACACAGGTATGATAATTTAGAGCTTACTGGCATCTAAACTAAGTGCAGGGATACTCTGATATTCAAACCGTGGTGTTCATGAACTAAATCCTGGATTATGCCCCTGGGTCATGCAAAATTTGACCTAAATATTTGGCCTTTGAATATAGTTACACAGGTGGAAAGCTCAGGTGGTTTATTGCTATTGAATTAGCTGATTGAAGGGAAGCAACACTGAAATGCCTGGTGTTAAAACTGAAACAGGATTTACTGTCAGTTGCACCACGTATTTCTTGTAGTTCAGTGACAGCTGTTGTAAAGGATACTCCTGAGGAACAGTAACTTGCTGCTTGTCCATTCACTTGAAGTCACTAAACTCATTTTAGCTCCAGTTTTCTAGGCCTTATGCCTAATTCGTTGCTGCTTAATCGTATCTTCTAGTTCCTGCAATGTGTTAAATATTTTTCAAACAGAGGAGAAGGCATGGCCTTTCTTCAAAGGAACCCTTATTCTGAAGCCAGTTGAATGAACAGAGAATAGAATGTATTGTCAGCACAGGTCTCCCTCCCCCACCCTGTCTCATTTCTGTTTATAATGTTTATTCTGTTTAAACTCTTCAATGCAAAAGCTATCTGCTTCTCTTTGCCAGCTGCTGGGCACAGAGGGTCCTTATTTATAGTGATGCTTATGTAAAACCCATGGTTGGTAGTGAGAATGATCAAAATGTGACAAAACTAGACACTTTAGGAGGTAACTGATGTCGCGAACGCCCAGTTATTTTGCAGAACCGCTGATGCTAGTGAAGATATTTCCCATATTATTTCCCAGCAGATGTGGGTGTTTGGGAGGAGAGATAGAAACCACTCCTGGAGGGACGGCATCTATGTGAGAGGAGCTTGGAGGGGTGGCATTGTGTTCTTTGGGCAAAAAGCTAATAAATGGCTAAAATTTGCATCAGTAACTACAGCTTTGGAGTGCATAAAAGCAGTCCCAAACTGGCCTGTTCTAGGGCCAGGCTACTGACAGTAGTGTTGAAGCAGAAAGCGGGTGTTACACAAGGATAATTAATTACAGTACTGTGAACCAGGAAGGGGAGTATAGCAGGGTTTGCCCATGCAAAATTCCAGAAGGTTGGGATAAAAACAATAACCAGTTTCTCTCGCTCTGCCAGTGCCCTGCAGTTGGTGCTCAGCTTAGCTCAGTGTTGGAAACGAAGCAAACACAAGTGGCTCCTGGTCACTGCCATCGAAAGGGAGTTGTCAGATTAATGACTTTTGAAAAAGACTTTCAAAGTCCTGTTGTGGTGCTAGAGAGAAGTTGGTATTTGTATCTGACTTAAAAAAACCAAAAAAACCCCCCAAAAAAACCACAACCTCTTAACAGTAGATTTTTCTTACTAATACAAATTCCAGCACTTATAAATACTACACTTCAGAATTAAATTTAGTATGACTGGCCATAACTTTGTTTTTTGGGGGGGAGGGCGGTGCAACTTGGCTTGTAGATGTCCAGTCTGGCCCTGCACCCTAAGCCGTATAATGTCTGTACCTCCACAGGATCCCATTAATTTGCAGTGACTCTTCTCCTTGTAATTTGGTGATGGAGGAGGGAAATCCATAGGTTGTTTTTTTTCTGGGTGGATTCTGGCCCTTCTTAGCCCAGGTGGGTCTCCATGTGAAAGCCTGGTGGGAATGACTTGCAGGTTCAAAGCTTTCGACTGTAATCTCCTGGGGATGAGGTATTGTCTTCTCTTCTGTCTGTAAAGCAGCAAGGTGCACAAGTCTTGGTATTTGCTGGGACCTATGGGTTATGGTTTAAACTTAATTTAATCTTTGCTAGGCTTTGTGAAATTCATTTTAACTAAATCCCATGTGGAAGCTGGAAGAGAGTTCTGTGTACCTGTGCTTGAATAATGTACTGTAAACTTTAAAAAAATTCAGATGGATTTTGAGTCTCAGAAGTGAAAACACTCTGAAAGTGTTATTCTGAGAGGAGGTAGGAAGACAGGTGTTGTGATTACTGATAATTTTGGACGGTGGTAAAGAATATGCGGGTTGAATGTTTTAAAGCTCACTTGTTGGTTTTTTGTCTTTCTATTAGAAAGAGGAACAGCATGTCCCAGACCAAACACCTCAGGCCTTGCTTCTGTGGCTGCTTTCTTCTGATACAAATCTGTGCTGCCACTCAAAGAGCTAAAAATGGAAAACCTGCCTAAAAGCTAATTTGGAAAAATAGACTCAATCTCAGCAAGATGAGGTACCATGTCATGTGGTTGCGAATATTGGCAGGGAGAGGATGGAGGCTCTTTTGATACAGTACAGATTAATATCTCATTAATGGGACTGTGGACTAGTCTTACTGTTTATTGGTAATAGTCTTTTGTCTTTCAGCTGCTTATTGGCCTACAGTTGTTAACTTCAGGCTCTTGTTTTCTTAGCTGGGAGTGAGCTTTACTGCTGCGATACCCAGTTTAAACCATGGACACTGATCATAAAACCAAAACAAATCCAACAAAAAAACCCTCATGGGTAGTGACTGTGCCCTTCCCTCCTGGTGGGGATTACAGTGGTGACAGTCTTTTGAGGCTGCTCATCTGAAACTGCTTGAAATAAGGGACAGTGGGGCTTGTTCTTAGTTCAAAGGCTACATTTTTCACTGCTGCCCACTGAAAGGTTGCTGCTGTCATTAGAAAGCCTTGCCAGTAAAGTCAGACTCCTGACACTTTCACCACCACAAATCGAAAGTAGGTACTTGCTCATTCATGCTACATCTTAATGCAGAAGGCTAACTTGCATTGCAAGCTTTACCAGTACTGTAAGAGTGCTTAATTTTCTTATTTTAGTAGCAGTTGAAAAGAACAGAAGCCTCACATACCTCTTCTTTTTAAGGAACAGAGACTACCTCACTTCCTGCTGAAAAGTGAAAAGCTCTTTGCTTAATGGGGCCCCCACAGTGAAAATAGTATAACTAATTAACACTAATGAGAAACAGATGTACTGAAGAACATTGAAACTTAAAGTTCTTAAGAGAAAGATTGGATTGATTTAGGCCTGGGTAAATTGAATTAAGAGTAAAAAAAAAAACAAACCCAAAACACAAAAAACCCAAAAAGGGATGAATAAAATTTAAATAATAAAATAACTTTTTATGAAATGCTTTGGAAATTCCAGTTCATTTACTTGGCGCATGTTTAAGAATTCTTCCATGTTATTTGGGAGCCAAACATTAGTGTTGTCATAGTGAATGAGACCTTGAAAGCGAGAAATATTTTTTTATTGTCCAAGTTGAAAATAACACAGAAAGCAAAGTTTAAGCAGGATGAAGTATGATAATTAAACTGATTTCCCTTCCCTCTGTCCCCCATTGTAAGGTCTTGGTAATGTCTATTTTTGAGGCCCCTGTAGACAAACTTCCCTTCTCCAGGGCAACATACGGACTCATATAAACATAGTGGCGTAGAGGAAATGTGTGGCGAACAGGGAAGTTGGAAAATACGTTCTTGATAGGCTTGGTCAAACTTCTTCAATGAGCAGCTGAAGATTATCTGTAATTGTTAAGATTCAGAGTGGTACTAGTCGAAATACGGTAGATTCTAGCTATTTCTGCCTTTATATCGTGCCTAATTCAGCCTTCTAGCCTGTGCCTGTTGAATTTTGCAGAGGTTAACCTGTACAGCACCTGTACACCAGAAGTACCATCGTTCACACGTTGTGTGCCCTGTGTAGCTCCGTTACTTGTAAGGGTCTTGCCTTTTTCTGTGCTCTGTATAGACTCATAGAAGTTCAGTGAGCATTTGTATTCTCCTTGAAATAGGTGGTTGATAATTGTCATAATTTCATATGGTGTAGGCTGATACTTAATTACTCTTGTGTCGTGTCCCATTATACCTCCTCGCTGCTTCTAGGTGGGCGGTATCGAACAGAGAAATGCTTATGGCACAGAATAGTTCGTTGGAATTTAAACTACACAGGTTATATTTCATTAGTTTATTGATGGGTGGAACAGCAAATCAAAGAGAAGCACTTCAGTACGCGAAAAACTTCCAGCCGTTCGCCCTAAATCATCAGAAAGGTAAGTTTTTGGTAACATTGAGGGGATTTAAAGCACTTGGATGTGGCACCTCAAAATATAAATCCTGCTCCAAACATATTTTACGTCATTATTTTTATTTTGTTAGAGGTTTCTTATTTTTGTATTTAACATGTATAACCTGAATCCTTACGATTTGAATGAACTCCTCTTTTCTTTTTTAAAAAGGGCCCAAAATTGTATTTTAATACATGCACATTTGCTTAAGTTTAAGGTTTTTGACTCTTTAAATAATACTTAGATTACATCCAGACTAGGCCTGCTGCCAGGGTAAGGTGTTAAAAATGCACAGAAACATTCTTGGAATAGTCATCTGCTATTTTCTGCTGCGTGGGGTAATATAAAGAGAAACGAAACTTTGGAAAAATGGAGAAGATGTGAGTTAAGTGAACTATCTTAAGCTAAGTCCAGTAAAGCCTAGTTTTTTAGGGCACTGTGTGTGTCAGCTCACAAAAAAGTAAACTTGTTTTAAGCAAATTAGTAGGCAGCATGCAGGTGCTTGTAGAGGGGCAGACAACCCCTCCCCGGTCTATCCAGAGTGGACTGGAGCTCTTGTAGCTATGGACTTCTGTTCTGTGATGGCTTTCGTTGTTATTTTGTGGTGAGGATGTGCATTACTGATACGGTGTATTTGCCTGTTTTCCATGTAAAAGCTGAAACTGTAGACACTAGCTTTTATTCATAGTATAAAATAACTAACCATTCCTGGTCCCTTGCAGATATTCAGGTTTTGATGGGCAGCCTGGTGTATCTGCGGCAAGGTATAGAGAACTCTCCGTACGTTCATCTATTAGACGCAAACCAGTGGGCGGACATCTGTGACATTTTTACAAGAGATGCCTGTGCTCTTCTGGGGCTGTCAGTTGAATCACCTCTCAGTGTTAGGTATGCTGGTTTTATTTGCTTTTAAGACCAGATATATGGTGTTTTGGTTTCTATTTCTTGCTGAGGACAAAAGAAACAGCTTTTCAGAAGTAGTCTCATCTTGCTTGTATTAAATAAAGAGAGTGGTTACAATTAACTGACAGGATTTGCAAAGATTAGAAATCGGAGGTAGTAGGTAGATTGAATTTGACTTCCATAGTTTAGACATCAGCGTGAAAGATGAGGATGGCAATCAGCCAGTTATTCCCACAGCAAATGTGTGAAAACTGTCCCTGCTGTTTAACTGCAAAAAAACTCGCAAAACTCTGGCCATAATTCTGTCAGCATTTGATCATCTTGGGGTTTAAACCACACTTTACTTGTTTTCTCCATAGAGGAATGCTTAAGAATTATGATTTTTAGCTGCTAAAATTTCCAAATTGTTTGCTGGACCTCATTTGTAAAAGAGAAAGAGGCACTTTTCAAGCTCAGTAGCTAATCTGACAAAATGCAAATCTGTAGGAGGCTGTTGCAAATGTGAAGAAAACCCAATCTAATCTCCTTCTAGCTTCTCTGAAGATAAAACAGATTAGCTGCTATTTAGCCTTTGGATGTCAGTTCCCCTAATACACTCCCCTGATGTTCTCATTTTCATTTCAGACATTAAATAAAAAATAAATTATATGCATCTTTCTGGGGTAGATTTGGTACTTAGCAGAAGCTTCACTACCTCTTCTTTTTTGTTTTGTGGTTTTTTGTTTTTGGTTGGTTTTTTTTTACTGTTTGCATGTTACTATTATTAGACTTCTGTGCTTAGTTTAGAGCTCTTAAAATTGTCAAGCCTTCTGCTTCTCCTGTTTGCACCTCTGTCACAAAATACAACAGAAGCAACAAAAGGACCATTTTCAGATTAATTGTCTTTCTACAACAAACGTTACGAGTTTGTTTGAGGGGTTTATAGGTGTTTAAAACTTCTGCCTCTTTTTTTGCTTTTCATCTTTTTCCCGTTTCGGTCAAATTAACAGCAATTCTTTACATTTTAATTGCTCGTGCACTGATGCTGTAATACAGTTTTCAGTGCAAATGGCCAAGAGATTTTCAGTGAAGTGGAAAATCCCTGTTACTGACGTTTGGATCGGTTGGATGCTTGTTTTGTGCCTGGTGTGAAATCGATTGCACTGAAACGTATTTACTGTATAGGTGGTATCGATACTCTTGTTATAAACAAGACTGTTCTAAACTGGGGTGACCTTTGAGTGCTGCAAATCTTTTAGTAATTAAACCAGCTTGAAGTTAAATCCCTGCCATGAAATATATTGCTTTCTAGAACATGAGTAGTCGCCACTTTTTTTTTAAAGGCTGATTGGTTTCTCCAGTATTTATCTAATCCTGTACAAGCCTTCTGGTCTGAATTACTGTGTGGAGACAGTGGGAAGACCCTTGTTGTACTAAGGAGGTCATGGTTCAAGGTCTTGCAGGACTGCAGGACACCATTTGAATTTACTGTTTACTTCAGTAGTTGTACTCTTAAAGGGCTCTTCCAGAGATGTTTTCATACAGAACGATTAAAGCAGTAATGCTTTTATTTCTACAAATACTATTTATCTAAACTTTCCACAGGTTTAGCACAAGTTACACTCAGTGCTGAAATAACCAAAAAGCAAAGTGTAAGGATTAAAATGGACAGTTGGAGGTGAGGGATATAATTTATTTTTTTTTTACATTTTTTTAAACTTAGTTGAGAGATTCCTTGGTTTCAGGCCCATCCATCCCAAGTAAACTAGCCAGAATGTTCCTACAGAAACATAAAAACAAGTTTCTGGAGGGGCAAAGTGCAGAGGAAGTTTGTGACTCCTGTAGACAATAAAACTTGCACAAATAATAAAATACTCTGCCAAAGAAATGGAGCAGGCTCCTACCAAGGTCAAATCCTGTTTCTGTGCTGCTGATTTCCAGGTCTATAGTACTGTCATTAGACTTAAATCCATCAAACCATCTGTTAATTTGTGGAAACTCAGTGTCATGCTTTCTTTTGTAACATAGTAAAATATTTCAAAATAATGTGGTAAGTTCTGACAACGTGTAACTCCCAGAGCGGGCTGAACTGTTGGGACACTGACTTTGTTGGGCTGTGTACTGCCATTCTCGTTACAGGCTGTGGCTTCTTTCCTTTAACTTGCCTTCCTATGTTTTTTCTACATTTGTTTTCTTGATTTAAGTTGAAGGTGAGAGACATGTTTCTTTACATGGTAATTACATATAATTAAAGGATTATGAGTTGTGTGTACGTGTGGGTTATGTGGAAACTCTTACGCTGCATGGACTCTTCCATAGCTAAGAGAGCAACTGCCTGTATAAGCTAACACGATGCCTTCCTCCTGTACAGCTCAAAATCAAAGTACGTGGTATAGGAAATCAATTAATTATAAGACTCAGAGCAGGGATTAACTGTTCATTTCCAGTCCAGAATGACATGACATGAGGGCCCTGGCCTAAGATGCAGGGTAACTATAACATGCCCCCAAACTCTTGCTTATTATATTTGAAGGGAGCTTAGAAGTACAGACAAGAACTGAATGAAGTTGTACTACACTCTTGTGTCCCAGTTAACCTTTGAAGTAGAAAAATGCTAGTTTCCTAACAGGCACCTTATGTTAACTTTTCCTTTTTCTGCAGTTTTTCAGCAGGTTGTGTAGCGTTACCAGCTCTAATTAATATCAAGGCAGTTATTGAACAAAGACAGTGCACAGGTGTTTGGAACCAGAAGGATGAACTACCGGTGAGTTGATGCTGAGCTGTCCCAGGGGAGATTTTTAATGGCAAATGCTGTTGTCACATTTCTTTTCTACTGAATGTTAAGGGAAGGTACACACGGCTGCCACCTCCAGCAGCTCCTGGGCTTGGGGCTTCCTCCTCTACAGAGACCTTGGGGTCTTGCCCCAGGCTGATGGACATGGCTGCTGATTTCCCATTTTAGGTTCAACCAGTAGCAAAGCTGAGCATGAATCGCAGACACCCACGCGCGCACACACACACACACACACAAAGGATTTTGATATGACCGGCTATGCAGGCTGCCACAGACGAGGCGCTGCCTTCAACAGCACCCACTACAGGACTTGCATAAACAATCAATATAGACAGCCAAGATCTCTTCCTCCTCTTTGGCTGGTAAAGATTGGAATTCACTGGTGACAGCACACACCCAACACTCAATAGATGCAGAAGCAAATGCATGTTCACAGACCCTCAAATACTGGCATGGTGCCTTTTATATCCCTCTCTGGCCATTCCTCTCCGATCCGGTTCCCCTGCGCGTTCCTCCTGCAGATTGTATGGTTCTACTGACCTCCTTTCCTCAGAGACCCTCTGGTTTGCATTCTTACCTGTTGCAAAGTCCAGGTTTGGTTGTAGTTTCTTGATGACCTGTTAATAAGTGTGGCTGACGAGGTTGTTTCTTGTTGTCTCCATTATGTTTGTCAGGTTTATGTATCTCAGTTTTGTTGCTCTTCCTTTTACTTGTTATCCCCTTTCACATTGAAAAGGGCTTTGATCAAATGACCGTAACAAACCAGATGCTCTCACCTTCCACTTAGCCTTACACTGAACGTATGCGATGTTTCTATATAACTGGAAAGGAGATGCATCCCACTGAGAAACATTAACTTCCCCTAGCTATACTTGAGCTCTGTCCATGAGTTGCTTTGCACTAACTCTTTATCAGGCAGACAGGAGATGAAAGAATTAGTGCTGCATCTGGGGACATGAGAATTGAACTGAGATCCAGTGCGTTATCTTCCAGCTCAACTAATTTGTATCAGTTGAAATGAAGTTCAGTTGTTATGAAACCCCAGTTTCCCTTTATAGCTCTTACCAGGTGTGTGCAGCTCTCCAGTGGCCTGCTCTTGATTTGGGAAGAACCTATTTAGTGCAAACTGGGCATGAACTGAGTTAGCCTCTTTGTAGCTGGAAGAGATTGATTTATCGTGTAGGTACGTGTGGTGAGTTTCTCCCAGCTATGTTTTCTGTAACACTGAGTGTGTAACCTCCGAGTGTGACAGATTCGTCCCCTGCCGTCCAGACAGGAATGTTTAGCTAGGGAGCATTTGGGAAAAGATTTTTGTCAGATGCAGATCAGTTAATAGTATTTATATGCCTCCTTGCGTATTCTAAACTTAAGTGTCTCTAGCGTGTACTGCTAAGGCAGCGTGGGGATAGGAAGCCTTATTTTCATCAAGCAAACAGAGATTAAGTAGCATCAAAAGGTTATGTTGTCAGGTTTCTTTGAAGGTTAAAACTGTCAGAACTGAGAACTGGTCAGAGCCAGGAGCTTCAGGTACAGAAGTGGTGATTTTTGCAGTTCTCAGTAGATTGCTGAAGTCTCGGATGACTTCTTTTCTGTGAGATGTCCCTTTCTGAAGTCATTTGGTCCCAATGGCAAGTGCTGTGCTGTAGCAGTGTCTTCTGTGTTGGTACTGAAAATGAATGATTCTGATACACATCACTATTGACATGACACGTAGGTGTTGGGAGAATCTTTCAAAAAGCTGTAGAACATCAACATAATCAATCCAAGGGTTTTTCCTTTTTCCTTTTTTTTTTTTAAGTCATCTCCCTTAAATGAGATCTGTTATCTAAACCACTTTGAAAATCACTGGCTAAGAAATACAGAAAGTCTTGTTGGGTCACCAGCTCAGCTTTCCTGCCAAGGCATAGATCTGCCCTAAAATGTTCACTTGTCCTTTGGCAGAGTACTCTGCTGCTTTGGGGATGGGAAACAGCAACATAGAACACCATTTTAAGACCACAATTAAGTATTTTTGGCTGTGAAATTGTCAGGCATCCACACAATGGATTTTGCTGCCTTCACAGCTGAATTGTGAAGTTTGCTAAGTAAGGGTCATGACCTAAAAGGGATAATTGTCTGGAAATGTAGTTTCCCAAGATAAATTGTTATATCAATTTCTTTCACAGATTGAAGTGGACCTTGGTAAAAAGTGCTGGTATCACTCAATATTCGCCTGTCCCATTCTTCGTCAGCAAACAACAGATAATAATCCACCTATGAAATTAGTCTGTGGTCATATTATATCAAGAGATGCTTTGAATAAAATGTTTAATGGCAGCAAGTAAGTACCACTTTTACTTCAAGCAACATATAGACAAAGACAAATCTTAAGACTAGAATACTGTGTTTCGGGAAAACCGAGTCCATAATTATGTAATTGGTGGAAGCCTGTTAATCTTACAGAATGACTTAAAAGCCAGATAAACTGGGTTGATGTGCTGGAGAAAAGCCTAATAAACCCTCTGATGTTGTAGAAAGTGAGATTATGCAAGGAATGCCACGAACAGAGTAGTTTTCCAAGTTGTAAGTACCGTTGTGTTGTCTTAAATTCAAAATGGAGGCTTTTACACACACAGTTTTCCGTTGGGAGCAAGGTTAGTAATGCATGAAACTTCCCTTAAAAAACAAAATTAAACCTCTAGGGAAATGCGGCTTAGTAATTGAGCAGGTAGTTAAATTATCGCTGTGGAAATACTCCTCCTTGGATATCAGTGGGGTGCCTACAGGCTTTTGGGAAGGAGGAAATGAAATGGAAGGGAGAGCGCTATACAGATTTCCTTGAGGAAGAACCACTAGTAATTTGAATTAAATATATGCAGCTTCCGTGGGGGCTGTCAGCTTAATTTAGAGCCATAAGCTGTTTTGCACAATCCAGCGTGACGCTATGAATGAAAATGTCGAGTGATGCTTGTGTTCTTTGCCTTGTTAGAAAAGCCTAGAGGTATGCCTTCATGGGTGACTGTAGCCATTTTAAGCCAGTAAAACTTGCTGCTATGCTATTTCTGTCCCTGATCGCTCATTCCCGATGCTTTCATTGATCAGCTTTAGTGACAGCACAGCTCTTGGGGAGGGGGGTGTGTGGAAATGGATCAATGCTAGAAGAAATACTGTAAGCAGCTGGAATAGTCTCGGTGGAGACCTCAGCAGGGGAGGCCGGGCTGACCTCTTTAGCCAGGAGGAGCTGCTCTAAGTGGATTGTAAAATCACAGCATTTTGGGAACTAGACAGTAAAACGCACTGAGGAAGTCAAAGTGAAAGCTACCAGCCTGTTTAAAATTACTAAAAGGCAACAAACTAACCCAGAAGTAGAAATAATAGATTAATCATGAAGAGTAATTTCTTGGTGTTTAATAATTCAGAGGTGTGTGGGTGAAAGGTGAGAAAGAATATAATTAGAATAAAAAGTGTGATAAGGTCTCTCTCGGCTAAAGGTGACTTTTAATAGGGCCAAATCAAGCATTATGGCTTAAGGTACACTTGTTTCATGCTACAGGGGAAGAAAGAGGAAGGGCTACCACTGCCAACCCGATACCTTTGCATCAGATGAAAAAGCTTAATGCTCAGTTGTCGCACATTGCCGTGATTCTAACACGTTGTCTTTGTCCCCAGATTAAAATGCCCCTATTGTCCGATGGAACAGAGCCCTGGCGATGCCAAACAGATATTTTTCTGAAGAAAAGTTTCATTATGCAGTTTGTAAGTGACACTCTGGATTTCAGGTGCATTTCAGGAGAATTAAAACACACTTGTTCCATTTTATGCAGCAGACTGAGGACTCCTATGTTTGTATAAGCTAATGCTACAGAAACTTTGCCAACATTTAGTATATACATACCAAGTGGAAATGCTACAGAAATACAATTACCATAGGGCTTTACTATACTCTTGGTCTCCATACCTGATCAAGTTACTACACCAGCAGTTGTCATTCAATGCAGGTTTTTGTACTTAATTATATGGTGACTTTTTACTTTTTAAAAGCAGAAATTGGTCACCCCCATTTGTTTAATATTCTTCCTGCTTTTATTCTGTCATTCTATTGATAACTGTCACCTTAGAGAATGTTTGTGGAAAAAGTTTTATTTCCTGTAATGTGTACATAATTAAAGGTAAATACTTCAGAAAAAAAAAAGTTTGATAAATTGAATAGTGGTTATAAAACTAAAACTAATTTGTATTTTTTTCGCTGAAAAAGCTGTGATATATTCTGAGTTTTTCTTTCAAACATTTTTTCAACTTTTACATAGAATTCAAAGTAAATGTGCATATATATAAAGTATATAAAATATATAGCCCCAAGGGGCTACCTGTTAAAAATCCATCACTAATTTATAAGGGTGATGTTGTGGCTAAATTACTACTGGAGCAGAGAGGGAATAGGAAATCCTGTTCCTTTTGGTTTCACGATCGAGAAGTGTTTGTGTAAGAGAACATTCAATAAATTCTGAAGTGGAAATGCTTTTAGTCAATGACATTTGCTCTCTGGCCTTTGTAGTCATGTTCTTTGAACTTTGTATTCAGGATTAGGCTATAAATGTCATGTTGCTGTATAGTTTAATAGTCATTATAGTGTGCTATTTATAAACAGTTATCAAAACCAAATAAATTGTAGAAGTATTCATTGTTAAATGGGGGAAAAGCATGTTCTGATGCAACCTACTGATCATGAGACTGCACTTGGCAGAACTGGGCCCTACATCATATATTAGGAGGTAGCAAGTTTTCTGTAGCTTGAGAACACTTTGCTTCTAGCCTTGTTTTTGTAGTAGACTATTACTGCCATTGCCACTTTTTCTGCTAAATTTGTCATATTGTTGACTAGGTAAATTTGTACTCATAAACAAGATGTAGATCATGGCAGTTAAATCTTTTCTAGTGTGCATATATTTGTATTTATTGCACTGTCCTATAGTAGGGCAAGCAGCCATAAGGCATGCAAAGCTACATGTAAAATTATATTTCTGTATTGTGTAGTTAGAAAACAAAACCCCAAGCTTATATGGTTGAATACTGACACACTGGTTGAATGCACTAGCACAATGCACTACACAGAAGACCATCTTTGAGAAATCTACACCTTTTGAATCTGTATGTCACCTGACTTGAGAGACTTGAGTTGGACTCTATCAGATCAGTGACAATGGACATCCCTAAAGAGACGTTAAGAGGAGCAAGTCAAGGCACACAAATTTTAAACTTTCGATGTGTTTGATACATGTGAAAAATACAGGTGTTTGATTTTTCTGTAAAAAACCTAAGCTGTATTCACACTGAGTTCAAAACAACCGCGTTACCAAGTGGTAAAATCAACAATAAACGGGTGAGGATATTATTTTCCATGTAGGTTTCCTAGTCTTGCTGAAATTGCTTTTAATCCGTTCTTTTGAGTTGAATTGCTTAATGCTTTGGATTTATGTGAAATGGCATATCAAGTGTTTTTAAAAAAGAATAATAACAAAACCCCCAAAAACCACCCTGAAGTGTAAGCGCTGCATCTCTTTCTCTGTTACACGGCCGGTATTTTGGCATTGCTGTGAACACCGGTTAGTGCTGACAGTGCCTATAATGCAATTGAGTACAAAAATGGCACAGTTATTAATAGGGTACAAATTCAACTTGGGTATTAGCATGTTTTTAATACAAAGCGGTCCTGTTTTTACTTTTAAATAGTGCATGTTACAGATCCATAGCTAATTCAGAACCTCGGCTGTTTTCACCAGATAATTGCAGTTCTTCTAGCTGTCTATGTGTTTACTTAAAAATAATTGCTTGCAGTTTTGAAGTTCCACCAACAGATGATGCTAGCAGTTTAGTATAGAATGTGCTTCCAGGAATGGGACGTTGTGCTGGGCATTTGTGAAACACCTCTACATTGTGGTTGTTACAGCTATCCAGTTTGGCCTTTGATGTGCTTCTGGTAACTAGAGAAAGTGCTTGCACAGGGAGAAGTGAATACGCTGAGGTTTTCATACTAAAAATACAGTTAGCACCTGTTACACATACTTTTTTTTTTTCTTTTAACAGTGTTTGGGGAATATCCATAGTAAAAAAGTATTTGATTTTAAAACTACAGTGGTCTCTGAGATCTATCTCTAATACTTTTGGACCAGTTTGTGAAGCCTTTAACTAGTCCTTTTGTGCAGCAAGTGCCTTTTAATGAGACCTTTAACAAGAGTAAAGAGACTCATCGTGCTTGTATCTGTATTGAGATCACTGGGTCATTTCTGCATTCTGCATTGGGCTTGCAACCGGTAGCTTCCCCTTCCTTTACAAAATGCATCACAACAGCAGCTCTGCAGCAACAAGTGCACTAGCTAGTAATGTAGATAGGTCTTAAGCCAAGAATTTTTTTTCCATGCTTATATAAAAGGTTTAGTTTAGCTTATGGGTGCTCCAAAAGTAATGGATGGTTATAAATCTGATTTCCGTAGCAGTGGCTTGTTAGTAGTGTTAGTTATGTGTCTATTAATAGACATATTACATTAACTCTATTAGTAGAGTTTGAGTTACTGTAAACGTCTCAAACAGGAAATCTTGTGTGATCTGTTCTTGTGGGGTTTCAAGTCTGACTTGTGGTATAAAACATAATCAAACCTTAAAATCAGATAGTAGGAAATGAAAATAGTACATATCCTTGATCTCAAATGGTATTGGTTGTTTTTTTATCATACTATGACTCATTAACACAAAGCTCACATCTGTATTTCCCATTAGTACTGTCGGTGACCAGATGCTCTATGAAGTGTTTTTGAATTAAGGAAAGTCTTTTCCTTCAGTGTCTTTAGCACTACACAGTGCAAGTAGACACGGCTGAACAACCAATCTTCCCTGCTAAAAATGAGTGTTTCTCTGCTGCAACACTGTATTGATTTCAGTCTTCTATCCATAAATCAGGTTAATGTATGTGTGTAGAAGCTGCAGTGAAAACTGTGTTAAAAGTAATGAGTTAGAACTTCTGATCCCTGTTAGCTTAGACCTGGCTCCATCCTGTTGCTTTCATTCTTCCTAACATTTTACAGGATGGCTACTGCTAAAATTTAAGGTTGAAGTTACTGATGACTACTCAGAGCCAACTTGCTGAGTTTAACACAGTAAGTTTGGGTTAGATTTTGCTTGCAAGGTTTGTTTGCCTACTGCGTGGTACTTTCAGTGCTTCTCGCTGCAGAGATTGATTTGTCTGTAGGGGGAGAAAAAAATCATGCTCCTTATTCCATCCCAACTCTTGCACTTTTCCTTTTGTGAATAGGAGACTGCAGTATAAGGAAAGGTGCCTTGAGAACAGAAGAAAAAAAAAAGTGTGAAAAAAGAGAGTGGCAGCAATGATCTGAAGTGAGTAAAGCTGGAATGTAGTGTTAAACTATTATTCTGAATTTAATTCAAGCCCTAATATATATAAAGGTAGAGTGGTTTACAAAAATTCATAAGCGAGAGAAGTATGATTTAATATTCCTTTATGACTTCATGTTTGCATTAAATTAGGAGTCCTATAGGGAAACACTGAAACTGGAGTTGTTTGCAGCCAACTATAAGCTCTTACTGAATACTCCTGGGCCTGTGTGCAGGAACTGGTGTTTTCAGATCACACTGACTTGTAGTAGTTTTTAGGGACAAATTTGAATATCTGTGTATTCAAATGCAAAAGCCCTAGTAGTGTTGTCCACTTCCTATTCCGCTTTAGAACTAAGAATTTTTCACATTCTAGAGGGTTATTCTGAATGCAGCCAAACAGCACAGTGCCAGTGCGGACCAGAACAAAACTCAGCGCTGGAGGTGGTGGGTGCTGTGACCTGGACTGGAGTGAGTAAAGCTCAGCCTTTGAAATGGGTATCGACGCTTCTCCTGCATTTCATCTGCCTCGTGTTTATTTTCAGATTTAGTGACACTGCTGTTGCTTTCTTCCTTCTTACAACTTGTCAAGTTATCGCTGTGGGTTTTCTTTTACTTTGGCTAAAGAAACAAAGGGATGGGGAAGGTGCAAATAGCATCTCAGTTCAAGTCTTAAACATCACCTGTAAGACATTTGCATGTGGGAGGAGGAATTAAATATACAAACACAGCTATTTTGTCTGACAATTTTCCCCCCTTAGCACTGGGAGTAAATTCCAGTATTTTCCAGGGTTTCTAAATTACACGGGAGGTTTCCAGGAATGTGGAGCACAAGCAGATGCAATAGGTCTCCCACAACAAAAATCATACGTATTCAATTTATTCAGCACATCTCAGGATGGGAGTTCAGTGATGGATAGGTCATGCTGACCCTGCATGTCTAATAGATTTGATTTCAGATGAATCAGAAGGAAGAAACCTAGTTACAGGAAGGTCATATTTCACTGTCTCATTACAGAAACCTCTGGAAGAACAGTAAATCTTTCCTCACCTGATTCTGCTTTTCTGTCTTGAGTACTAAACAGCAGCAAGGGTATGGTTTCTATGGGTTGGCTTCCAATCACTTGCATAACACGCTCCACAGTGTAAGTCTGAGGAGTCTGGGTTGAGCTTAGGAGCCTTCACTGTGACAGGTCATACCTCAAATACAGGTTTGGACAGACAGAGTGACTTTAACTCACCAGTCCAGTTACTGGCTATTCTGGGGTCATCTTGGCTGCATTATTTCTCTGGACCTTACTTATCAAAATGCTTCATCCCTCTGAAATATTTCAGACTAAGTGAAGCACTAGATGAGGGAGAAGCAGGTGTCTAACAAAGGCAAAAATTCTGGATGCTCATTGTTCTGGGGACATTTGATGCCTCTCTCAGCTTCATGGGGCTTTCAGTGACTATCTTGTACCCTTTTTTCTTTACTAGTTGAAGTCTTGCTTAAATTGTAAATCAGCTCTTACTCTGTCCACCATTAAGTGTTAACTCCTCGGTTTGTCTTTAGCCCATCAGCTTCTGAGCTGCTCCACTATTGTTTTTCCCTGACTGCTATTAGGTAATGCTCAACCTCTGAACAAAATTATTCCTTCCACTTCTCTTTGAAATCTTTCCATGTCTCAGACTTTCATTTGCCTCACACTAACCTATAACAGCTCCCAGCTTTTGTCTCTGCACCTGGTACAGTGGCCTCACTGTGTAACCTAGAACCTCCTCCACAAACTATAAGCGAAAAGCTGTCAGATCTGTAGGGCCTGTCCACCAACAGGTTCCTGCGTGGAGAAACAAACACCCTTGAGCAGCTTCTCTAGGCTCCAGCTCAGCCAGTCCTACTCCTTTTATCGGTGCAAGCAGCAGCCCAGGCTTCTTGCTCAGCCGCTGCTACTCAGCCAGTTTGCTCTGAACTTGATTTGCTAGAGGCATCCACGTGCCTTCTAGCTTGATGCTGGGGTAGTCACTAATACAGCAGGGCTGGAGTTGCTCTCGGCTTCTTCCCTTCTCACCGCTGTGCTGATATTTGCATCTGGTTATTAAGGTTTTGGTGCTAAAGATGTGGTTTGGGTTTTGCCTTCTATTGGTGGCTTGTTAGTAGGGACGCAAAGGTGAATGTTTGTCTTGTGAAGAAAGTTCAAGTCTTACAAAGCTGATTATAAAGTTCCTCAGCTTTTCATGTAAATGGAAAACTGAACAGGCCTTCTCGAGCTATAGATTTAAATCCGAGATGCAGCGCTGGCTAGGGCTGACCTGAACTGGAAGATGAATCGCTCGTGGGACTGCGTGGAAGGTAGAGCTGGGGAAGGGGGCTCAGTTGTGCTTTGGAGAGCTGTGCTGCATCACCGCCTCTGCCGGAGGGTTCCCTGGCAAAGTCAGTCTGGTGGTTTGAAACGAACTTCTTGTGGATGTGTCTGCCTGTGAGGCGTTCCTCGTTTTGGGGATATTCAGCATGAAACTTGGGGCAGTGACTAAAGAGGAGTAAGTGCTCATTCTGGTGTGTGCCCCAAGCTGCTGCCTCTTGTTCCCTCGGCCTTCTGACCTTCCGCAGAGGTGACTTTGCTGGTTCACAGCAGTTCAGACCAGTGTATTTTGAAAACATATTCAAATCTTAGCGGTTCACAAATAGAAAAGCCCATGTAAGAAGAGACAAATGAACAAGTTTTACCCCTGGGTATACTGAGAGGGACAACAGTCCATGGCCATGTACTTGTAGTATCTCACAGAAAGTCCACAAGTGGAGAGTCAGCTAAGCTTTTAAAATTCGTTCCTTAATAGGTTTTTGCTAACTCATGATACCTGTTACAATGGAACAGAGGGATCTACTGATCCTTTATCTGCAGTTTGCAGCCAAGCTTAATATGCAGTTTGGGTGCTACATAGGCCCCTTTGGTGATCTACAGATTCAAGAACCAAAATCAGAGATCACCAAGATGTATGTTTTAAAGAGATGCAAAGACATGAATGAAGATAGAGAATTGAAGATGATGCCTGCCTGATAGCAAGTAAGAAGCTGGAAGCTGCTAATAGAGTTCAGTGAACAGTCATGTATTTTTAATACCTTGATTATACCCAGGAAAAAGCCATGCCCTCCTAGCTTACAGCTGTGATGATATTGTCCAGTAATCGGCAGGCAAGAGGATTGGTAGTGTGCCCATTAACTGGGCTTTTTTTATATGAAACATACCCTCTAAAGAAGGAGTGTGCTACACAGGCAGCAATATTGCAATCAAAGTCCTTTATTAGGAGTGTTGAGACTGCTGGGAACCTCCTAGGTTCATGAATTTATGAACGAAGGCTCCGATTACCCTCAAAGATGAGGTTTCCTTTAAGGCTGTGGAAGCAGAGCTGGAAGCAGTAGACACTAGTTGTGGTGGGCAGATGATGGCCGGTATTTATCTGGGGGTGCGATACCCGGAGGCACGCTGGGCCCCGAGGATTGTGCCGAGCAGGGTGCACCCCGGGGCACCCTGAACCACAGAGCGCGGCTTGGAGGTTCGGCAGCATGAGGTGTGCGTCGAGGGAGGTGGGAGGTATCCCAGAGTCTCCCGAGTTTGGCGTTCTGGTTAAAAGAGATCAATGATATTCTGCGATTCTGAACTAAAGTCATAAATCAGCAGCCCCAACTGGGCAGTGGATTTCGTGCTGTGTTCAGGAGGGTAATTAGAACTGTCAGTGCTGTAATTTTTTTTTTTCCTAGATGATTTCCTGTGCAAATTAAGACTACTAAAAAATCACAAATAAACAAACCCTCTCCCCAAACCAGGCACACGCTGCTTCCAGTTCTTCACTACCTTCACCTGCGGTGTCAGGAGGGCTTTGATCTCACTGCAGGACTGGGGGTCTCAGTGCAGCATGGCACAGTGGTAGTTAATGATGCCCAAATATATGTATTTTGCATTGTTTAGGGTATTAATTTGCTCTGTTTATCATGCATTAGGATTCCATGTGGTTTCTGTAGTGAGGAATTTGTTGTACGTGTGCTCATCTTATTGAAATGCTTTTTGATTTTTTTTTTTTTTTTTTTTAAATACCCATATCCTGTTTTTCACTACAGGACTGACCTCTGTAGGCTCTTGTAGCAGTAGAACTACCAATACATATTTAACCTGTGGATCATGAAATAATATTTTAAAAAAATAGCATAGCTTACAGGGAGTAAAATACAGAAAAATGCTTCTGCTAGGTTTTCTGTTCGGTGTTTAACGCTATACATTTAATCTTGGTGTGTGTCACGTACCGCACTCAACCACCGCGCTAGAGAAAACGCGTTCTCAAGGAAATGCTTCCCATGCACAAGAAGTGGCCTTTTGTGGGGAAACAGCTGACGTGTGCCGTCAGATCATTTCTTATTCTTTCTACAAAACCATTGAAAAGAACGGGAGTGGGAGGGGAAGGTCACTGTGGGAGTGGGGAGACAATCTGAGTTGTTGGAGGAGGATTTAGGTTTGGGGGACAGCGCGGGGTCAGGAGGAGCATTGCCCAGCAGCCTGGGTTATAGAAACGTGGGATGAGGTAGACTACAGCTCTAGTGCAATGTGAAAAACCAGGATAAAATGATTGAGAACGGCGATGAAGGGGCTGTAGAGGATGTTACCGGTGAGGTAGTGATGTTCCGACCTTTTGGAAACTTTTGCAGAAATGCTTTATGAGTTAAGGCTTTATAATTGAAACCTAGCTCAAACCAAGAGCCTCTGGGACAAGCTAACGATAAAATTGATGCTCATAGGAGACAGAGAAAATGTATGAGCTTTTCATTTGTATGGTTGGAGCTGGCTGTAGGATGAGATTGGACTGGTTTAGGTAAACATAATGTAAAAACCCAGGGCTCGAGGTTGGACCTAGTCTGCCTAGAAGCAGGTTGTTGTTGAGTAGATCTGCTTCGTGGTGGTGTCAAAACGCAGCTGCACGCTGGTGATGGGGCAGAGCCTGGCACCGCAGCTGCGGCGAGACCCTCGCTTCTCCCCAGCGTGGCACCTGGGGTTTGAGTGAGGCCACCCGTAATAGCCTGAACGTGTCTCAGTGTTTCTTAACCTGCTATTGTCTAGATACGCTTATCTCGTCCCTGATTGTGGGGGGGGTTTAATTGTTACAAAAACCTGAGTTAGGAAGACCTTTGTTTCTCTCTGAATTTCTCTCCTTCCCAGCTTGTTTGCAGAGGAGGGGGACTAGCAAAGAGTTTCTCTTATTCTTTTTTTTTTCCCCAGGTTTTTATCAACTCCTTGGCAAGAATACCTGCATACCTCCAGAGTCTTTATCTCATCCACCTTCATCACACTCCCCCATGGCAGGGGGGTGCTGCGGGGCCCATCTCCTAAGTCTCTGGGAAAATACTTTTAGGGAGATCAGGCTGGTATGTAAATCGTTGCCTTTTCCCTTACCCAAGACTTCCTCAAACCCTCAGTTATTCTTTTCATGAAGAGTTTTAGCTTTTCTGAGGCTAGGAACTGGACAAAGAAAGAAAGAAACATTTTTGAGTCTGACTAGAAACATCGTTTTATTTTTTTCTCAGTTCTTGATTTGCAAGTGTAGTAAGAAAATATTGACATCAAATACAGAGGAAAAAAAACATCTCATTGGGGACAATCAACATGTCCCAAGAAGGTGTGCTAAAAATCCTGTTTAACCAAAGCGAGTAACAAAGACTGGTGGCTTGTTTTGTTTTTTTTTTTTGTTTTTTTTTTTTTTGTTTTGTTTTGTTTAACCACTGATCCATTTCTTCCAGAAAGAAATAAAATCCCACCTTCCTTGCTCAGGCAAAACTGCTGAAATCAGTGGAAGTGAGACTAGCAGCAGAACAAGGATAGCAAGAGGGGAAACAGTAAACCTTACCCTACAGGGTTGTAAAATCTTCAAAAGTAGGGCTCTTTAATCAGTATTTACCTTGTCAGTGCAGCCCTCTGTTACATTAGATGAAACAGTAAAACTAGGAGATGCCTGGCACCACAAAGAGAAGGTGTGTATTTCTAAGGATCTTGTAGCAAATTCAACTTTCAGCTGCATTTTAGAAAGAATTATTACACACTCTTGAGGAAAGATCTGGCTAATATCCTTATTTCTCATCGGCTTATCACCGATACATGTCAGCATCGGGATCGACCTGGGGTTTTTTTTGCCTGAGCCACAGAGCTCTGTCACTGGGAATAGAGGTGGTGTTCGCCCT
This sequence comes from Aramus guarauna, assembly GCA_013400195.1. Lineage (NCBI taxonomy): Eukaryota > Metazoa > Chordata > Aves > Gruiformes > Aramidae > Aramus > Aramus guarauna. Next base: position 1,954,613 of record VXBL01001075.1, read on the forward strand.
TGGGAATTAGTTTGGAAAAAAACCTCAGGTTTTGGAGGGAGCCGTCCTTGAGCGTGTGGTTCACAGACGAAGTGTCTGCTTGCTGTCCGTGTGTCTGCTCCATCTTGTCTTTTCAAATTAGTGAAGGTAGCGTGTGTGAGAAGTAGTAGCAGTATAGATAACGTAGGTGATGGGCTTATGCAGTGACGGCTCCCAGAAGACGAGCCAGAAGACGCAGATGCTTATACATGTCGGCTCGGCATGCTGGGTTTTGTGTTGGGCTTCCCATTCACAGGTCTAGAGAGAGAAAAGGGTTTTATTTACTGTGATGTAAAAGGAACAAGAAGGTAATTAACGTATGGCTGCTGATCAGCTCGTTTAGCCTTGGTCTGCAGCCAGGGACCTTGAAAGCCAGGCTGCAAAGTGTTCTTCCTAAATCCCCTTGCTGCTGGTGAGAGATCTGCCAGCATTCAACTAGTGACAGCCAGTAGCAGGACTTGTTTAAGATACACTGCTAATCAATCATTACACTAATTTAAAAAAAAAAAAAGTTGTCTTTTTTTTGTTTTAAATTTGCCTCTGACTTCTGCACACATCTGTCCTCTCATCAAGCCTTTCTCCACACTCAGAAATGCTGGGAGCTGAAATGGGAAGAAAAACTCAGGGCTTTTTTGGAGTTTGGGAAGCTGTTATCAGTTCATAAAGATTTTTTTTTTTTTCTTTTTGCAAACCAGTTTCCTGCAGAGGACTTTAAAAGGAGGCTTTCCAGACGACTAGCGTGTTCCCAAAATGATAGAAATTATTGGTCTCCAGCAACTGTTAGTTTTATGCTGATATAATGAGTTGGAGATTTGACACCCATTTTCACTGAAGATTAATTTGTGGTGGAAAATGAATCCTTCAGCTGCCAGCAAGAATCCCAGGCCAGATCCTGAGGCGCTCTTTGATTGAGTGAATTGCACTATTAACTTCCACAGAGCTTCATTTCAATAAGCGGGAACAGCTCGGAGCAGCAGGAATTTCCTCTCTAAATAAAAGCTTAAATATGTTACAATTGCTTCAACCAGAATTCTGTCATGTTAGCGCTGCCAAAGGAAAGCTGTCCTTGATGAGATGATTTCCTAAGGCACTTGTAACCCAATCGCTCTGTCGGTGCAAAATTGAAGAGCTCTGCAGCGTGTTTTTTCCCTTGGGGACAGAACGTCTTTGCACAGGGCTGGCAACAGGAATTGAGATAAGTGAAGAATGCAAGCATCGCCCTAAACAAGGCTGTAAGAAGAGCTCTTAGTTATCGTTTAGCCCTTGGAAAGCCAGGGGAGGATCAGAAGAGCGCTGGATATAATAAATATCCAGCGTAAAAATGACAAGCTGTTCCCTTTTTCAGGCAGGTAAAAGAAAACGCAGGTCTGTGGGCGCAGCTGTATTCTGATCTGGACGTAGGAAGATTGCACCCCAAGGGCAGAAGGCATTGCCACTCGGTGCCCCTTCTCTTAAATGCTGTTGTTATTCAGGCAATGATTTCTGATGCGTTCTGCCTTTAAAAAAAAAATATATAGAGAGATCCTTTTTCTGTTAATGTAGGGGAAGGGAGGTGTTTCTTCGTCATCGTTTCTTTCTGAGTGTGTTAATTTGGACAACTAAAAGTCTGTTAGCTTTACTATGAAACTCATGGACATATAAGAAGGATTATTAATTTATCTGATTCACAAGATGCTCGATTTGCAAAGAATCAGGCTCCAGAGGTGTGACAATACTGTTCCAAACTTTCTTGCCCGGCGCTGGCCTGGCCGGGAGCGGTAGCGGGGATTTCCATCCCAGAGCCCTCTCTGGCCCGGAGCCCTGGGCTGCACGCGGAGCACAAAGCTTGCAAAACTGCAGAAGTGGTTTTCTGCAGAGCAGGCGAGGTGAAGAAACCAGCCGCAGGGAGGGCGATTAGCAGAAGCAAAACGCCCGCGTTACCCGCAAGCAAAAGGATTTCTTCTTCCAAACCGGCAAATTGCAATTCTTATTCTGCTAGTGTTTTCCTGGTGACTCGGGATGCTGGGTGGGTTGGGGAGGCAGGAGGGGAGAGCAGAAAAAAGGATTCCTGTCTGCCTCGGAAGACAGGTTATCTCTAAAGCTGCGTGTCTCTGTGTTGCTGTTCCTCAGGAAGGTCATCGAAGGCTGCAGCAGCCTCTCTGCTACTGCTAGTTACCTCCTGCTTGGGAAACCGAGGCACAAAGCCACGGTGCTGTTGGTCCGAAACTGTGCGGAAGGGGATTTGCGATGCAGTAACTTGGATCCAGCGCGTGGGCGCAACCCGAAAGTCCAGTGATGAAATCAGAGGGAAGAGGTTGGGGAGGGGAAGGAATGAGATGCCGTCACCCCGGGCTTGAGCTGGAATGGTGCGTTGGGCGCGCTCAGATGTGACGTTGGGTATGGGCGCTGGGTTTTCAGGCTGCCACAAACACCTTCTGTCTTTCTGTTTAGTTCCTACTGCAATGTCAGTGTTCAGTCATTTGAATTACTTAATATTAAAAAAAAAAAACAAACAACAAAAAACCTCCCCCCCAAAAAAAAACCAACCCAACCCCAAACAGCCAACGCAAACACATGAGAAGAGAATCTTCTATCTCTTTTTTGGCCCTTAATTCATCTGCACGGTCCCCTCCTATCCACCGTATATCAGATGAAGAATTTTTAGCTTGCTTTTTGGCAGCTGCCTGCTTTATCGCTTGAGGGTGAGATGCTGCCAAGTTTAAGACAAAAATGTCACTAAGAGAAAAAACACTTGTCACTTACTAACCTTTTACATCTGCACCTTCGTCTTCTGGTTTCTGAAAACAAAAAAAGAAAACGTTTTAGTTCAAAGATACGAAGTCACAGTAAAGAAATGCTGCAGCAAGGGAGGAAGGGCCGGCATTCCCTGGCAGCTTGCTTGCTCTATGACTGACAGCAGATAAATCCAGCTTATTTTTGAGGAAAGCCATTTCCCCAGCAGTCCACTTCAGTATTTTCAGTAATTAAATTTTCGTGCGAGTAGCAGGGTCAGCCTGGGAACACCTACAGTGAGGTTTTGGTTGGGTTTTTTTCTTTTTTTTCTTTTTTTTTCTTTTTTTTCTTTTTTTTTTTTTAGTCTCCAGCAACTTAGGCGTGCTGCTGAAAGTCCACTGGCAGCAATTGATTTCTACAACAGATGAGTGGCGATGCTGCCATGCAGCAGGCAGCCAAGCTGAATGATCCTCCTTCCCCATTTTAGCATCGGAAGTCCTCACGTGTTCAGTGAAATACAACGTCGAGGCGTTAATTTTAGCACAAGGTAAAAACCTGTCCTTGAGGGTTGGGGCTGCCTGCTGCAGAAATTAATTCCGGCTAATGGCTTTTCCACTGATGGTTCACATCAGCGTGAAACGGTGAAAAGAAATCACTGAGTGGCGTTTGTGGGTTAACGGTGGTGCGGGTCGCCAGGGAATCCTAGTGCACGTGGAGAGGCTCTTGGCTCCTGGTGACTTCAGAGGGAATTTGGACCAAGTCCGGGCGCTCTGCTGCGTCATCAGCTATTTCCCTCCGGAAGAATGATTTTTGGCTGTGGCTCATCAGTGTTTTTTCGCCTATTTCTTCCTATCCCTGCAGACCGTGGTGATTAGTATTTTGGGGGGCTGAAGGATGCGGAAAAATTGTACTTTTTTTTAAACTGGATCAGCTGGTAAATTCATCTCGGGCTGTGGGGTCAGTGAGGATTTAGTTGGGTTGATTCAGCGGCAAAATAGTTTGGTGTTCCAGGCAAACGAGCTGAGCCAGATTAATGAAGTCAGTGTAACTTCTGGGGTACCGGGGCACTCCCCGAAGGAAAGTTAAACCGATTTCAGCGAGCATTAAATTGATTTAAACACACTTGCCCTTGCTGCTTGCTCAGGGTATTTTAAAGACATTTCAAACATGAAATTTCACCAAAGAACTTTTGCCTACCCAGAGATTTTGCATTACTGTTTTAACCGTAGCAGTCTCTGAACCTGAGTAATTAAGCTGCTCGTTTGGTTACAGCTCAAGCTGCTAATGGGACTCTCAGCATTTGAATCTGCGTGCCCGGTGCTGGAGCATGTTTTACCTTATTTTGTCACAGTGTTTCAGGGTCAGGTAATTTTATTCCCCGATACACCAATTTAAGGATGGTGGAGCTAGTACAGTTTGATAGAGTAAATTTTCTCTATTTATAAGATATTTTTCTTCCTTGTGGTATAGAAATTGGTAATTATTTCCTCAGGCTAAGCCTACTGATGACACGGATTTTTTTTTAAGCAGCGGTCCTTCTCTTGAGTTGACTGTGCCCTGGTTATCTGATGTCTACGTAAAGGGGAGAGCTAGAAAATCCCCTCCCCTGCAGGACAGGGCTGCAGTCTCAGGTTAGAGGAATATCTGTGGGGGGGTTATGGGTGAGTCTTACGTTGACACACGATGACGGTGACTGCCAAGGCGAGCAGGAGCAGGAAGCAGGCGCCTGCCAAGGGAACCCAGATGATGATATCACAGAAGAAATTTAGCTTTTTCTCCTCGCTGGTCTCTGCAGGAATAAAGAGGACAGGCACTCACGGCTGGTGTTACAGCCAGCTCTGGTGGAGCCGAGGGACCTGCTTGGCTTCTCCTGGCTCACCAGGGATGTCTGTGAGTGTAGCGTGAGCCTTTGTTAGTGCTGCCGCTCTGGGTCTTTTCCAGGGGACTCGAGGAGGGACACATAGCCAAAAGTTTTCTCGCGCCCCCTGACAAGGCTAAAACCAGCCCCAGCCCCCAAGGCTCTACCCTCCCTCCACCTCTTCCCACTGTGCCCAGCCAGGAGGTGTGAGCCTCTCTTAAGTGGGATGGAAGGTTGGGGTTTAACCCTCCCCGCCGCATCTACCCGAGTATCCAGCTCTGATAAAGCTCTAAGGATTTTTCCCTCTCCCCCATCCCAAAATGCCTGCAGCGTCCCCCTGGTAGCTGTGGACCAGAGCCCAGCTCTTCCCCTCTCTGTCCCTGCAGCTGGGTTACCTGCATCCAGGGTCTTTGGGCAGGGGTCCTTTTGGGTGATGCCATGCTGGGGAGTGTGTGGTGGTGTGCTGGGTGCCGCTGTGGTGGTGACTGTAAGTGAAAATGGAGAAATGCAGTATATAGGGAAATAAAATAGTGCACTCCTGCCCTTTTGGTCTGCCACCTCCGCCAGGGCACGGCTGCTCCTGTGCCCGGTGTAGGGCTCAGGTCTGGGGGGACTTCATAGACCCCATTTTGGAGAGTGTGTCCCCCGAGGAGGGTCTTTCCAAGACCCATTAAGGAGCTGAAGGCTCCTTGTTTCTTGCTTTCTGCCACCACCATCAGAAAGCCTGAGTATCCTGAGGTTGGTAGGACTTTTGGAACCTATGTGAGGTGAGGAAGGAGGGAGTGGTGGTGGACATGGTGGACTTTGCTTTAGTCTCATCCCTTCAGAGTCACGAATGGGATAGAGAAGTGGGGGTGGGGAGGTGATGCCCATTCACCTTGCCTTTGGGCAGAGGTGACACCATGAGAAGAAACGGCAAGCAGGGACCCTCTGGCAGGAGGATGGGTGCATTGGTCACAAGATGCCTTGGGCAAGCAAGCAGGGAGACGGGGTTTATGGGAGTGGTGACCGATTAAAAAAGGCATGGGCAGGGGGTGCTGGGCATTTTGACAGAGCTAAGCAAGGTTGAGTGGAGGTGTTGCTGACCTGGGAAGAAGGCAGACTGGCCAGGGCTGAAGTACAGCCTTTGGTTACTGTTCATGAGGCAGAAGTATTTCCCCTCGTCCTGCGGCATGAAAGACTTCACTACCAGCCGGTAGGAGCTGTGGTGTTTTGATGCCTCAAAGCGCGTGGATGTCGCACTGTTCCCACTGAAGACGGTCCGGGGCAGGGAGGAGATGAAGACGATGAAGTGAAGGGTCCCATTCTTGTCCAGGTGTAGCCACGTTACACCACTGTCCTCCTTGGCGGACAGACACTCTAGCTCCAGCCGCTGTTTCATCTGAGGGTGCCTGATGGTTTTGTTGTGAAACCCAACCTTCATATCGTACTGCTGGCCCTGGATCCCAGGGCAGCCTGTGGGAGAGAAATCCTTGTGGGAACTGCTCGGGAAGAGTCACCTCCCCTCCAGGCAAACCTCATTCCCTGTCTATGCAGTGCAAGGTCAAATGCAAAGGATGACCATGCTCTCTGAATGACTTGGAGGTTTTATTCCAGTCCTTGCTGGGATAGTGTGTGGAGGGTGCTCAGCCATCAGCCACCCGGGGTTTAAAGATGGGTGCTGCCCTCCAGAAAAGCCTTTCAGCTGCCTTCTCAGGGATGGTACCCCTTCCCAGCTTCTCTGAAGTGACTCCTTAAAAACACTGACTGCTAAATCCCCTTTTTTTTTCCCCTTCCCTCTCCCCTCCAGAACCACTTCTCCAACTGGGCTCCCATCCCGGTGCGTATGATGCTGCAGCCACCCTTCTGGCTTCCCTACGCTGGCTGAGGTGATGCCTCCTTTACCTCCACAATTATGGAGCAAACCTCAAAGTCAGCTTTTTTCGTTTGCTTTTTATTTTCCCTTTAACTATTTAGCCCAATTCCTTAGAGTCCATGGAAGGGATTTACTTGCCCCTCCCGGTGAAGGTGATGCACAGCCCGGTGTCCATACTCACAGAATCCCAGAAGGAGCAGCAGGAGCAGTGCAGGAGACCTGGCCATCTTCTAGGGGTGGCCGTCCTTGGGGACGGTGCAACCGAGCAGAGGTGATCTTTCTCACTTGACTTAGGAGGCTGCGTCGCTCTTTGGAAGGGATGTGATGTCATCAGGACCCTCTTGGGTAAAGAGACGATGTTCGGCATCTGCAGCAAAATGAAGTGGGGGAAAAAAACACAATATCTGAAGAATTTCAGTTCTAATCCAGAATTTTGGCTCATTTATCGTTATTAGCTCTTAACGGCGCCTCAAGAATTTTACCTCGATGACTTCCCTAGAGATTCAGACTGATGATGCTCGTGCCTGAGGTAGGATCAGCACTGCAGCCTGCTGTCTCCCAGCCATCTAGGGGTTCACAGCAGCTCCAGCTCCGCAGAGGTCACACAAGCCCCGTGCTTTGGCCGCAGGCCCCAGGTTGCATTTCTTGGCAGGGATTCTGCTGCATTTGCTTGTGTGGACTCAACAGGTCTCATGCAGATGGTAGAGCATGCTGTATTTTATTACCTAGCAAGCAAGACATGGGTGTTTCATAGCATATATCCATACGTATTATTTATCTCCAAGCACATGCGTTGCAGACATGCAGCTGAGTTCTTCAGGTGTTCAATTGTTCTCTTTGCAATTCTTCTTTGCAATTGCTCTGCAAAAGCCGCTTTGTGCAAGGCAGGTGGTCTGTGATCTGAAACCCACTACGAAAGCTCTGTGCCCCAGGGGTATGCATTTTTTTTTTTTTTTTAAACATCTGTGGTTTTCTTCTCTAACCACAGGGGTTTCTGCCCTGACAAAAAAAAACAAACTTTTGTATGCTTCAGCAGAGAGGCCCCTTGCTGCTGCCTCCAGGTGACCACTTCCACATGGGTATAGATGATGCTTCCTGGAACTTTGCACATACAATAGCAACAGTTTCACCAGACCGAGATGGTAGGCTGGTGTATTATTTATTTCTTTGCTTGGCACTTCCTAGATGTCCTGTTGATAATTTTTCTGTGCAAGGTGTTTTTCTATCACTCTTTTGCAAAGAAAGCTTCCTTTTCCTGGGCATGTCAGAAACCAGGTGCTGCTGACTTTGATGCCATTGCTGTTGTGGCTGCTACTTAGAGATGAGTTATGGAAAATGGTTTAGGAACTGGGTTTATTTCACTGAGCATCAAAGTATGTTGGCGAGTGAGGAAAGCTGCTGTTAGGCCTGCTGAGATGTTTGAAATTCATACTTTCAAAAGGCTGTGAAACTTGTCACATCTACCTGAAATAGAGCAGATTTTGGCAAAAGAAAGAGAAAATAGGTTTTGTCAATTAAACAACATTATAAGGATCTGGATCTCAAAATCCCGTCAAGCAAATGTGAGCATCAGGCTTGAGGTGCTTCCAAGGTTGTCTAGGTGTCTCCAGGTGAGACACCTAAGTGATGCTATTGTGTAGGCTCCTTCTGGTTTCAGTGGGCAGTTTATTCTCATCCTAAGTAGAATTCATGCTCCCTTTATAATGGGAAAAGCTGCTTTTCAGAAGCACTTCTCTTCACAGGCTGATGGAGGAATGTAGGCAAGGAACTGAAACCATGGGCCTGTCTTGTAGATGACTACAGTTGAGTCTCGTGTTTTCTGAGATGCTGTAGTGAGCTGGTTCCTGCCATCCATCAGGATTGTTGTGTGAGTGTCCCCCCACTTCTATCACTATCACAACTCAGTGTCAGGAAATGACATTTCAAAGGCATTTTAAAGAGCACAACCCTCTTGAGACCAAAGTAGGAAAATTCCTGATTCCCATTTTTCAATATGGTTCGAATGGAAGTGAACATGCTGGGAAATGAGAATGGATCAAATGTTTGTCAGAACGGGGTTCTCACCCTATCGTAGAGCGCGGATGCTTACCTACAGCCCGTAGTGTACTGTAGATTCAGAGATGTGGTGACGGATGTGCTGGGAGAACCTATATGATTGAAGGATCACCCAGGAGGGGCTATTGCCTTTCTTAGTGGGGACATCTTACTTCTCTCTTGTCTCTGATTAACAGTAAATTTTATTATGAATGAGTCCTGGGTGCCAAACGGAAGCCCAGAGGTTCTTCTTCTGGATGTAGAGGTGTCCTTGATCTTGGTCCTCGTAGCTCACAGCTTGAGCTGGTTTCCATGAAAGGCCGCCATTTCATGTGTCACATTCAGACCCCAGGCTCTGTGTCACCGTCCAGAGGTCTCCTTTTCCTCTTTGTACTTTTGTTTGCTGAAGCGCTTTGTGACTCACCACTACAAGAAAGATACCACCAGCCCCTGTCTCTTCTGACGCTTGTCCCTTGCACTGAACAAGGGTGACATGGGTGAGTTAAAGGAGGTGGCTTCAGGGGGAGCTATTCCTTTCTGCTGCCTGCAGTAAACTGCTAATGACTATATCCTTTTAAGGCAAGACAAAAATTTATTGTCAGGGGAGAGATATAGCTGGAAGGGGGCTGTCCTGCTTCTCTGTTCAGCGTGGAGGAGGCCCTTCATTGGCCAGAGAGGGCAGCAGGAAAGTGTAGCTCCGATGGAGACGCCTGCGTGTAATCAGATGAAACCACCCCTTCCGTGTGCCCTCATGTCTCCTAAATATTACATGAGCTGGAGCAGGGATCATCTTTTTCTGGCTTCTGTGTTTAGGTATCGCTTAGCACAAAGCTGGTTCTGTTTTGTGTAGTAAAACAACTAAACCGGTTGCAATGGCAATTATTTGATTATGAAAAGCTCCGGGACCTCCAGACAAAGCTCTAATTTAAAATCAACACTTCTATAAATAATTTAGATCAGTATACGTATGTTTTACACTGGTGACCTACTCGAAAACTGGGAGGGGTAGGTGGTTAGTGAGATCAATTAAGAAATCCCCTTGACTTTAGGCTACTCTGGTTTGGCAGTTTGTCCTCTAGATGACATTTTGCAGTAGACTTGTCATTGTTAGACTGAGAACCTAAGTCAGACCAGTGAAACACTAGCGTTAATAACATGTTTTATTAGTAATTTTTATTGTAGAGCTACAGTGATGATATGACTAAGAAAGAAAAAAAGTCAGACAACCAGTTACTTCTGCAGAGCATTGTATAAGAGATGTCAGGAGACCAGACAGGTTGGTTAGACAGTAGAAGGTAATTTCTTTTTTCTCCCAAACCTACCGATAAGTTTCATTTCACTCATAGCTAAGGTTGCAGGGCTTGATTGCTGGTGAACTCCAGCCTAAGTTCCTTATGACTGAGGTTTATCTTTATACACTAAAGTAAGCCTAGTTCTGTATTTAATTCATGTCAAACAATTAAACAGAAGGAGACAGGAGCAAAGAGAGAAGAGGCAAAACCAACCAGGGAAGAGACAGATTGAAAAGGATATGCATTTTTGGAATGAGGTTTGGCAGGAGGTGATTTTAGGATTAATTTTCTCTGTGCTCGCTTACATCTGTTTAAGAGAAGATATGGGAAATGAGAAGGAGCTTGGGGCATCAGAGCTGGAAGAGGTGCTGAATTTCAGATATGATTGATTTCGTAGTCATTTTGTGGAAGGATCGGTGACTTCTGTGTAGTGGTAAGAAACTCTTTAGCTTCTTAGTATCAGTAATATCAGACATTGCATGGATGTCTCACAGTGTTGCGTGACTGGCAGCAGGAGGACATCTCAGGACATGGGAGTTATGCTGTGATTGTTCGTAGACACAAAAGTAGCATCAAAATGACCGTGGTATATCAAGCCCATTGTTTCTGTTGCCCATGGCATCTCCTCACAGTGCTTCAGAAGGATTTCTCATTGCTAAGCAATGATGCAACGTTGCTGATGACGGGCAGGTGCTGCTTGATCCCTGCAGGTGATCAGTGATGGTAACCCAGGGTGTGACACCGGATTGTGTTTGCTTCAGCACTGCCGATTCTTCTTGTTAACCTTTGAAGGATGCCTTTCGTAAGGAGGAATGGAAACTTCTAATGAAGATTTAAAAATTCAGTCACAAATCACAAATTTCTTTTTCAAACAGAGGGGGGAGGGGAAAAAGCAAACGTTTCCGGTGTGAAATGAAGCTGTGGTTTATGAGCAACTTGCTGCCCCCCTTTTCTTTGCAAAGCTGCAGCATTGAAGGGGTTTGGAGAATGTCAAGTGCAACTGTCACATACCAGACACTCACACACTATCTTTCCACTGTAGCTGCATGTTTCCAATTCAGTGGTCAATTCTGCACTCTCTCCTGGTACTTTCAGTGTAAACATCACATACCTTAAAATACAGTATGCAAACCCCAGACACTGCTGCGCTCTCATTTCTCCATGGTGCGGTCATTTAACCTGATTGCTAGCTTGAAAAATCTCCATGATCTCCACGCTTGTCGATACCTCAGTGGAGAGTTTGATACCAAAAAACCTGAATGTGTTGAGAGTTTTCCTTCCTCGGGCTTCTTGCACCTTCTGTCTTGATGCTGCAGAGCTGGTTTGTGGCAGACATTTGGTAAATCAGCAATCGGTAATTGCATCTTTTGGGGACTGGTGATAATTTACTCTGCCAGTGCCACAGCTGGAGTTGGCAGTAGACAGATTGGGTTGTTTGTTTTTTTTTCTGCAGTTCCAATCTCGTAAATACCCCAGAGATTCAGTCCAGAACTACAGAAAGACTTCGTATTTTCTAGCACTGAATATGGGATTTCCTTAGGAAAAGGAAAATCATCTGTATAGCTCCAGTGTATAATTTTTTTTTGTCTGAAGAGCAGTTCCAATCGTCTTTAATTGGTCAGCTGGGCCTGTTATCTCACTTCCAATTCCCACAATCAAATTTCTGTTGGGTTTGAGGCACCGTTTGGCAGTTGTCCTCCTAGTTCAGCCCCCTTCCAGGGTCTCCTACCCTGGGAGCTGACTTTTGTCTCCATCAATCCAGAGTCTTTTCGAATCCAGTCCCCTCCCTTGCTGTACATTGACTTTCTTCCCTGAAGACCTTGGGCAGGAAAGCCTGGTGGAGAAACCCCAGGGAGTTTCTGGGCCCATCTGTGTGGTGCAGGAGGACTTTCTCAGAGCCAGGTGTTGCTGTGCATTTTTACCATTAACGTCTTTGAGAGGGAACTTTAATTTCCATAGATGGTTACAGCAAGTCAGATGGAAATGTTCCCAAGTCTGATTATCCTGCTGACAGTGCTGGCTGTATGGAAACCTCTGGCTTGCTTGAGTTTACTTACTTCATCTGTTTTGTGGTCCTATTAGGTGGTTGGCTTGTACAACATGTTATTTCTTCCTGATTTTACATTTTCTTGAAAAAAACCCCACCAAAACTCACAACCCTTGCTGTCGAATTAGACCTGTAAAACAGAACTCCAAGCCATGATACCTTGTTCAAAAGAGGCAGAGGGGAGGAGAGATGGCTGCATCAAAAAGCAGCGGCCGGTTTAATGTTCTCCTGTCATCAACAAAGCAAACTGAATTTGGTGTTAAGAATTTCACTTTTAACAGACTGATTCCCACCATTACTGTGAAGTGTGTGATTACGCTTTCCATACGTGTTCTCCTAGAGGTACTGCTCCCATGCTGTTTGTGAGTGTAGGACTCAGTAGCCATATGACAATTCATGTTTAAAACATGTCCTGCAAACTTTTATGTGCATTAATTTACTTGCATTTATGTACTGTAAATATAGAATTGCAGAAGGATCTTTCAGAGATTGGGCAATACAGGGGCAGGTGAAATTTGGAGTAGGTGAACATGAAGTGATGCACGCAAGGAAAACCAGTCCTGGCTTTCCTATAAAATAAGGAGCCAAATATTGCCGTTCAGAGGTGAAAATGTGGATTGAGACAGGTACTGTCATGGAAACACCAATTCAGTGCCCAGCAGGAAAAGCAAATCAGATGTTAGCAGGTAGGAAAGAAATTGGGTATAAAAGAGAGAACACAGCTATGTCATCATATGATCCAATGGTCCAGTCACAGAATGGTTTGGGTTGGAAGTGGACTTAAAGCCCATTTAGTTCCAACTCCCCTACCATGGGCAGGGACACTCTCCACTAGACCAGGTTGCCCAAAGCCCCATCCAGCCTGGCTTTGCACATTTCCAGGGATGGGGCATCCACAGCTTCTCTGGGAAACCTGTTCCAGGGCCTCACCACCCTCACAGGGAAGAATTTCTTTCCAATATCTCATCTAAATCTCCCTTCCTTCAGCTTATGGCCATTGCCCCTTGTTCTATCCTTACATGCCCTTGTAACCAGTCCCTCTCCAGCTTTCTTGTAGCCCCCCATTAGGCACTGGAAGGCTACTATAAGGTCTCCCCAGAGTCTTCTCTTCTCCAGGCTGAACAACCCCAGCTCTCTCAGCCTCTCTCCATAGTAGAGGTGCTCCAGCCCTCTGATCATTTTCGTGGCC